>JAHFWJ010000635.1:0-600000 GCA_028555115.1 Himalopsyche japonica
TTATGTAAAACGAGGAATAAAAACGGTGCGCTGTCTCTGCAAAAGCTCGTAGCTGCTTTGTTTGTGCCCTTTCATTGACTTTAATGGCTTTTACGCGTTTCATCATCGCTGAAATTGTTACACTCGTTGACTTTCCGCCCAGCTGCCGCGAAGAAACGCTGTTTTAGCTTTATTGAGAATAAATCAAAAATAAATTTGACAGTATCGATTATATTTAGATAGTCAAAAAACAAATCCAATCCACTGACATAATCCAAGGGTGGGTAACTGTTTTGGTGCACATTGAAAAATGTTGATTTATTATAAAGCCAAGACTTCGAAGCTGCAAGATCCTTATATATAAAAAAAAGTCATTATATTCGGTATATTTTTGCGGTTTATCGATGTATTTTCGTTCACACCCTTTAGTTCTAACTTTAGATTTTTTTTAAATTTTCTCATGTATATTCTTATTCAGACATTCTCAACTATTTACTCTGGCCTCTTACATGTGTTTCCAACTTTATACAGACTTAAACATAATAATCTATACTCTAAAAGTATTAACAAAATAAAAACAAAGACATAAAATATTTTAAAAATATATACATTGAAATCGTATCGTTGCGAAAAATACTTATGGAAAATTCAAACGTAAAATTGATACACACTGAGAAGCTTTGTTGGCCGCGGTTTCGAAAAGTTTTGTATTTGTGGATTTTATTTTACATTCTATTAGTTGACACGTAGAAAATCTTTCGATCTTTAACTGTGAACGTTTTGTAAAAAACAGTGTTAAATTGTAATCATTAAATTTTCCTAATATGATCAGAAACTTGAAGAGTGTTTTGTATTCAATACGTATGAGCAATTCAACTAAAAACCTAGTTACCTACACTGTTATCAGTGAAGCGAATCATATCCGTTGAATACCGGTGGCAAATCATACGCTTGAAAGTTCCTGTGGCCCAGTTAAAGCAAAAATTATGACAGTTTATTATTTTTCCGACAGTCATTCAGAAATTCCGTCTTTATACTGCAGATTCAATTAATAAGAAGTAAGTAAGCTTAAAACTCGCTTTTGCTCTCCATTAGGTCATAGCTTTGTAAGTGACGGCGATTTCACTAATGACATTACAATGACATTTTCTCACTCAGACGTTTAATGGACCTATCATTTCTCTTTTTACGCCACTGAATCGAGTGGTGTTCTCAGAAGATGTAATTTATCAGCTTTTTACAGTAGACAGCGCAAAAAATAGCAGTAAATGTCTTTTAACTACTAGCCAATGAATTTACAACCGCACTGTGTTGGCAATAAAAATCGTCATTTATAGACCTCTTTATAAATTTACTATGTTAAGGGATAAAAAAATTATATTCATCAGTTCGAATAAAACTGAAAAGAAAAATGTTCATCAAAAAACTATCATGGAAATTATTTCACTCGTAGTTATTTTAAATTACGTTTAGTTAATTAATTGCCAGCGTACGGTTAAACGGTTATGATTTATTTTAGTTCAAGGAAAACCATCATTTCGTTGATTTATGGCTTTGGTCCATTGCCACTGTGTCCTGTCATTTCTTCAGTTTTAGAAGTAGTCTATCTAGTTGTGTTACGTTCATTACACAAGTTGTAAAAAAAATAATCTTCAAAATTGATATAGTCATAAATAAATACCGAATTAATTGACATTTCATAAGCAAAACAGGACACATTGTTCTGTATCAAGAAAAACCTACAGAAAAATGAATATGCATTCACTATTATTTTTATAAGTTTTTCTTTATGTTTTATTATGAATATTATAGTATTTAAAATGAATAGTACGCTAAATTTCAGATTGCTTAAATAAAACTCTCAGATTCCAGTAAAATTTTAGTGAAATTGTTCTAATAATTAAATACTTTAGGGCCAGTTAAATTATCAAACTCGCCCCTCTACATTTGACTTGATAACACTTTTAATTCCGTGACAAAATGGACGTAAGGGATTTTCTGCAACTGCTTGCACTCGAGCTATGTATAGAATGCGCATACCCTCTTGACTCTTTTCTCGAATACGCTGCTGTCAGCACAACATGAGTGGTGATGAGGTTTTAAAATCATTGCCGTGTTTGGTTTCCGTAAAATTTACTTCAAAACTTCTAAACATAATAAGAAAATAAAAATATAAACGTTTTTAACAGTCCCAAATTTATCTTTCAATAATCAGTATTTGGGCAGAGGTCAATCTCAAGATTACCAAGTTTATTAATTACTGGCGAAAAATCATATATTTTGGAGAATCTTCATTGAGTATATTAAAGTTTTTGACGGTTAGTTTACCAACCGACCCTTTACTCCAGCAATAATTGGATCAAAAAGGCTGAATAGAATAGAATTCGTGCAGTTAGGTTTTTATCGCCTCTCTTGTGAGGATTGCCAAGATTCCTTTATAAGGCAAAAATACATAAATTTTAACATAATATTTATTGAACATATAAAATGTTTCATCAGCAATAATTTTTCAGTTTGAAAATGATCATAGTTTAATCACGTTCAAATAACTAAATTATAACACTGAAAAAAATAGCAATATATAAGTTCTACAATTTTTTTTAGATATAGCTAGTTGATAGCTATTTCGGCTCACGCCATCGTCAGAACTATGCCTAAACTACCATTTGCTTATCTATTGTATATATAGCTGTATAGAAAATGTACACAATACATCTTCTCTCCTGTTATAAAAATGCTAAAAATTCTAAATGAAACTAAAAAGGCGCCAATATCAATAAGTTTACATATCGCACGACAATGGTCTATTACAGAAACAAAATAGCAACCCGCAGAGGGTTAATCAATGGCGATCGACGTATATTAGTTTGTTCGTTAGGAATCTTTATAACAAAGCTCAGCGCATGAGTGTTTGTATCGTTATATATTAAATGTTGTGTAGATAATATGTCTCTAACTCCGTTAGCATTAAACTGATTTTTTTCACGTTTATTATTTGTACCTTTTGATCTACCGATAGGAGACGTCACTGATCGTAGAGTGAAAGGAGGGGTGGGGTAACCCATTCCAGTAAGGAGGCTATGCGAACATCAAGTTCTACCTTCCCCTGTCCTGTATCCGCTTGAAAGTTTTTTTCGCAAAACGTAGCATCTCGGGACGCGTGCATCATAATATTTTCTGCCCTCGTAAAAAATAAACGACCCCTCGCCGCCCCGCACTACTGACGAGTTACTTTCGTTTTGTTACATAAGAATAACTTACACGTTCCATTATAAGGTCAATTAAGACATTCGAATTATTTTACATCGTTTCAATCGAATTGTTTTAATATACGTTATTTATATATATCTTGTGACATCGTATGACTTGCGGAGAATCCAAAAAGAATTTAATCCCGAGTCATTTCTTTTTCATCAGGAAACTTGTATCAGAATATTTGCCAAGAGAAGAAAACACATTTTTCGCGGTAAACATGCTGGAATAAAATCTCCGGTTTAGTATTCGTATAGCAGTTATGTGCTGCGAAGAAAGAGTTGCATTTCAAGTTAATCGAATATTCCAGCGTTATTCGTATGTGCGTAACAATCGTGGATGATTTTCTATGCACATACGCTCGTAATGTATATATTGTTACGAGCCGTAAACGTTTAGTATTACTCGTGACAAAGCTCGCAAAACGACGCATTCAAGATTAACATGTTTTATATTATATTACAGTGTCATTTTGACTGTTGTTTTTATGCCGCCGCATATGAATTGTAAAAGCTTCAGTAGGCGTTATTTTTATTGCTGCACCGTTTATATAATATATAGTCTTGCAACTGAAAAATACAAAGTCATTTTAGCGATACGAATAATGGGAATAAATACATTGCGTTCAATGAAAGTAGTAAATCGAGCAAAGCTTTTTAGGTATACAATAATCTAGTAATATATTCTTCGCCCTATTGGTCCTTTACGTTGAACTTAACATCAAATAAAAACAAACTCAATCGCGTTTTGATATTCTTTAGATTTGTATGTTATATGAAAAAAAAAATTACCTATGTTTCTTCCCCTAATCAGTGTCGAATCTTGTCGCTAATTATGTTCGTAATCATATGTGACAATGGATAGTTGTTAGGTAACCTCTATCTAGGTAAGGTTTGTAAACAAAGAACAAATATTGATTGTCCATAAAAATGTGGAATTATCATTGAAAATCTTTATGTACTCGATTCTTTTGTTTTTAAATAATACGGTTCACATAAAAATAAACCGACTACATTTAACAGTCTTTTTAAGCAAAAATATTGTTTAAAAATATAATTACCGAATTCGTATTGAAAAATAATGCGAATAAGAGGCTAATTTTATTTAGTAGAAACTTTAGATTAATTCTTATTAAATATTTTTTTTGTTGTTAGATGCAAACTATCCAGAAATTTGATTTGACCCATTTAATACCGATACTTTCTATACTTAACTTCTACGTGCAAGGATAGAAAGTAAATTCTATTAATTATAAAATCATGTTTTTGTTGTAATAAAAATAATAAGTAATTTGTTCAGAAATTGGCTTGTATTAAAAAAAATATGTCGAAAAACCTACAGAAGACGGTAAAACTATTTTGAATAGCGAATAGTTAAAGTTCTTCGCGACTGAATGTTATATTGTCAAGAGCGTAAAAGAAAAACAAACGAATAAATACGTGTGTCAACGGGATTTTAGTTCCCGCTGAACGTATTTTACACATCTTCGCTTCGGATAATGAGAAATATTTTTTTTAAATGTCTCATAATAACTCGTCAGCCCACGCCAATTTTAATCAAAGACCACAGGAGATATAAATCAAAAGAAAGCTATCAACGTACTAACAAGTAGCTGAATGAATAGAGCTCTAAGCTGGACATAGCATATTTCTTGTAGCAAAATTAATAAATGCTACGAAATAGTAATTGAGCATAATTCCTAGTTATTTAATAGCAAATTTTTCGATAAGCTTTTAATAGTAAGTAATAAATTTTTAAGCAATATGTTGAAATTCTGCATACATCATCAGTCTACATCTAGAATTGGTGAATGTTTATTTTATCGCGCAGCATTGACATTGATTACATACTTTGTAAATATATACTAATTATTTTTAATATGCTACACGTGTTCTGTTTAATAATATGAAAAACAGTTTCCATTAATTGTTGATCTTAATTGAAGACCTTGATTAATAATTGTTATCTCTTATTCATAAAAGTGTAATGTATGTTAAAATGTAAAATTAGAAAATTATTTATAAAATTTATGCAAATATATTTCATCATCACGTCCAATCATAAGTAGAAACGAATTTTTGTTGGTAGAAATACTTTCGATATAATTAATGTTACGACTGTAGCTACTTGATGGAATTTCAATATTCAATTGATACTTTTGTAAGATTCCACAAGTTTTGTCATTAACGACCCGAGGTTTACCTTTCGGCATCATCAGACATTCTATTACACGAATGCAAATGAAAAGAGAAACCAGAGTCATTAGTGACGGAACATGTGGAATCGTACAAAGTTTCAACAATTCAAATTAAAAAAACTATCATTTTCATAAACATCCTCGATTTTGCTTCCGACCATCGTGCCACTTCTTTTTTACAATCGAGCTTTTTGCAAAGAATGTTTACCGACCTGCAGTAGAAAAATCAATACTTTTGTGTTTTATAAGTTTTGTTGATGGTGCTACATTTTCTTGTAGAATCAAATGCGTTGCTATTTCACCTGATACTAGCGAGGAAATACAGATTCAATCGATGAACATTTTTTGATTCATCGTCTCTTGACGAAGTGAGTTCAGGGAAAAGGATAATACGACAAAACTTTTCATTGTATGCAAATAGCGTTATGTCGCATCAAATGCGCTTATTACATTATAGAA
The DNA here is from genome assembly GCA_028555115.1 of Himalopsyche japonica. Lineage (NCBI taxonomy): Eukaryota > Metazoa > Arthropoda > Insecta > Trichoptera > Rhyacophilidae > Himalopsyche > Himalopsyche japonica. The sequence goes on from JAHFWJ010000635.1 coordinate 5,888, forward strand.
TTATTGAGCGAACTAAGCAGATATTGTAACATCGTAATAAATTATAAACGATATTTTCCATATGATACAAAAATCAATTCAATAATTTGTTTGAAGAGAGTTGTCACGATTTCAATTCACAAAGAATATAAAAATCATCTCATGAATAAAAGGTTTACGAATGCTAAGTCACAATTAATAAAATAGCCATTTATGTTTTAATACTTTTGCAGTTGGAATTTATGTTATCATACAGTAGTGTCTTCTGAAAATGCATTACCAAAAAGTAACTGAAAAATATATTTAAAAAAATCGTCGAACAAAAAGTTGTAAATTTAAAATGTGTCGGTGATATTGTATAAAACATTTTCACTACCGATTGATCAAAAAGTATCCGGTAAGCATGTGCCGTGGGCTTGAGAAAGCTACAATAATTCAACCAATTTCACGATGTCATTTTGGTAAAACATTTACCCTGTAAGTCGTTAATCAAAAACAAAAAAGAAAACTCTGCCAAGATTTTTTCCAACTTTTTTGTCAATTGTACAGTTGTGAGCAAATCCGCAAACTGAGCATATTGAATACAAAATTATCTTTTGCAATGGCAAAACCTGCAACTGAGGTCGATAATTGTGCTTTACAACTGTCATAATGTCTAATTAAAATGAAGTATATATATCAAAGAATAAATATTTATAACAGTTTTGTTCAGCCCGCTTCAGTAAAACTGAATGTAAAAAGCTGAATAAATGTTATAAGGGTTGATACTTGACGTCGATTTCAAATTGGTTTGTCGATCGTTTCATGTTAGTCTTGCGCTAAACGATTTTTAATGTTATTGCCGTTTATTAAAAACTATGCCATACATAGCTTTCAAATGGATATTTATTTTATTGCATAAAGATTTTCCTTTTGTATAATTTACGTGTTGTTTGGGTAAAATAGATAATTTCTTCCGTCATAATTGATGTAGCAATTTACACGGTAAAAAAATACTGTCAACTGTCGTGGGCCTACACAACATCTACCGCTCCGTACCTCTCATTGCGGTCAAGGGCACGACTCCCGTCTTGGCAGCTTCATATCACAACGATCATCTTTTTATTAGACAAAGAATTCGTATTAATATTTCCGACGGTGTCTTTCATACTGCTTAAGGAAATTACATTACTAACAGTCAGTCCTCGCAGTATTTATTGCGTGCTTTTTTCATGTGGTTCACACCTTTGGTCGTTATGATTGAAAAAGTTTTATACTTGCACATTGAACGAAATGCTTAAATTTTCTGCGGCACCAATTTTATTTCTATATAGCAACCCATAATATCAATTTACCGGAAATTCCACATCGCCCCAGGTTCAAATGTTGTAAAGTTTGTAGCTGAAATATACTCTACATAATATTAAAAATTAATTTAAAACTTTTACGTGCTCCATATTACTGCCGTTCTTTTAAATATTCGATTTAACGACACAAGTAAAAAAGTTTTCTTTCACCCAAGAAACCATAACTTTCAAAGAACTTCTTTGCAATTCGGAATTTTTAAATTGGCCTTTTAGATTTGAATTTCAGAAGTTTATTTTATTCTTATCGCTCAAATATATGCTTTTTAGTATCCTATCTCGTTTCATCTTCATATAAATTGTTTTAGTCTTATATAAGTGCTTTGCAAATTGGGGTTCACAAGATGCCTAGTTAAATCAATCTATTTAAAATTATCGAAAAGAATAGGTTTTTTTTTTATATTTTTTAAAATTTTAAATAAGAAGAGAAATATATAAGAAATATTGTAACACGAACACATTTTAAAATTTCTTTTTTCGAATTTCGAAAATTTCTTTTTTTAAATTTCGAATACATTTCTTAAAAAAAGTGAGTGCTAAAATGAGACAGATGTATATAGTATCATGTTGTATTAGAGTCTCGTCGTTTTCTTGTCTAATAATTAGACAATCGAAGACAAAATAATGTTGAGCTCATTTTTAATCCCAAAGTTAAATAGTAATTTTTATGTACAATGTTTTTTATACGATTTATTTTTAGATTAGTTGATTCTGATCAAAACGAAAAAAAATCATTGATATTTAGACATAATCATGATTTTTATTTAGAATTGTTGAAACTTTATACAATTTCACGTATTTTGTCACTAACGATCCTGGTTTTGCCTTTAGGCATCTTCAGGCATTCCACCACGCGGATGCAATAGAACTGACGAAACTCGGGTCGTTGGTGATAAAACATGTGGAATCGTACAAAGTTTCAACATTTCAAATTTAATATTGGATTTCCATCAAGCACCTTCAGTCGATATAATAAATTAATCATGATGTTCTTTATTGATTGAATTGGTATTAACTTGGCAGAAATCCATTACAACACGGTGAAAAAATAGCAATGTATTTTAGTTCTACAAAATTACTTTTAACAAATATAGTTGATAGCTATTTCGGCTTACGCCATCGTCAGAACTTTGCTTAAACTAAAATTCGCTTATCTATATATAGCTGTGCAGAAAAGGCACACAACACATCCTCTCTCCTGTTCCAACGGCCTAGCTTGTTACTTTAACACAATGACACAAAATTTTCAAAATTCTAAATGAAACAATAGGTGTCTATGACAATAAGATTATATATAATCTTATTGTCATAGACACCTATTTTATACGAATGTAAGTTTAAGCATAGTTCTAACGATGGGTCTATGACAATAAGATTATATATAATCTTATTGTCATAGACACCTATTTTATACGAATATTAGTTTAAGCATAGTTCTGACGATGGCGTGAGCCGAAATAGCTATCAACTATATTTGTTAAAAATAATTTTGTAGAACTAAAATACATTGCTATTTTTTCACCGTGGCATGATGTTCTTGTTCATTTCATGTCATACGCTATGCCTTCTTGTGTAATCTTCGAAGTGAAGAAATGCTTGCGAATCTGGTTGTTTTGGCTTCTTCTGCGGCGCAAAAAAGTGTGAGCTTACTTTTCGTGCGACACGCCCCCAACTCCCTTAGCGAGTCACAGCGTTACCCCAGCTTGACTGACTTGACCCATTTCTTATTGTGGGTGAAGGAATTCAGTTTTTCTGCGCAGCAGCGCAATTCATACACCTTACGTGCGCTACGATTTGGTGACGATGTCATTCAATATCCATTTTAAGCGCTTCGTATATTCGCACACGTTAAAAAGTGGATACGTTGGAAAAAAGAATATTTCTCAGCTCTTCTTGCCTTTTTACATTGAACGATTGCTAGTGACAAAATGAATAAATTAGATTTTTTTTTATCAAATTTCAAAACATTACGTTATCTTAACCGGTTTTACTTGCTTAATACGCTCATTACACTTATAAATTCGATTATATGAAAGCTTTATTTGATTGAGAACAACGCATATTAAAAATAAATATTTATGAGTTTCCAGCTTTTATCGTTTGCATGGATGGGTTCATCTTGATTATTTTCTCTTTCATTCTATCAGTTTTGAACTTTTATTTATTTGCCTCTTAAACTGCGAAACATTAAACAAAAGTCTTATCGTGTTAAAGAATAAGATATTTGATTTATAATTTTGCAACTTTTTACTTGTTTCTATACTTATAAATAAATAAAAAAAAAACAATGCTTAGAACTATTTCCACAATTTTATTATATAAACATCAGGAATTGTAAAGCTAATTGCGAGCATTATCAACTGAGACAATACAATAAGTAACATTTATTTCTAAATTATTTACCTTTAAATAATTTTCTTAGACCTTGAACCGTTTGCTTTGTATGTCTGAAAAATTATAACTTTTATCATAAAAGTTTGTAGATAGAGTTTTGTTAATTTGTATTGTTTGAATCAATTATGCTCGCGATGACTGAAATCGTTTCTTAAGTTTACATTATAAATCTGTGGAATTAGTACTATACATTCTAATGCCTTTCCACACCGAGGTGGCAGTTAACACCTTTAAGTTTCTGGTGCGAATGACTTGTGCTTACATTAGACCAACGATCTATCTTTATGTTGACGTGGTGTCATCTAACGCCGATTAGGGTAAATTTAATATTTTAGTTCACTGCAATTCCGTTCAGTAAATCATCCAACAGTTGCCTCACACAAAATACATTCATGTTGTTTACATTAGACTATCTACGAAAAGGAAACGGCTCGAATCAAAATGAATGGAGACGTTCATTGGAGCTTAATGTATCTCTGCTCGTTTATGGAGTTCGTACTCTGATGTATACACTGACAGAAGTTCAATTGTAACTTAGATTCACGAGTTAGCGTGGTATTTACTTCTAATACATTTTGTTGTCTTCACTTTTTACCGAGAATCATAAACGAAAGATAATAATGATAAAAGTAATCGTAGTAGATAACGAAATCGTAGTCGAAGTTGTAGGCAATATTAGAACGAGTGATAGGATCGTCCGTTATGTCTGGTCATCGGTAAAACTACCCTGTTACTAATTTTCAATAAAATCACTAATTGGAAACTGCAATTGGTTAGGTTAGATTAGGATACCCTTAACAAATTATTATTCTGCATTCGAAAGTAAAAATAACACATAATCAAGTCAAAGCAATGAAGAATAACACGGTGAAAAATAGCAATGTATTTTATTTCTACAATTTTTTTTATAAGATGTATTTGATAGCTATTTCGGCTCATGCCATCGTCGGAACTATTTAGCCGAAATAGATATCAACTACATATTATAAAAACATTTGTTGAACTAAAATACATTGCTATTTTTCCACCGTGTTATAATGGAGTTCTACCAATGGAGTAAATGCCAATTCAATCAATACAATGAAGAATAAACTGTGTATTTGAGTGTCTACAATGAATATTTAAAAAAATGTTCGTGTAATTCTTAAAACTATTATTTGACATTAGTTAGTTTTTTGGGATTCATTTTTTTGTATTTCGCTGCGTCTAAAAATGAAAAAAAAATGACGACATAAAAAATTTCCTGATCATTAATAATAAAACTGTTATACTTTGAACTACGCAGATAAGTGTTTCATCAAATTTATAAAGATTTATTTACGCGCAAGAAAAATGTAAATTTTAATCACCGTTTACCATAATATCACGCTTATTATTTCATTGTTTGCTTTTCTCTATTGTGTTTTGGCAAAGGCACTCTTCCCTCGGGAACAATTTCAATATATCCGACGGTGTGTGGAATAGCCGGCCATTAGGTACAGCAGGTGAGACGAATTAATCAAGATTTGCAGGTATGGACCCGAGTGCGATTAGATTACTGTTGTAACAAAAGCATACAAAGTCGAAGTAATTTAATATAAAATGTTCACATTTCATCGTCTGCTCTCGTATCAATGTTTGTCGGTACATGTGTAGGCGGTCTAAATAGCTATTCCTGTGGACGTAAAACTAGATATGTTAACGTTTATTAATATCAAATGCGAATAAAAAGTCGTAAAATAGTTTTATTTTCGTGACAATTTATTTCATGAAAATAAAACACTTCAAAGTTATGTTTTTACGTGGTTTCTTTCACATTAACAAATACATTACTATTTTTTCATTCTCAATTCAAGTCTTCAATTCCGTCGTACGCAATTATTCTACCGATCTGGCAATTTTGTATTCCGCAAACCCTTTTGAAGAACCTTTGGCGCATACCAAGATAACGTTATACATAATATATATGAGACCAACTATTGTCATTGTATTTTAAATTGCGCCATTATCGTGCTAATGAAAATCACCTCTTGCTCATTTTGGAAGCTTATTTCCATATAACAAACGATTTTATAGTAAATAAAACCTCTTACATATTTATTCAACCCAACGTGAGATAAATTCTATCAACTTAACACCCCTATCGTTGTTACAACGTATTGTTTTCTATGGAAGTCGCCGAAGAAATTTTATATATATGCTAATCACTCAAAGTTTTGAATCTGTTGGTGGTTTCAGAATCAATAGATGTAATCAAATATTGATTAAGTATGTTAGGGAGGGATACATAATGATACCGACCCTTGGCATAGGTATTGTAATCATTTTTTTAGATTATTCCTAAAATAACACGGTGAAAAAATAGCAATGTATTTTAGTTCTACAAAATTACTTTTAACAAATATAGTTGATAGCTATTTCGGCTCATGCCATCGTCAGAACTATGCTTAAACTAACATCCGCTTATCTATATATAGCTGTGCAGAAAAGGCACACAACACATCCTCTCTCCTGTTCCAACGGCCTAGCTTGTTACTTTAACACAATGACACTAAATTTTCAAAATTCTAAATGAAACAATAGGTGTCTATGACAATAAGATTATATGTGGGACGGAAGTGGTCCTTCTGGAAGCAATTCATGCAAGAATGCAAGAAGGATGCAAGAAGCTTCAATCAATAAATTCCTAAAATACTCATAATCAAGGCGCGATGTTTACATTAAAAATTACCAAAATTAACATACTTTATATTTACTATTTATGATTGTTCATAAATATGTATCAGCGATATTCAAAATATGACAGGGGATATAAACATTGCTAAATATAATATTTATTTATCTGACCCTTTGTATACGATTTGACGCGGCATTATTTCTCACCCCCGGCGTTAATCTGTCGTTCCCACAATATCACCACAAGAAAGCGCTCTGGGCTGCCGAAATTAGAATTTTTACGACTCCGTTCGTGTTCTATCTCGTCCCTTGTGCTAGCCAACATCCAGATAAGAGCATTACGTTATTTAGCTGTGAACTCTCGTGTACACCGGGCCGAGTGGCATCGGCTGGTAAATGCGTAAGTGTCGCAAACTGTAAACATTTCGCGGGTAATTAAGTAACGCATTATATTTTCAACGTTCATTTCCCTCTTTAAGCTTATAATAAAAATTATTTAAGTATATTCATGATATTATACCCTCTAAAATCATCAATTACTTCCCTGAGCACATTATCCTTTTTCGTGGGTTTGTTTGTAATTAGTTAAAAATCATGTTTTATAATCAATCATTGTCAGCCCCCTCCGATCCTACTAATGTATGACAGTGTAATAATATTCGAACGTGTGAAATATTTTTTAAAACATACTGTATTAATTATTAAATCTCAATATTTTTTTTCAACTTTTTAATTCTTGTCATTTAAATTTTGACTTGAAATTGTCCTTAGTAGATTATGCCACATATTAATTCCACATGTTTGCAACTGAAGGCGCAGATTTCGTCATTCGACATCTTTAGACATTTCAACACACGGCTGCATTATATAACTGACACGGTATTTTTTTTTAATTAGTCGTTATCGTTTAGCCTTTAATTCTATTTGAATTTAACTTTAAGATGAAAGTTCCGGATTTATTGATTTAATTGACATTTACTTGGTAGAACTCCATTGTAACACGCTGATAGATATATATAGTTCCGACGTAGCGCGAGCCGAAATAGCACATCAATTATATCTTATTAAAATTTTGTAGAACTAAATAAATTTTTTTCGCCGTGAAGTTCCGAATTTATGAACAGTTTGCCTCTATGAAATGCTCCAATAAAACATTTTTCTATAAAAAGAACATCTTTTTATACTTCAATACTAAATTATTATAGCCGTATCAATTTGTAAGCAAGTATTATATAGTAATGTGAAAAACGTCGGATGTTTCCTTTATGTGGTTGTTGTTAATATTGTTTCTGTACGTTTTTCTTTTCTCTAATGAAAGAACTTAATCACATTTCTCGTTTCTTACAAAAAGGTTTCCAGTGTGAAATCTCGTCTACCTAAAAGCTCTCTGGTTAGACACTGGTCGTCTGTGACCCAATTATCAGTATTATCTCTCGTCTGCCGTGGAGTGTACGCCGTCTGATTGGGGGATTGTTATTTCGGTAACATACAACCCCCATCTCTCCTTTCATCCCTGCTTAACACATTTCGTTCGTGGGGCTTTGTACAAATACACCACTGAAGTCAAACTGATGCGACATGCCTTTACAAGTTTACACTTTCAAAATAATGCGTAGCTCACAATTACTGTGCTGTGTATTATTATGCTAAGTCACGTTTTTAACTAAACAAAGTTTATTGCACTGTTGAATAAATAAACCTTATTTCTTACCCTTGTATAATATTTTGAAATAATTATTTACTTTTAAGTAGTAATGAGTTTTTGTAAATTAAAGCAACGATTGCCAAACCTGTGGACTTCACAGAACGTTTAACTTGTAGTTTTAAATCCCGCAAACTACTTTTTTTAGAACAGTGCAAAAATGTATAAACATAGTGGTACATACCAGTTACACATTTTACTATAACATGGTTAAAACGCTCATCGGATTGTAACACGGTTCGCACAATATGTGTTATTGTATGTTTGAGGTAATTTCAACAGAAATTTTCGACTTCAATGACGTTACTCCTTGCACCACTAAAATTCTGGCTCGTAGACAACTAGTCGGCGACCATTTTATTAAAGCAACATGATGTTTCGAGTTCCAATTTCGAAATATGATTGATTTACTATCTACATAATAATATTTGGATTTTTTTTTTCTTGATAAACCTATTTTTAATTATTCCAATTTGGTGAAAAACATAGCCTCAATAACATAACATATGCGTACCAACATATATATTTCGATATTAGAAATCGTGGCAAAATATCTAACAATGTTATAATGCATACAACAACACACATTTACAACATAACCGAGTGGCTACAACGTAGACGAATTTCGCCCCTTCGTTCGTCGCTTGACTTTACATTTCAACTTACACCTCAAGTTAATAAGCTGATACCAGGTAAGAAGAAGGAAATTTTAGTAAGAACTAAAATTTTTATTAAAAATTTATATCAGCGTGTTACGTTTTTTTTATTAATGCTACTGCGAACTGCAATAAATTTTAATATGTATAAATAGATGTATATCAACGTTTAAATTTACATACAGCAATATGCATAAATTTTATACTTCCTAAATAAATAACAGTTAAGCTGAAAATCCATCTCAAAGTGGCGAAACACATGTCACGTGTAGTGACGTACCAATTGGAATAATAAATTTATCAATTAAAATTGTATAGTACATTACTTTTAATACAAAACGACATCCCGCATCTGTTGGATGGATGTCATGCGGTGATGCGATGTCGTATTATAGGGGTGGAAATTACCCTGTATTAATTGATACTATTGCTTAAGTAAAGTAACGAATTATTATTCATTTGTAGTTTGTGACCATGACCTAAATATCATAAATCGACCATCTACTAACTAGAGAAAAAAAGAAACTTTGTATAGTGCATTATTATTTTACTCTTTATTTAGTATAACATTTTCAATTTTTGATACGATTCCACATGTTTTGTCCTTAACGACCCGGGTTTCACATTTCGGCATTTTCAGTCATTCTGAAATATGTGAAATCTTACAGCAATTCGACTTTGATATTGAAATACCATCAAGCACCTTCAGTCGATATCATTAATTATACTATAAAAAATGTATCCATCTGATAATTTATATTTACATTAATCATGATCTATTTTCAGACATCAAAACACAAAATTTACCATTTAATTTGAATTATTGTATATTATTATATTTTTTTAAATTTATTAACAATTTTCTAGAGCGGAGTCTGAACTCATTGTGAACCGTAACTCTTAAATACTCGCATAAATATTGTAGAAAATGGAATGCATATTCAATTGTCAAATCTCTTTCATGACATATGAAGCTTTGAAAGGCCTTAGTGTCGTCAATCATCGTGTATGTATGAACGCAATATACATATATTTATATCCTTGGTATATGAATTTCCTTCAAATACTAGACATATATTATATGTTGTTTCATGTGTGAAGAAAGCAAGCGGGCCTATTTATCCAGGGCCAATGTGTACATAGGATTTATATGTATGTTTTATATATATTTCACTTATAAGTTGCCAATCCAAGACCGATTAAATAGGTTATTGTAGCCTAAGGTATATTTGAAGGTCAGCCGTACAATATAAAGAAAATTACATATTCATGCCGTATTATTTATTATTCTGAAAACCTGAGCGGCAAAACTTATAATAATTTTAAAATGGATTGGTGGCACATCTTTTGAATAGGTGTTATCAAATACAATTATTTTAGATTACATCGATGGTGATTTTTATAGATTGATTGATTTTTCAATTTATTCAAGTGTTCATCTTCATTTTTGAGCTCGCCTGTTTTTATGTGAATTTATGTAAAATACGATGTTGAATTAATTTCACTAATTCCCTTATTACGTTTCCATTTTTATGTTTTGTCATTTACGACCAGTTTTCTGTTAGCTGTTGATTGTATATATATAGGCTTCCTAGAATATGAAATATTGACGTAAGCCAGTTGCCATACTAACTAACAAAATATATTCCAATACTTATGCTGTATTATGATAAAAACGATGTAGTTTATGAATTTGTTATAATTTAGTAAATTAACCCTCAAATTAATACCATCATATTAATTTTCCAACAATAATTAATAAGATAAATCGAAGAGAATTATTCGAGTTGTATTATGTACTAAATGTCAAATAATTAAGAAATATGATTAATTTTATGTCGTCACCAAAAATAACTCCAAAAAGGGTAGATTGAAATCTTTTTCGGAACGAATATAAAAAATTTAAAATAAAATGTTATTTATATTTTCGAAGACAATTCATCCATTGTAGGGTTAGAAAGAAACGGGCGCATTTATTATCCTTGGAACGCACAATCTCCCTTGATTTCGCCCTTTTAACGAGTAGGCTAGTAGTAAGGTCGTCAAGGTAAGTGGGCGAAGCACATCCACAAAATTCACGAATAAATACGCACGGCCCTGCTACCATTCATAGACCCAAGCGAAAAAAGCCATTTCAAAAGCTTTTCAACAAATTCAAAGGATATTGAAATTACTTCCAAGTTTTATTTTTATGCGCGAACATTTATAACGGAGGAAATTTCATTTATAAACTTCATTAGTAGGCTCTATAATTGGAATTTTTCGAGAATTTAAAATCCCATTGATGGAATGAATGTATTATGTATTTAATTGCCTTCTATACAATCTTAAAGAAAAATTTTATAAATTTTTGTAGTGAAATTCAGTTCTTTTCATATTGTTGAAAATTTTTGCTTTAAATTAAAACTGCGATGAATATGAGTCATTTATTTGGAGGGCAGTTCTTTTTTTGAACTAACAATTTTTATTTAAATAAATAATTTGATATTGAAATTCCATCAAGCACCTTCAGACGATATCATAAATTAGACAATTTGTCCTTTATTTTGTGAATTGCAAGAACGAAAAGGTAATTAAACTTTGTCGCGCGAATAATGTATTGAAAGTTTATTGCTTCGACACTATGCTTGCGGCACGGCGCCGGTGTTGCCAAAGATTGTTGACGTAAAAAACTCGCTAATTTAAAATTTATGTTAGTAATGTTAGTTACTGGCATAGCTTTAATTGATTCCTTCGCCTGATTTGGTCGGTTAATAATGATAGATTTAACAATTTTTTTATCGAATTTTAAAAAACAAAATCGTTGTTGTAATTGTAGTCATTAATATGACGAATTATTTCCTTCTGTATTTCAACAACCTCTCCCCCCCTCATATACTAGTCTTCTGACGTTAACTTTAACGTTAACTCCTGTTTACTTTGATTATGTGACAACAGTTTTCTTCCGAGATACATATATTTTAGCAACATAGAGAGTTCCTGCTTGTTCACATCGAGTCATAATTTCGCGGGTATAATATTGTGAAAAAATAGCAATGTATTTTAGTTCTACAAAATTAAGTTTTAGTCGTTTATAAAGAATTGCCTGGGTAGCCATATCGGCTACTTTCAATTTATTGATTGAATTGGCATTCACTTGGTAGAACTCCATTATAACACGGTGAAAAAATAGCAATGTATTTTAGTTCTACGAAATCTTGATTTGAAAGAAATGATCCTGAAAAGATTTTTTAGAACTAAAATACATTGCTACTTTTTCACCGTGTTATAATGGAGTTCTACCAAGTGAATGCCAATTCAATCAATATTATTGATTTATTTACACATATTAAAGTAAGGTAAGAATTAAAAAAAAATTTACGAATTATCACACCTAGTCATACGACTTGAGTGTTGTTTTAAATATTGTTCACATTGTATGTTTTTACAATATGTTTACGTATCATCAAATAAAATTGTTTTAATATACAATAGGTTTAATAATTTTATTGCAGTGCCACGTTACGTGTATTTATTTATCATTTATTTATAACTACATGGTACAAAACTTATAAATTATCAATTCAGTGCTTTTGCACCGTAACATATTAACATATTTAAATATAAAAATTCAACAAATACACAGTAAAACAATCAATAAGGATTGCAAAAAAAAGTCAACCAAGTAAGCTCATGAAATGTCTACTTTAACTGAAAAAATAGCATTCGTATGAACTTACTTTCGTCCACATAAAATACGTCAACATCCGAAGCAATCCTGTTGAACATAGTTAATGCTCTTACCATTGGCATCTCCATTGGCAGACTGGTTCTACACTTTGGAAGAACAAACAAATGTACACGGTCTTAAAAAACTATCCGGAGCATACAAATTGATATTATTAAGGATGACAGAATTCTCATTTTGGCCTCGAATTAGTCGAAAGAAATACGTGGCTAGATACACTTCTCTTCGATTTTGCAAACTATTAAAAGTGAGCATACCTAAATGAAAGTCAGTATTGTGACACGCTAATCATTTGGGTTGCCAAACGCTGATCTACGGAATAATTACAAAATCATATTTTTCGTAGAAACCTACTACTCGCATATCGCCACGCACCCGTGTCATTTGCTCTCGAGAGCTTTTCATAACTGATGGGTTATTTATTATCTGTGATATCCCATTTCTTAAATTGCAATATGATCCGCCGAAATTGGAATCTGTCCATATTTTTTCAAAAGGTCCTACATCACAAATATTTTTCCGCCGATGATCACATTTGTAAGCCTCAGTACCCGACAGAGAACACGTACTAGGTGGATATTTATGTAGTTCTTTTTTTATTAACATATCAACCAATTGGATAATGAATGACGATTCGCTCGGATACACATCGCGTTTTAAATTTATACGCAAGAAATAATGAAGACAATACTGTCACTCTTTATATTATGTGTATCACATACATGTTATATATGACGAATAATCGAATGGCAAAGAAACGATGTTATTAAACACTACACTATATTGAGAATAGTTTATATAATATATAAAGTACAAACATTTTTAATTTACGATATCGACAGAGCACCCTAACAATTTTCCTACGTATACGCTTAGCTAAACCAAAAAATACAACAGTTTAATTCGAAGTTTAAAATTAAAAGCGTCAATATTTAAAATTCACACAATTTTTATGGTCGTGCAATTAATTGTTTTGGGGTGTAATGATATAATTTGGATGGTCGTTTGTAAAATTCATGTGATCAGAACCGGTAACACTTATTTGTGGAGCGTTTCAATAGATAGAAAGTGTTTTAACGATTATTATACCTGATGACAATGCTTAATACATTAACAGTGTAAATCTGATTAAATTTGCACGTATTTAATGATAATATAAACATAGAAATATGCTAAACACATTTTGGCGATGTAGTAAGGATTCCAAATAACAAGATTTTTAACAGAGATTTTTAAGACATTTTTATTTATGGAGAAAACTACGAATATTTAGAATATATAATTAATGAATAAATACTAAAACAAAAAAAAACGTTTTCTTGCGGTTATATGACACTATGACTAAATATAAGGCAGCATACTACGATTAAAATTAGCATTTTCCTGTTGGTCATATTTCGTACTGCTTTGTAGTCATGTCTATATCATAAGAGATCGCAAGTTTCCGGCCACTCCGTTTTAGATGCTCAAGACGAACTACGCACCTAAACGTTATATATTTACTGCGTAGAAGGGCCACGTGACTCGTGTCCCTTTATGTGAAGTGACGTCATTGAAAGATATACGATTTATCCTTTCTACGCAATATCGTTCCTCACTTGAAAGATAATATCATAGAGAGTGACGGAGAGAGCGAAGGAACATATATATTATATCGTTCTATTGTACGCACAAAGAGGATAATCTTATATTTTTAATGGGGCGTGTCAAAGATCAAACCAATATTTAGTATAAAGGAAATTTTTGAATCGTATACATTCCGAAATAATATTTTTATACGACTGTATCCTGTCTGAAAAGTCGCATACAGCGATTTAATATATGTTCGGTATTTACCTGTATCTGATGATTCGATTACTTATTATTATTTTTTCTTTGTTTCAGGTAAGTTCTACGCACTGAACATCTCGTTATGATAATTCGCCTTCGATTTATCGACAGCTATGTATAACGTATATTTATTATTTCCGACGTCTTTATTGTTAAATGAAAGCCGGATGTTCCTCATATCCTTTATTTATAATTAATTACTGCTCATTCTTGTATTTTATTATCCAATACAACTACAGTGGAACCTCGATCAACCGTTCTCGCATAATACGTTTTTTCCGGATGGAACACTTATTTTTTATAGTCCCGTCAAACTCCCATAAGAACAATGTTAAATAATCCCGCATTGACCGTTTCCCGATTCCCCGATTTCCTCGATAAACCGTCTAAATATTTTGGTCCCGTCACAAATATTATCCCGATTGACCGTTTTTATTGCATATTTCTCCGTATCTCGGCAAGCAAGTTTGACACAGCCGAGTGCAGGTGTTAAGTCTAGATACTTTGGAATCCGCTGTACATGTTAGACGTAACGCATTGGACGCATGTCCTATTTTTTGGTTGAAATCCACCACACGCGTATTATTGTTTATGATGCAAATGTAGAGTTGTTTAAAATTCATGGTAATAATGATTCCTGTACATACAAACTTTTAGTCACAAGTTTAGTAACAAGTCTTTGTTCCGAGTAAAGTGCCAAATAACAAAGAAGCAAACGAACATAAAGGACTTTTTTAAAAAAATATTTTTATATACAGTTTGTTCAAGTAACTAATAAATAAATGTTTTTTACGATTGTACTTGTTTATTATTATTTGAAGCTTTCACGCATTCACCGTTTCCCGCAATTACCGTTATTTTTTCAGGGTCCCTTGGAAAACGTAAAATCGAGGTTTCACTGTATTCAATTCGAACATAGAGAACTTGAAGCTTTTGCGTTTTACAAAGCTTTTATGGTGTGGTAAAAATCGAGAGTCGACTTAATTATATAATACAATCGTTACTAAAATAATTTTTGCTAAATCAATTCATATGGTCGATGATTTGTTGCATTTTTTCAATCTTCGTTATGAAATATTAAAATACCTTATTTTATAAACACCGGTTAGCTGTGATAATCTGTTATTTTTTTAGACGTATGCCTGGTATAGTACATTTATGCCATTAAATTCACGGAGAAAACTGTTTATTGACCCACTCTATCCATGCTTTCAATAATTATTTCTATTTAAACCAATTTTCGCATACCGCCCTTTATAATTCCTATACTGATTTTGCGTAATGATTGAATAACCTATCGTTTAATAATAGAATATTCTACACTAATCAAAACTAAATGCAGAAGCTATTCTGTGGTAAGTTGTTATACAAGTGGTTATCAACACAATCCGCTAATATAATGAACTTTATATTATGTAATATTCATATGGAAATTATATTATATAGATTCCACGAAAGTTATTCCAATATACAAAGATACGTTTCTGCGAAATCTATTATAGCTTGATAACGTTGGGTATAAGACGTATGCTTAAAAAAATATTTTTGATTTTCTTTGTCTTGTAAATGTGTTCTCGGGACTACGGTATATTATTGAAATATGATCACCCATTGAATCGACACACTATACTGTGCTTTGTTATTAAAAATATTATTCCTCAATGGCGGGACAAGGCAGGCGTCAGGTATGATATCAATTTTGAGTGACTTTCGATGAATTGTCGAATTCATCAAACATTATTTCTTTAACACGGTGAAAAAATAGCATCATATTATACTATAGTTCTGACGATGGCGTGAGCCGAAATAGCTATCAACTATATTTGTTAAAAATAATTTTGTAGAACTAAAATACATTGCTATTTTTTCACCGTGTTACAATGGAGTTCTACCAAGTGAATGCCAATTCAATCAATAAATTATTTCTTTATATTATTATTGGGCTATTGATGTGACCACACTCCGAGTGAAACCGGCCATATAAAACTGTTGAAAGAGCTGTCCCTAATTTTGGTTTTATGAGTGGAGAATCGTCAGCTAATGCGGACTGGGTTAATTAGTAGTTCCTTAATTGTGCAGGAAAGTTATTTAAAAAGTAAGAAAGCCTTTCAATTTCTTCCTATTGAATACTTCGGCTCAATTGTGAAAATCAAGTGAAACCCTTTGGACACATTAAAAATCACTTTTATTGTGCTAACTGTCAATTCTAAATGAAAGATATTATATGTATACTTAAATAATAAAAACACAATGATCGTAATATTTCCACACTTTTCATGTTAACGGTCAGGACCAGTTTCGCTCATCTCGATCAGTAGACCGATTCGCGGGATCAGTTGTCAATGCTCACGATAAACGAAACCGGTCTTGTTATTTCAAATATCAGATTGCGAAAATTGTAGTGAACATTATGTTTATGAATACACCTAAAAACCCTTTTAAACAGTTTGATTAAACGAAATCACATATAAAATTGCCTCCCTAGTTCAGTGCTTTCCAAAAAAAAATATGTCACGACATCCCTGACTCTGAAAAATAATACATAACAGTATCCTTAACAAAAACAATACGTTAATGAGCGTTTCTGCTGCCCTCAGTTTGGAAAGCACTGTTAATATATCATGAAATAATTATCGCAAGATATCAACTTGTCTTGCTATACAGTCTAACTACCCTAACAAAATGTGCTGAAAAATGATTTGTAGAAAGAAGTTATTTTAACCCTATTTATTATAGTTTTGTTTTCGAATGCCATATTTTCAACCGAATCCAGTATTCGATTAAAAAAACAAATAAAACTGTCAAAAAGAGCATATTCTTCCCATGTCCCTCGTCGAGTATAAGCTTTGTAAATAATAAATAACCAACTCTTCTCGAGGTATATTCTTCCACGAAACTTATTTCCTTTTAGATGCGAATACTTCCGAATTTTTTGAGAACTTAATCTTTCACATGGGAAAACCTTTCATGTCACCTGTATAAGGATAGCTACTCGTCTACGCGCACGCACTACAATACGAAACTTTCCCACGGTGATAACAGCTTCTAACTGGATTTTTTAAAAATCTTTTTCCAAGTAAAGCTACATAAGAACCAATGGTTAGTGCATATTGAAATATAAATAACGTCTACAGATTTTGTCACCATAATCTTATGTTTATTTCTGTCGTATAGTTTTCGGTCTGTGTAATAGAATTGAGTCGAAAGTTTCATGTTATCAAACTAAGTAAAACTGTTTAACGACACTCATGAATATAAAAAAAAAAAAAACTTATCTGCAACTTTATATTGCACACATTAAATAATGTTTATACATTATACAATATCAATTGCTTTTATCTCATTGTTGAAACTTATGCTCAACGAAACAATGCAAATGTATATATACATTTTTAAATATTAAACGATTGAATTTCGATCGTGTTTGTGATTGAACCCGAAACCTCAGATAAAGCGTTTGCTCGAAGTTCTTATTTCTGTCGTATAGTTTTCGGTCTGTGTAATAGAATTGAGTCGAAAGTTTCATGTTATCAAACTAAGTAAAACTGTTTAACGACACTCATGAATATAAAAAAAAAAAAAACTTATCTGCAACTTTATATTGCACACATTAAATAATGTTTATACATTATACAATATCAATTGCTTTTATCTCATTGTTGAAACTTATGCTCAACGAAACAATGCAAATGTATATATACATTTTTAAATATTAAACGATTGAATTTCGATCGTGTTTGTGATTGAACCCGAAACCTCAGATAAAGCGTTTGCTCGAAGTTCCTCTACCCAGACTTGTTTACCGCCCAGGGCGGCGTTAAATAACATAGTACCATTGTGTTTTTGTTATAATTGCAACAAAGTGACATTAGTATTTGAATCTATTTGTAAGTTGGAACTTGGAAGCTAAAAATATATTTTAATTTGATTTTCTTTCTGTACTGATCTTCTCTCTACTCTTTTATGTCTGGGGTAATAGATTTTTATTCTAGACTGTTTCCGGATTATCCAGACGATGAGATTAGCAATTGGAATATTTTCGTTTGAATAATGCAAAACACAGCCATTGCGAATATTCGATATTTTTCGTTAACTGGGACGATATTGAAAAAGTTATAACATAAATCAAATAAATTGATTTTTGGTACGTTTCTTAAACCAAATCTTTGGTGTGCATGTTTATTTGAATTATTTGTAAACACAAACACCATGAACTAGTATAATTTTAATAAAAATTTAAGGGCAACTACATAAATATCGTTAATTTCGGGGGTAGTATGCCGTTTATTATAGCGGCTTTTTCAAACATGTGTTTTATACTTCAGAGTCTTCAAATTAGACTAATCATATACGTCGATACGGATCTTGAAGCCGTGAGTAACCTTGTAATCCATTCAATGGAATATTTGTGCGCTGGACTTATTATTTTCTTCGCATTCAATTCTGGTTCGTGAGTTACGTTTATTAATTACAATTATACATGTTAATCGTCGCCGAAAAGTTTGAATATTCATGCGGGCTCTGTAATTTGCTTTCTTTAATCTATTTTATATGATTTTTAGCACTT
Source organism: Himalopsyche japonica (assembly GCA_028555115.1). NCBI lineage: Eukaryota > Metazoa > Arthropoda > Insecta > Trichoptera > Rhyacophilidae > Himalopsyche > Himalopsyche japonica. Next base: position 24,741 of record JAHFWJ010000635.1, read on the forward strand.
TTATTGTGTTTGACACATTTATACCGATTAAGTGCTATTTTTGTTGTTTTTTGTTTACATATTTTTATTCGGTTAAGAACTGACCTTACTCACTTTTGCCGTTAAAAAAATATTCTAAAGAGAAAACTACTTTTAAAAATTGAACATTTATTTATAATATCGATATTGCCAACAGTTCTGAAAATGGTGTGAAGGTAATATATCCGTCATGGATATTATCATTTAACTTTAGTGAAACATAGTAGATTTCATACGACCAGGAGAAAAAGTTAAACAACGTGTAAAACGTGCCACCGTTAGTATATTGATTACACTGATGCCTCGCTTAAATCAAAACCCTTCAAAGCAAGCACCGTGTATATGTGATATTAAATTTATTTGTAATCAATCGTATTTCCATTCTAAAAAAAACTCAATGTTTTATACTATGTCCATATTTTTCAGTTCATTTTGAAAACTTATCCGATTACAATACTCGCGGTGACAAGACAGAAGCTGTCATGATTTTAATTATATAAAATTGTGGAAAAATACTCAAGCATTGTGTTTTGTTATTTAAATATAATGACATTCCACCAAAAAGTGACAGTTCTATTCATTTAGAATATAATTAGTTATTCGAAACATTTCTCAAATACCTATAACCAAATTAAACGTTCGATAGCAACGTTATCTGATCTCTGAATCAACCTACAAAGTCATTCAACCTAGAATTCGACATTTACATCAGCAGGAAGTACGTCTGAACTATTCCTTCGGCAGAGCTTACATTAAATCGCGTTCGGCAGCCAACAATGACGTTGCGAACGGTTTGGCTAATCGTCCCGAGCTTCTTCCTAAGTGCAGTTCTCCGCCAAACTTAGGAGGGGGGTGGGGTTGGGTCTAAAGCCCGCTGATGCCCGCCTCGCTCATCCGAGAGAGCCGTGAGAATTGTTTTGCTGTGGCGCTTTGTTGTGTATGATAGAATCATTAGTATCCAGTATATACAAACGAACTGTAGGAAGTATTATTGTTACTTATTGGTAATATTACTGAGAATCGTTATCTTTGTAACTAACAAGTATTCTGTGTTTATAGTTCGTCCAATGAATCGCAGGGTAACGTTTCAAATGAGTCACAGTAAACGAATATTATCAAATTTCAATCTGAAGTTTTACATTCAGAATCGAGAAACAAAAGCTTATCACGTTAACCCCTCTCCGCTTTTTGTGATTACCTTTCAAGCAATGTCGCGATTCTAACATATCTGGTCAACAAGTAACAATAAGTGAGTTATAGAAGTCAGTCTTAACTCACGCTTGCTATACCTTCCAACTATCAAGACAGATTAATATTAGTTTGTTAATAGTGCGTAAACATTTTTTGTTCGAGCTAATTTTATTGTTAAAGTCTAACGTGGTTTATCCTGAAAATCTTCATAAACATCAACACTACTGTATTAAGCAATCAGTGTCGGAATATCCTTTATGTGGCGCAGCAGAAACGGGGTAAGATTTTTCTACTCCTCAATAATGGCATCATTCTGCGATATTTTGTCGGATAATGTTCAATATTCAAGCGATGGCGGGTGAGCTACAGCTGATATATCGGATTTTGGCAACCAGAAAGCTAATCATTTTTATCAATTGAAACCAATATCCACAGTATTAAAAGAGTTATATTCACAATAATACTTACGCTAATTGTTAAAGGGATATTCAAAAACGTCTGTCGCATTTGAATTATAAACATAATGTGTACGGATCAAAAATGATGCGTTATTTGGTAGGTAAATCTTTCAATATTATAGAACGTTAATATAAGGTTTTATATATATTGCAAATTAAAGTCAATTAGTAGAGGAATACAAAAACATTTTTACTCTAATGGGAAGTAATAATTTCATTAATTTCTATGATGTGAGAAGAAATTTAGATTATTTTTTTTATGTACAGTCCCTAACATATAATTCATGTTAAAACTGAATCCAACTGAAAAAGCTTCCGTTGGGTACACTTATACTTCCATTTAGAATCTGTTTTTGTACTCCTGTGTAGAAAAAGGTCGAGACATAAATAACTTCCAAATGAAATAATCTTTTTTTTATATTGCCTAGTCTTCCAGAGAAAGCGTATAAACAATTACTGAAACGTTACTTATATGAATGAATGTTATTTGACATGCAGCATACGTCTGTTTTAAAACTATTTACGCGAAGAACCTTAAGTAAAGTAGTGTTCAGTCAAAACGCGGGTTCTGAACAGATAAACCGGGGCTTAGCTTTGAATGCCTGGAATCCATTAGCACTTGGAAAATACAATCCAGGCCTCACTTTTAAGCTTCTGTTCGCCGGAAGTATGTTTCTACTTTTGCCTGCGTCTATTCAGCACATCTGGAAATCTTTCCGGTTAAACATTTTTATATAAATATTCATATTTGCTAATTGCACTTTTTGAAACGCAATTAAATATTCAAATACCCTCACTAGTGCTTGTGCAAAATGTTGCCAAAAATTTACTTTGCTTCGTATCTTTTTGGCATATCAATTATATGCATTTTTTAAAAGTTGGTTACGAATTCCTCTTGAAAATATATTGCAAAATGCGATGTGCTCCCATCATAAGTTTTTTTAAAAAATTTTGTATAGTGAAAAAATCCTGTAAAAAAAAATGTTTTACATCATATTAAACGCAGGTAGACAATAAATGTTTTCAATAGCTGATTTTAAACTGATATTATACTTTCAATTCTTTTCCAGAAGTGAAGTGAATGCTCAATCATACTGTAATTATTATTACACGAAGAGTTTTTTTACAGTTAAATGTACTCAGTTTATTCTTTTTATAATCTTAAGGCTTTAAAAAAAAATCGATACTAAAAGTAAAAAAAAGTTACTCAGCACCACAAGAATCAAATCATGTATTCAATAGTATATAATATGTATAATAACGAAATAAATTATTCAAAATGGTAAAATTGGAAATGTAATTTAATGGTTGCTATAGAGATATCGTAATAGATTTAAAAAATACATTAAATAAATGATATTTTATTTTTTTTAAATATATAGCTTTTTTACTAAGAAGTCGTGGTTGATAATTGAAAGTTGATTAGTAAGCACTATTCATCAGTTCTCACAAAAAGCGGTAAATTTGAATTCTAGATATTATATTAATTAAATCGGTTTATCTTACATAGGTCAAGCGTGTCAATATGATGATTATTTCAAGGTTTCCGACGCCATTGCCGAAAATTTGAAGGGTTGTGAATTTGTGATTCAACTTAATGTAAAATGCTCGAGGGCTTCACGATATTATAAAATGTAGATGAAACCCGACCGAGTTGTAGCTTCCAACAAAAAGTTGCTGTATGTCTACCAATGTATCTGTTTTATGCAGCGGTTACAGACTTACGGTTCGAGTGCTCAATGGTATCAATATGAAATTTGAATTTTTTTAATAGTGTATTTTGTAAAGTTGATGCGTAAACGTTTTTTCGTCTAATCATTTTCCTGCGCTGGACTCCCCGTAAAGCTCTTTTTTCTTATTTTTCGAATTTACTAGTTTTTTTTTTAATTTGTACATTTTGTACATTCCAGCAGATATTTTTTGCGATAACTGAATAGTTGTTTTATTCACTTCGGGGATAATAGAAATTAAATATCACACGGTGAAAAAATAGCGATGTATTTTAGTTCTAAATTTTTTTTATAGGATATAGTTGATAGCTATTTCGGCTCACGCCATCGTCGGAACTGTCTTAAATGTAGTTTATTCCTCTTTCCTGTTTTATTTTTAGGATTGGGAAGGAATTCAAACGCCACATACCTTTAAATCCATCCATGCCTTGAAACAAAATTATATTAATTGGTTGTATAATTTATGCATTTAACAGTCCATTCTATATTCGGACCCGTAAACACCCCTCTTAGAAATGATATTTCGTAGGTATGTTATTCGTTTTTTTAAATAATTCTATAAATATATCAATTTTCAAAGAGAAAAAACGAATTGCGTCGAAAAACGCATACGGTCGTGCAATGATTTGCATCAGAATGAAAATGTATTAGATTGTATAACCTGTAAAAACGGTTGAACACCACTTATCAGATGGTAAAGCGGCGGGCGCTTAAAGCTTCATGCATATTCATATTACTTTTGAAAACGTGCGAGCAAGGAATCTTCGGGGTTTCATGAAAATATACCTCACGTTGCTACCCTGCAAAACGTAGATACCTACCCTTTAAAACTTTCATGTTAGTTCGGACAACTATACTACTTCAATGTTTCATCATTTACTATATTGTGTAACTTTACATTGTGGTAGTTTTTTATTAAATTTACCAGGGAAATTAATTTCTTACTTACGTCTGGTTTTTTATCTCCGTTTTTTATTTGTTGTTTGAAAATAAATATTGCTAGCAATAAAAATATTTTTATAATCCATATGATATAAAAATATCTTTTAATTAAATACACTCTCTTGAGTTTAACGATATAAGGAAAACTAAACATATTTCAATTACGGAGAAACTAGTATCCAAAGACTTAATCCTTAGTTAAAAAATATATTTATTATTATACAATATTGTAAGTGAAGATGAATATTTAAAGAATTACTCGATAATGAAAGTGTTACACATTTTCCTACCTTATCCGTGACTAAAAAACGTCACATATTATTCATTGGCTTTTTTGGGAACAAAAATTTTAATGGCTCTTTAGTGATTTCATATTTAATTAACTATTTACCATATCGAATTAAGGAGTTTTACAATTTATTAAATTTAAAATTAATTTATGTCTATTGAATTTAAAGGCTTATTTATACAAGCAATAATTAACCCAATTAAATTAATGAAATATGGCGTAATTTCCAGAAGTGGTATTTTAATATTGTAAAAAATAACGTTGAAAACATATCGGTCGGTTTTATTTATGTTTTATAAATGAACATATTCCCAAACTTCAATTTTCAAAAAAAATTCCTGGTTTGAAATTACGAAATTGAAATATTTTTTTTTTTGTATGTGATTCAAGATAAAATGTCTTTCCTTTTTAAATGATCTTTCTGATGTAACTGAGAAACGAGCAGTTCTTGTAGTAAAATGTAATGAAATAAACGACGCTAAAAAATATTCGCATTTATAATGAATGACATAAGATTTTGTTTTCAAAAATACGTTTCGAACTGGTTTCGCTAGTTATATCGTCATTTATTTACCCGATATTTCATTTCATCAAATAGTCTTCTCATAGATAATTTTTTGTTGGATTGTTTATGCACAGCATTATAATGGGTTTTATGATTCTGTACTTGCCACCTTATTGATGCTAAGTCTTCAGTTGTTTCGAGTGAAAAACATTTTAGAAAGAAGTCTCGTAAATCCGATTAAGCAAGCGGCTTATATCGTATATTTACATAGTCGGGTAAAGAGTGATTGGTTATCCTTTAAGACCTTTAAGAGGATTATATTATATAACACAAACGACTTATGTACACAATATATTTATATAAGCTTCATTTACTGTAAGTAGTGCTTATAGTATGTTAATATCAAATGTACGACAGAGACAAGTAGCGAGTTGTGGTGTTTGAAGAGCGGGGAGATCAACTTCTTCATATGATAAATCGATGACTGGGTGGAAAATTACATTAGTCTTGTTTTTCGCTATTTTCTTATTTTGAAGTAACTATCGACATCTTGTTGCTATAAATTCTCCCAGCGAAAAAATCAATCGATTTATTAAGATTTAGTAAACAACCAAATATATTCCTGCAAAACTATCATCAAACGGAAAAAAACATTAAATTTGTATCATTATTTTATACTTCAGGCTTAATCAATAAAAATATTACTTAGCCCTATATATACTGTATTAAATTTATTGAAAGAACAATTATCGTATAATACATTGCTTAATTTCCAAATAGCAAACGGTTAATAACTGACATTCATTTGGTCATCATGACGGTCATTTTGAGAATATTCCATAAAAATATGTCTTATAATCTATTTAAATTTGATATAAAAACATATTATTCTCAAGTCGAGTATAAAATTAATTGGCTAGCCTTTTTAGATTCGATTCGTAGTTACACAAGATAAAAGTATCAAATATTTTTTGTGACTCCCTAGATGCTCGTTATAAGTGAATTGGATCAATTTTCAGATATTTTTCTTACGGACCAAATAAAATTTGAGACCTTCTTACAAAAATAGAACACGGAATCACGTTGTAGATGGGTTATTTATATTCCAAGTAAGTGAATATTATTAACTTACGAATTTAAATTAATAATTTGAACATTCACTCACGCTTTGAATTGTTACGCGTAGAAAGTGTACGATTGAAAAGCAGTACGCTTAGCATTATGTGAATATGAATTTATATACACGGGTAGCAATTTACCGCGATTAAAAATAATAAACACCGAATTCATGTATATCAAACGGTGCGTTTTACGAATTTAATCTTCTCTCATACATATATGTGTTGTAATAGCGACTACAGTGTGTGTGATAAAATACTTATGTAGATTGAAGACGATTTTATGTTACAAATTGTAAAAAAAACTTATTCTTATGGATGACGTATATTTACCCTTCTTTCAAATATAATACGAATACGACATAATTGTTATATGTTCTTTAATTGCGGTAGTCGATAATATTAGTATATTTATCAATTTATTATTTGAACGTGGATATTTCAGACTTTTGCTGCTTAGGTTTTTTATCCATATTATCATTGCTATTGTTAATATTACATATTCAAGTTTTTAAAAATTATGTTGAAGTTTGTAAAATTTTATAAGCCTTCGTTTATCATTTGAAACTTACGACTGTTTGAATAATTCTCATTGCACCAATCTTAAAAATCGATTTTTCCCAATCGATCCAGACAATGGCGTTGGACATCAACCATACGTAAAAAATTGTAGCAAAACTCTTTATTGTTTGTACTTTTAATGGAGTTTTACGAAATCTATGCCAATTCAATATATAAATAAAGACAGTTATATATTATTCGACAAACCTGAGCGGAAAAGCTGCGGTTTTAATATTTTACCAATTTAAAAAAAACGTACGGACTATTGATAAGCGTTTCAGGGGAATTCAATTGTGGAAAGGTCATGAATTTATTAATCGCCAATTTTTGTCTTCAACGCAGTTCTTCAATGTTCAGCTTCAATGCAGCAACAACCGTATAATTATTATAGAATCTAAACAAATAATAAACTGCTAATCGAAGTTTACAATACGGTGAAAAAATAGCAATGTATTTTAGTTCTACAAAAATATTTTTAACGTAGTTCTGACGATGGCGTGAGCCGAAATAGCTATTAACCATATTTGTTAAAAATAATTTTGTAGAACTAAAATACATTGCTATTTTTTCACCGTGTTATAATGGAGTTCTACCAAGTGATTTCAATTCAATCAATGAAGTTTACAATATTAGTGGATAGTAACATCCAGGATATTGTATGAAATGAATCATTGTGTCGTATGAATAAACATCATACAATGGAATGATCAAATTGTAATATGTGAACGTTGCAATTTTGTCACACACTGTATGTAATTACAACCGGGTGGATAGTAACTATGGGTTTAATCAGACGCAGACAATAAACACAGCCAAACGATTCAGCAAAGGCACTGTTTTGCAACCACACTGTTATTGCCCCCTTTTTTGTAATACTCTTTGAAGTAGTTTTTTATAGTATACGCTGTGTATGGCAAACGCGTAATGAAACGGGTCTAGAATGGAAAATGCGGATTTTAGAATATTTGCAATATGCATTTATTTACTCAGCAGAATTGCACGTTGTAAAAATACATTATGTTGGCTGTAAATTCGTGCGCTTAGAAATGGTAATTTTTTATTAAAAGTAAAAGTATGTTTCTCTCTAATATGAAATAAATTCTTTCGAATTCTAACGTAAATTCTTTCTAATGTTAAATAAAAAAATCCAGCATATGAATCAGGCTAATCAGACTAAATGACTAACGTCATTTACAAAATAACGATTCAGTACTCAAATGTAACCAAGCTTCTTAATATTTATTGTAGTAGATTGATTAATAGCAGTATTGAATTAATCTTTTATTTTTTATTTCTTACTTTTCAATTCAAATATAATACGACGAATTAACGACGAGTAGTAATAAAAAATCATCGGCGGCATGGATACTATCGTTTTTCACAACATAGTAGTGTATTTAAAACATTTGAATTATATGTCTAAAAACACAAAACCTTAAAAGTTTTATAATGAATGTATGTAATGTAGTGTTCAAGTAAGCAATAAAACATTCACTCGATTGGCCAAAATAATACCGAATCAAATCATTGTAGATTCATTCGGCAACTAACTTTATCTCTTTGTTTATTTTCGCTATTAGTTAAATATTATTTTTTGTACGCTGATATATACTCTATTTCGTTACTGCTAAAGATTTTTCTTGGCGTATTCTATATTTTCATTAATTTAACGTACGTAAGAGAAACCCATAAAATGTATATTTTCTGGCCTATCACAGATAATATTCATTTAAAAACTAAATTGCTTTTTAATTGATAAAACACAATATTTCGTTTTCTATATTTTTTTATTAATTAGCGGAACGCATCGTGTTTTATTATTTAAATTTAATAATGACTACACCAAAATGGGTCAGATAACTCGTTAGAAGTGATCAAGTGAGTTTCATTTTTTTTTTTTGCAAAGGTGATAAAATTACTTTGTTTACGATACAATGCTAGCAATGTTCAAAATATACTCAGAATACATTCATTTTACTAAATAATGATCAAATAATACAATGGATTACAGTGTTACCCATTTTAAATTGAAATACATGGTCACACTAGCGGTTTGGCACAACTTAAATTTTATTTACGTACCACCCCTGCAAAAGACAGTGAATGACAAATTACTTCGCGCAGGATGTTCTCAATATTAAAACTTTTATCCACTGAGCGAGCTGTTCTTCGCAATTGTCTTTTCCTGTTTGGGGAACGGGTACTGGCCAACCGTTCAGTCAACCAATGTGGGTCACGGTCTTCGTGGACTAGGGCTTTCAATACCGGTGAATATTCCGGGATTCCAATGCCGTATGTATTTGACTGAAAATTTTGCGCGACAAGCTAATGTGTAATTACAATCTTAACATTGGGGCTATAATTGTATCCAAAAACCTATAATAGGTAGTAGTTTTTCAATGATAGAAACTGCAGTCCGATTAAGGAATTAATTTCTTCGACTCTTTAAAAAATCAATTTAGCTTAATTTTTATTGTCAATTTTTGGTTTTGAAAAAAATTTGTAATAGTTTTCCCGGGTTTGATAATACCGGTAATGCAATCCCTATTGTAGACGAATCAACTCACTGGCCATGTTACGGTGTTGATTTTCCAACTCCTACGTCAGTAAATAAATACTACGTTTGATTCGCCCAATCAAACAGCCTTCCGGTATACGGTAGACATCGTTGTTGTTTTGACAACTCCTTTTTGAGTTTGCGTTGGATTTATAATATAATCAGTTTTTTCAGTCCATATCTACAATTATTTGAGAATGCGGAATGAAGCATTCATTGTACAACGATTTATTTGAAGAATAGCGTTACATTTCATGCGGTTATTGAATACTTATTTATATATATACGTTATATTTATTTGGGCATTAATATATTGCAAATAATTTAACACGTTTGTTAGAGAATTGGAAATAATTATGTTACAATGGTACTGTGTATTATAAGTTATTTTACTTTAGTATAACACGTAGAAAATATAGTGTGGCATTTAAGCTTAAATGCTCTGATCGTATTACATTATATTTATTATGAATACAACACATTTTTTGTGGTTATTCTATAATACATTAGTGTGTTTAACAATTGGTTCGGTTCAGTGAGTGAGCATCTCGTGTTTGTATGGATTTCTACAAAAGGTTTTCAATTTTACTTTTTATGTGTATGAATATAATTTTTGTCGTGTTTTTGGGTGTCTGTAAATCGCCGGTCACTTCAATTTCTAGTATCCGTTATGTTAGCACTTGAATTTTTTTGAAGAAGAAAAAACAATTATAGTTGTGCATTATCGAGTACAGCACATACGCTGCCTGCCTTCTGAACACCGCTTATAGACGTATTACCATTTGTTGATCAAACATAGAGTCGTGCCAAAAAATCAAGTCAATATTATAAAGTTGTATAATGAATACCTTTTGCTGTTAAAAGAAACTCGCGTGAATAATAATTCAATTCGACAGTGCAAAAGGCTGATTGGCAGCGCGATTAAAACAATACAAATATTGGCCCATAAACAAAACTAGAACGATCATTCGGATAAATACCACGTGTGTTATCTTTCAACCTCTTACCCTTAATTCAATACGTTAAAATAAAACAAATACCTCTAATCTCGGAATCGTAAACCTATTATTCAATTTTCCCTTATATGTGTCGGTATATGAGAAACGTGCACTTCAATACTGATCACGCTATTTGACGATTTAGGCAGTTTTTCTGTTTTGCAGGTCTCGCAAACTAGGCTAAGTTACTGTTCATCAATGTCAATATTATAATAGTGGATATCATTTTGCATTTTTGCTCCAGATCGGATTTCTAAAATACTTATATGTGTTAACATTATACGTCCTTCTCAATACATATTCAAGGGGAATACACTTAATAATATTGTAAGGGAGTGTTCATTATCTTTTTTTTAAATTATACACGTCATTGTGTTACTGATTGAAAACTTTACATGATAATTTTAACTGCAGTTGAAAGGCCGCATTTGACCCAGACGGCTGCAAGTTCCCCGCTTTTAATATTACATTAAATATTCACTACTAAATTAGTAGCCATTTTGAAATCAAAATTAAATAATTTTAAATAAAATTATAATTTGTTACATGTTATATTATAGGAATAAAAAATGGTTTTGTCGTTGAATATTAACGATAAACAGACAACACAGTTCTTAAGATGGTTTCATGAAGAAATAGCTATCGGAATATTTCACGATGCAAATAAAACCAAATATAATACCTAACTATTTTGTTGTCATGTTTAGTCAAGAATGGTCATGTTTGATGAAAAAATAAATCGATAACATTGTTTCACAACATTGACTTTTCGTTTGCTACTTTGAAAAGCATCTTCAGACTTACGTACAGTCATTTTTTATTGTCTAAAACAATGTTTTAAATTATTAACCTATTTTATTATTTAGTTCTGCTGAAAACAGGGTGATATGAGACATATAATAAAAGCGCATATTACCATACTTCTGCAAATAAAATTAATTACTAGCGATTATAGAATTAAAAATCTAGGGGAAAATATAGATAGGATTTGGGTCTTCGCTAAAATTTTCAACCATGCGCTTTTTGTTTCAATACTTAAATGTTACTTGTTGCATGTCCTGGATATGATCAATTGAATTTATTTTTAATTTACTGGTATATATTGCTTAACTAAGTTTAATTGGAAAACTTCCGCTCGAACTAAACGATACAGTTTAGCTTCCCTTCTGCAACCAACTGGCAAGTTATATTATCCAGAACTGCTTATTAGGACGTGTAGTTAGTATTAATTTTGCTCTTAAGCAATACTACCCATACTGGAAATGACTGTTATCACGGTTTTTTATTATTATAACATATAAATAAGTTTAAGTGAGAAATTATTCATGTTACTAAAAAAAATATTTATTATCATTCATAATAATCGAACGAAAATTAGCGTGAAAAATCGTATATATACCTCTTAAACAATTAATGATTTACCTTAAAAATGGAAAAATTTTAGCTAATTTATCTATATTTTTGAAATTATTTGGTCACTAGCTTTATATTTCACCCACAACGGGATTAAGTATAATAACTGTTCTATCAATTTATGAATTTTTATCGAAACATATAATTCTGTGTAATATTTTTACCCCTTCACACACATCCTATGCAATACATGGAGTAAAGAAAGCTATTAGTGCACCTACAAACCCCTTTTAAAAACATTATACTTTTGATACAATCTGAAAGGTGTGTGATTGAAATGGCCATATTTTTTATTTATCGTTGAAATCATTTTAATATTTAGTGTCTATTGTATAAAACAATATATGCGTTTTGTTGAAAAATAATTAGAATTTATGCCATTAATTAATGAATAAACGTATTATTAAATTAATTAAATACTATTACTGTTGCCGAATTGTTAAGAATTGAAGATCATTGCGTTAATTCGCTGAATTGTTTGCTTACCCATCCAACCAATGCAAACTTAAATTAGATTAATCGGTAATTGTTCAGTAATTTACTCTGACGATTAATCGAAAGCAATACACGTATATAAACTAGCACTCACACTAATAGTCTCAAATACGTCATAATTGGCGTGAGAATTAAAATTTCTTAAATACCGAATTCCTTCACTACTAACACGGTATAAAATATATATAACTAAGTAAGCGCTGTGAATTAAATCAATTTTTTATTTGGAATGACTCGCAGTCTATTAAATATTTAAAATTTTAAATGATACACTTACCAAAAATACATTTTCCTGTTTCCAGACTTTTTTAGCATTTAATTTCAAATCATTTATTTTTATTTACATACGTTATTTCCTGAAATCTTATCGGGGACATGCGAAACACGGCACATATCAACAAAGGTACCATATTTTAATAACGAATTGAATATCTTATTCTTTTAAATTAAAGTATATTTATATCAAGTTCTTATTTCGTATGTATAAATCTAAGGATCGGCTTCGAATAGCGAATCAAAATTTCTAAGATAAAATACTAAATTCTCACTCATCCTGAAATCAGATGGTTTATATAATATTAACGATTGAAATGTATATATATTTACAAAACACATGTATGTTATGTATACACAAATGCGTATTGTGAACTTAAATACCAGTTGGGCATTCAACGAATCTGATTTTATATTGATGCCATATGTGGTCATTGCTATTATGGCATCGACGAATTATCGCAGTAGTAGCGTATCTGCCAATAATCAACGCATGTAGTGAAAGTCAATAAATGAAAGCCCACTGCCATTCAGGTTTCGCGGCACGCATTTTTAGGTCATTTCTGTTGAGTAATTTAATTCGATTAAATTTAACTTATTAAAAATTATTTTCATTGTATCGAAATTGTTCTGTTATAATACGGATTGCTTATTTTTTATTTTTATATACCCACAATAAATATTTCTCACTGTAGACACATTTTTTCTGTTATTATTTAATGTTTAAAAAATTTTAATCTTTCAGTTCTGTAAAATATATCTTTCTGTTAATGTTTGCTTTTTTGAGCTGGGCTTTTCCTCGTATTTTTCGCGGATACATGAATTTAAGTATTATTTTATGATATGGAATAATATTTTCATATTTGTATAAATAATTTCCCATCATTATCATTGAGAATAACTAATGTTTGAAACAATGACGACCAATTTATTTTGACGCTTTTCGGACACGTTTAATTACTGTAACATACTTCTGTAGTCCAAAAAGTTTATTATTAAAGAGAGTAAATACGTGTTAATAAGCTAAATTCTGTTTTTTTCCAAAAATAAAGAGTTTACTCGCCATAACGTTATCATTTTTACTATTCTTCTAAGTATTGTTATGATATATCAGTGCTCCGAAACCTTTTGACTTCCACGGCACACCACATCAATATTTATAAAAAATAAAAAAAAACATACGAGATTAAACATAGTTATGACGAAGACGTGAGCCGAAATGGCTATCAACTTTATCGTATAAATTTTGTAGAACTAAAATACATTGCTATTTTTCCATAATGTTTAAAATAACAGAATATTCGACATAGAAGCATTCGTTAACTCATTCTTTTTGCATTGAATACTTTATTTACGATAAATTTTTTTCTTGTAAATTTGCGTTGAATTTTGTAAGTCGTGTTTATAATATTAATGTGAAATGCTTATGACATTATTTCTGATTCCATGATTACATTTTCACAAAATATTTTATAGTGTAGCCGAATTACATGTTTTTTTATCTGTCAGAAAAATGCGCTGCGGCACACCAAGCATCGTCTGGCGGTGCATCGATGTGCCACGGTACACCGGTTGCGCAGCACTGCGATATATAACTATCACATTTATTATTCGTCTAATAGATTTATAAATCATTCATAATTTTTGATGAGCATCAGCTACGTATACTGTTAGTCTCGCTGAAGCGTTCTTATATGTAGAATGGCTTTTTTTACTTAACGTAAAATTACCAGCAATGGAGTTATACTCATATATCATGGATTATATATTATATTACATTCCTTAAATATCAAATTATAATTGTTACATTTTTTTTCGATTCCACATGTTTTGTCACTAACGACCCGGGTTTCGCATTTCGGCATCTTCAGACACTATCACACGGATGCAACAGAACTGAACCAATCAAAACATGTGGAATCGTACAAAATTGTAACAATTCAAATTTGATATTGAAATTCCATCAATCACCTTCAGTCTATATCATAAATGAATAAATATCAGATATTGAGTTGCTCTTACTTATTTGAATATGTAATCCTTATGTAGAATTTATATTGCATTGCAGAGTACCGAACGATTGTTGAGTCGTCTTTTGGATCGAATTACAATTTTCAATTTTCCGAGCACACGAGAGGTTTTGGCTTTGTAAGCAGTTAAAATATTTCAATTTTGAGCAACACAAAGTCTGTCGAATTCAGTCAGGCCATGCGTCGGCCTCCTCATCGGCTGGACGCGTGCCGAATAATAATCACTACAAAGCCTTTTGTTAAGGCAACCCGATTGCGTTAATAGAACTCCGCGGATGTCATACTAAGCATGGATTGCGTACAAAAATTAAACGTGATTAATTGAATAAATTCGTCTTCATTTAAATTTCTCTATTCGGATTACTTATTTAAAAATTAAATTTTATGTTATTATAAATAAATCAACTTAATATATTATTTCTTCGTTGATAATATTTGTTATTTCTTCTCTGCTAATAAAAAGTAATCTTCCTTTTTACTATACGTCATGACTTTCGTAACGCAATTACACATCGTCAATTGTTTTCTTACAACCATTTCGTAGCCGAGTTCTCGACGTCGACGTGTTACGCTACGATCTTGAATCTCATTTCAGATGGTTCCATTATATGGTTTATTAATTAGTATTCAAATAAATTTATTTCTGTGATTCGGTGTAGTTACCCTAGTTGAACCCTATGGTCATATACGACTAGTTTACGATTAATTTAAGTTGAGCATCTAAATCACCAACAGTTCTCTAAAATTATTTGCAATAGCTCCATTAGTCTATAGGTAAGACCCTAACATGTTTTTTGACTGACCATAATTGCTGTTGGGATATCGATTGAAAATTCATATCCAGTCTAGGATTTGAATACGTGATTGTAGCGAGTGACCTAGAGCCGTTATCTAGTGTGACAATTGTTTTCAAAACGGACAAGCACCAATTTCAATGGAGAATAGTTTCCCGCCTAAAATAGTACTGATGGAAATAATTCATTCCATCGCACACGCTTTAAAGAGGGTCAAGTAAGGTCCGAAGGGTTTTGGGTAACAACCGTTAAGATGTTAGGGTTTCCGTCTACGTTCAATATAAATCCTTTTTTAAAACTGTCCAAGAAAAATAGACAAATATGAAAAGGATTATGTATAAAACGGAAAACTTTTTAGATTCATTTATCCCAACTATAAAGGAATAGGCAACGTATCCTGTTGTCTTTGTAATATCGTTTTATCCTTCTTTAAATCCCTTTATAGAAAAGTAAGTAACGCGCACCGCTCATATTTCGATCGCGAACCTGTCTCAATTTATTATTATTTTCCTTTTTCGGGGAATATTCGTTGCCCGTAGCAACCCAGACCTCCTGTTTCTATTTCCATAACTTGAGTGATATATAACATTTAGATAAATAAAATCTTTTTCTTACTAATACGAAGTTTTTTAAATATAAAATATATATTATAATGAATGCCAACGTGTCTAAATGGTCAGAAATTAAGATTTTTAAGTTGGTTTACTTATATAACAAAAAAGAAAATACATCTTAGATAAAATTAATATACAAAATGCGGAATACTAGGAACATAACAACTGTCCCATAAATTTTGTGGGTTATCATAGATTTTGTTTAGACATTGCTTATAATGTTTAAATCATATCACACACTATGGAAAAAATAAGAAGTATTATTGAATGTATTTATAATAGCTACGCTTATTTATGATGTCCTGTGATTTGGATTTTGAGGTGGTCAATCAACTTGGACAGCTTGATAGTGTTACACATACTAGAAACCCTTAATCAGGCAATGGGCATACCATTGTTTCCGCGTCAATTTTGTCTTGAATTATTAGTTAAGGGGTATAAAAATACCCACTACTTACAATTTCGCTTCGAAACGTTTTGGAAAACTTGTTATATTACTTTACATACTTGGGTTTTATAAGGACATATATATACATATACATAATGATTAGTATTATTTCCAAAATAGGTGAGGGTAAGGCTATTATGTTTTAAAAGAAATTTCAATGCTATACAACTTGTTAATTTAATTATTTTGATGCAATGTAATAACCTGATTAATAGATGTAGTTCGCATAAAATTATTTAACGGAAAAAATATGATTTCAATTTTTAATATCAAACTTTTCAACGTGTATCGTTTGTTTTTCGTGGATTTTCCTTTCGTCCACCCCTACCTCTCAAATGACGCAAGCAACATCTGCTGTAAATGTCTGCAGTTTCATTTTCTAGTTAGTTTTTTTTTATGCGAATTGTAATAATATTTTTACGCCTTTCTGTAGCTCCTGTAATGTTTTTTATTCCTGTTTGTAATGTTATTAGTTTTCTTTGCGGTTATTCGATACCGTGTAATGGAAAACTGGAGTGATTATATTGTGTGAATCTATCTTTCTGATATTTAGTTTTTTTTATCAATAAACAAATCTGATAAACCTTATAAAGATTATTTAGGCTTAAAATAAATATAATTTAATTTGTTTTTTGAAAAGCCTCGATTCTTTTTTGTTACATCGAATTGAATTTGAATTGCCAAAAATATGTATTTAACCGATTTGTGAAAATCGATTTACCTCTCTTATACTAAGTAAATATAAAGCACGGCTTGTTTGCCAAAAGGTAACTGAATTAACAGATGATTTCTCCACCCATTTCAGAATTGATTGTCCATCGTAGCGGAACTATTTGTAATTAGTATGCGATTGACGTCTGATGGGTAAACCTGACGTATTGACATGAACATTTTATATCAACACATGTGTATACATACGTACGTACACCTTTACCAATCAATACATTTTTGCCAAATTAGTTGCAGACTTTAGTAGTACACCCAGTCTTTTTTTACGCGATACATTGGTTCCAGAAAAAGGCGCGTAAAAAAATCGCCTAAAAACCACTTCATATAATTTGATAAATTGGTTCCAAAAATTAAAATATTGCCTGAAAAAGTACCAGAAACGTACGAAAAACCAAAATTTGCTCTTTAAAATTCGTGCAAAAAAAAAAAATTCATGTCTATATTGCTTATAAAATATAATAAGTCTAACAATATAATTTTTTCACTTATATGAATTAAGTTTTAAAAATACAGATATTTTTTTAATTTAAAAAAATAATGAAACGTACATGCCTAGCATCATATATAAATTTCTTCTTTAAAACAAATATGGGGAAAAAATCGTGTAAAAACGAGTGAAGCGCGTAAAAAATGTAACGGTGCCGTCCAAAAAAATCGCGTATAATTGAATTCGCGTAAAAAAAAGGGCTGGGTGTATAATAATATGAAGTGTTTCAACGATAAATAAATGCGAGTGATAAATTTTAATTGTTCAAACTTTCAACGTGTTTTGTTATTCACCGGTCTGAGTTTACCTTTTCGCCATATTCATGAAAAACATAGACCTCAAGTGACTATCTTATTTATGTCTGAATTAATTTTGATTACTACTGATTTTACTATGGAATTCCACCAAGTACTTTCGATCGATATTTCAAATTAATTTAAGTGTTTTAATTGAATGTCGTTATGTAATTAACCGACATAAAGTCAGAGGTGGATAGTTTTTTAAATATTGCAAAAGTTCTCAATACTCATTTTGATATGCAATACCATGTGTTAATTTTTTTTTAGATATACTGACACTCATTTGTTCTAGTTTTTAATACCCTGCGAAAATTTTAAAGTTAGCTTTGTAAAATTAATTTAATAACAGCGGGGAAAATACATTTGTTGCATATTCTTCTTTCCACCTGTACTGCACATCGAACGCACTCACACTATGTCTGCGCATTTTCAGTGTCAAGTATATCGAGCGAGGTTTCATATAGTGATATTTTCTCCTTATAAATAACTACTTCCTCTCCCACTAAAAAATAATGTCAATTCAACATTGTCATTGTACCGATTAAATGTATGCATTGCGAATCTATGTAAATGGACAATCAAGGACTTTATTTTATTATGAACACACCAATTCATATATTCATAGTCACGTATGATGTACCGATTCGTTATTGCAGATGGTTTTTTACAATACATAAACGGTGATTTGACCGTGATAGATTACGGTTCATCTTAATTTTTATAGAATTTGACGTCTGAAAATACATTGAATACTTGTACATTATTTACTGCGCTGTGTTTACTCAACTTCTCGTTTCTTTGTATTTATTTATGAGAACTTTATTTACTTTCAGAAACCCTATTGTTATTTAACGTAAAGTATTCATTTACCACTTCCATATCTACCAACTACACGGAGGCATTTAATGGCGTAATGTATATACCCACTTTTCTCAACCCGCACAGTAAGCGAAATCCCTATGGAATGAATTTTAGTTAATGGGCTTAATGCATATTTCATGAACGATTGTCTGCTTAGTTACTTATTTGAACATTTTCTCGTCTACGACTATACCAAAACGATGTAAAAATACATTTAAACTAACATGCATCTTGTAGAAGCTGATGGTGTTACGATTACGCATTCTCTCGCTGGAACGAGAGGCGGAAAGAGTAATCGTTTATTTGTTGATAAACTTCAGCACAAGAAAATAAATGTAATATAGCTGCCAATATATTATTTATACAACCGAAGGCATTCCATTACACATCTTTTATCATTTACTCCGCCAAGCTTCGGACATTTAATCATTATTTTTTATTATAATATACATCAAACTAAAATTGTTGAATAAGACAGAAGAAATATTTAAAAAAAAAAAAAATATATATGATACATACTTGTATACATTGTTTTTTTAACTCACTATAATAGGTTGTCATGTTATAAATAATGTATTGTTAGTATTTCATTTTTTAATTTTGCTTAAGAATTGCTTCCGTTTTTAAGCGTGTTAGGAATAATATTTACGTATAATCATCACTCTGTCAAATATTCTGTAAACTAAATCACAATGAGTGATTGCTGACAAGTTCTAATATTCTATCGTGTTCACTAAAAAGCATCTATGATCTATCTTATATCATCAAAAATGGAGATGGATATTTTATTGAATGTTCAACCTCTGCCTTGCAAGATTTTGGTTACATAGAAGATAGCTATTTCAGTTGAACTATTTATCTTTGCTCATTCATATAACATTGGCTTGTACATATTTATATTTCAATAACTTATTCTATACATTTCTTTTTCGATTTTAACGATGGTGGCAGACTTATTAAATGTGATTATGCTCTGCCATATTTTACCGTAACATGGTATACATCACATTTAGCAGATAATATGGCAATAAATTTGTAAAAATTTCTTTATTAATGGACATACAATATCCATTCCTAGACAACGAAATAAATACAATTGAAGAAAGACGTGGAATCGTACAACATTTCAACAATTAAAACAACAAAAACACATTGTTTAGTACTTATTTCCACAATATATTTTTTTTTGATCAGGACCGGTTTCGCTCATCGCGAGCATTATCAACTGATAATGTTGATAATGCTCGCGAATCAATCAGTTGATAATGCTCGCGATGAGCGAAACCGGTCCTGATCAAAAAATATATTGTGGAAATAAGTACTAAAAAATGTGTTTTTATTATTTAAAATATCATGCCTTTCCATCAAGAAGTGAAAGTTAACACCTTAAAAGTAATTAAAACAACATTAAAACTTAATTCATGATAGGTAATTCTTGCCTACTCTATATATTATATAAACTGATTCCGCCTGACCATCTTTCATGATTTTTTAACAATTGTTCCCCCTTTGTTATGCCTTACTTTAAAGCGCAAATCATTTTTTCATACATATTTTATTATTTTACACGTAGATCAACGCTTTGCGACTCACGCGATATTTCATCATTCAACGATATTGTCTGTCCGATAGTAGTGATAATGGTTCTAGAAAATATATCGTTCAAGGTTCATAAATTGTATCAAATTAGAATCCAACATTACGCACGTTCTCGCTGCTTGCTTTCTTATGTTTAGTACATTTCTTCGGTCGATATCCGTTCATCGTCGTCCATTGTACGTCGATGTTATTGAGCGTTCAAATTAGGTATTTGGAAACAATCAAAACAAAAGAAAACTTGTTGGAAATACACACACATTGTGTGCAAACAGGAGACGGTCGTAAGGTCGAGCTCACTTCATCGCCAAACGTTTTATAAAATAACCGGTTAGTGAATTGCGAAGGTGTCGGTAACGTTTTAACGATAAAGCTTTGAGGGCTGACTTCATTGGTGTGTCTTTTTAATAATTAGTTAGTTATCGACGTTGCAATAATATAACATATGTTAAGTAATTTAAATAATTAAACACATTCTAAGGCCAATACTCGAGCGGTTAATGTAAAGTTATTCGAATTTATTATTGCCTCAAATAATTTCTAACACATACACAACATTATAAATCACAAAAAAAAAAATACTCCACCTGGCGTGAAAAAAACACGCTTGTACATGATTTCAAATCCTTGTGGGGAAAAAAAATAATTTTAGTTAGACAGGGTGCTCGATGGAATTGGAATATCGAATTCTATCGTGTATCAAAGTGGTTGGAGGATTTCGAAAGGTGAAATCCAGTTTCAAATTTGAGGAAAACTAAATTTAATTTCAACCTTGCTGGACCATTTGAATGCATACAGAGATAATTGAGAAAACCTTTATTTGATAATGATAAAGTAACTTCCAATGTTTTCGCTGGTTATTGGTTGCCAACCTCTGGATTGAGTTGTAATATTTTTTTATGTTTTGATATCAGGCATAATTATTAACCTTAGCATTGCCAGTATATATTACTATTGTAAAATCATCACCAGTCTCACAAGATAAGCGTGTGAAATTTGATCATTGTTTGTTTTTTTTCCTTTCTTTATTATTCAATGTTGTGAACATTGTTTTTTCATGACATAACGTTACTTTACTAATTTTCCCCTAAGCGTCGTTTGCAATGATGTTATTATTGCATTTGTTACAAAACATTATAAATTTATATTTGTGGAAGAGAATGTTTCCTGCTATTACGGCAATCAAATGTGTCATATATTTCATTAAAATATTCAATATATTAAATTAAAAAAAAATATTTTTCGGGGGTATGTCTTACTGAAAAGAAATTTGTGTATATTTAGGCTATTTAATGCGTGATATATTCACTTATTTTTTTATGTGAGCTATAATATTAGGGGAATTCATTTAAATGACCAAAACGATATAATACTGTATTGTATTAAACAACAGTCTGTTCATAATGACATATGTTAGAGTTTTAATTTAAAATATTTTTTTATGTATATTTTCAAATGCCCAAATCACTGATACCAACAGGTGTAACGTCTCTAAAAATCGTCGTCTTATGTAATTATGATTATGTGTTTGTTTTTATGGAAATTTGACACTTGTTTTATTTTAATGAAGTGGTTGTTGGGTGAACAGTATTATTAGTATTTCAAATGAGATCAATTTTGTGTTTTTACACTGCTTAAATTGGCTCATTATTTTCTTGTATATTTATAGACCATCCTCTCAGCCTGTCTCTCTGTATCTTTCTATTTCCCTGCCAATTTTATTTTTAACCGCTTCTCAAAAAAGCAAATTTAATATGAAACTGAAAAATATATATAATTTCAATTATCAATGAAAAATTGTATTGTACAACTGCTTCTACACGCGATTGGACAGAATGTGTGTTTTAAAACGGGATTTTTTTTTTAATTCCTCGCGTTCAAATCGATAACCCGTTTTAAAACATACATCTCACCTATTCGCGCAGGATTGTGAAGCTGGCTTATTATTTCAATTGTAAATACACTACAAAAATACATCTAGTAAATTATATTATTTCAATGAATAAATAGTTAAATACTATTTTATAATTGACCGCTTTTGTCAATGTTATATTTTATATCTAAGAATGGAACTGTTGAGCGTTGAGAGAATGAATATGTACGTAATAATTATAAATTTTATTCTAATTTCGAAGTACCGTTGAAATTACACATAAGTGCTAAAGAGAAAGTGGAAAGAATGTTTATTCTAAAAAGCAATTACTGAACTCGTACCGTATATGTGTATTACTTTTCTCTTTTTAGTTTTTCATTAAGGAGTGCAAAATTACTGCGGGCCTGCGTTATTTTTTTTAATTGAATTGGCTGAATTACATTTTGAATAAATCTACTCCATTTTTTGTGATCTTATTTTTGCAGAAAAATGCTCTTTCACTTACTGAATAAATTTTGCAATACGTACATTAATTAAAGTGTTATTTTACACGTTCAAGTTTATTATCATTTCGATTTTAAGTTTTAAAGATATAACACTATATTTAGAACGGCTTATTTGAACGCGTACCAAAAGAATAAGTCCGTTAAATTAATCACTGATATATGTTGAATATTTTTAACCTAATTAAAAATTTGTGGTACGTAGTTGTATTGAATTTATATAATATTTGTTACACAAAACAGTTTCTATTCGGTAGAAAAACTGATTGAAACATTTTGTTCAAATTTGACTAATTAAATAAATTCTTTGACAATCGTTCGTGTCATCAAACTTATGGATAGATTTGTCAATATTATAATGAATTACCAAGTGCTTCAATACGAGTTGCTTTATTCAAAATAGTGTTTAGTTATTTCACTTAAATTGCGACCACGTTCTAGAATGTACATTTGTGGTAGTTTTTTCTTTCTCACTGACTATGCCAATTTATTTTTAATAATTCATGCCATTGTTGAGTAATCATTTAAGCTTAATTATATTTAACATTTCCTGCCGATTGCGTCTAGTTGAGGTCGCCTAGTATTTTTCTGTATCGCTGAAAATCATGTTTGAAGATGTCGATAACTTTATATCTGTTTAATATCTTGAACGCCGAACGCTATTTTTTTAAGTTACCAATGTAAAATTTTCACTAGTTTTCTTTTACGTATGTATTATTTTTTACTAAGAAATTCCTATAACTTGCCAGTTATAGTTTTATCGCTATGGTTATGATTATTTTATCTCTTAAAGCAGGGCTGTGGAGTCGTTAAAAAAACTCAACTCCGACTAAAAAGCGTTTATTTTGTCAGTTTTTGTCCTACCTTTCGTGTTTATGCATTCAATTAAAGAACAACCAACCAATCCGGCGGCAAATTGTTCATTGAGATTCTTTAAAATCGTCTAATCGAAAAAGCAATCTGAGTCCACAGCTCCTGCTTAAAAGCATCAATTTAATTTACATAAGGGAAAACATATTATAATGTATGTATAGCCCTTGAAACAAAAACGTCTTTACAAAAGGACCTAAGCCTGTCGGTTTTGTAAATTATATAATAACTTCTATTTTCATAACCAATGCTTTGGGGCTATGAAAAGTCAGAGTGTACTAAAATGTTGTAGGTATGTTTCTGACGTTTTTGGATGCTTTCAATTTGTAATTTGAAGATAATTGCGTGCTGAAATAAAGAGCAAACCTGCTCTTTATTTCCGAAATTCTGCAGCAGATTTGTCGTGAGATATCGTGGCGGAAATGACATGGCATTCCGACCGAGAATTTTCCGTTATTTCAGACGGACAATTAACGCGGTAATTATAACGGCACAGATTATGCCGGTGAACTGTTTTGTTGAAACAAGTTTAATTGTACGTATTTGTTAACGCTTTGATCTTAGTACGCGTAAAATTTTGGCAATGCATTAATTTCAAATTATATTTTATGCTCTCAATCTGCGTTTGATACTTAGATCTGTCTCATAAATTTGCGTTGTTTTATCTAAAAATCTAAAAAACTTCTCTGCAAAGTTTCACATATAATATTCAAAGCGCTATGAATTATTTATAAATTGTACTATATACCTTTACACTAGCCTTCTAGTCACGTGCTAGTGTAAGAGTAAGGGGTTGAACGAATGAATGCTTTGAATAGACAACTAAGATTTGTCTGCAATATCTTACTCAGCCTTTGAATTACGTATCGTTTGACATTGGAACAATGAATAAATAATCGAGACACGATCATTATACCTTCAGTATTCAAAAATATTATACATCTTATGAATATAAAAGTTATGTGGAATTTTCCTTGAGTTTTTCACATCTATAGTTATCTGAAAATTTTGTACCAGTATGATCAAGTTCAAATATTTCATTGAATCCAAATCAGAAGCGAAGTTTCAGTTTTTGGCACGAGTTAAATAACATATTACACAATAAAAAATGAAAATTTGTGTTAAAATTATCGCTTCAAATTGACAATGAACTATTTATTGATGCTAAGTCACGAAATATCTTTGCGAAAAGTAATCTTACGTGTCTTCAATAATTTTTTTTCCGATAATTGAATGTATGGAATTGGCATGTACTTATATTTCTGATGAGCGCATAAGCTGAAATAGCTATCAACTATATATCTTACAAATTTTCTAGAACTTAAATCTATTGCTATTTTTTCATCTTGTTATTGTAATATTGCTATCTCTCTCTCCTCTTTAATCAACCGTTTTTATATTCTTTGGTTTTTATTTTTATTTTGTACTTGCTTGATCTACCATTTTATCTGTTAAAATATCACGTTAAATAAAACTTTATATGTACTTTCATTAAACATCACTTTTGACATATATGACGCTACCGTTATAAACTTACAACGAATTGTGACCTGTCGTGTGAGATATATCTCTGCGAATATCATATATTTAATTATCAATAGTTTGTGTCCGTTTATGGAACGTTAAAAAATATGTCAACTTAACATAAACACCACTACGATTTTATTTCGTACTATCTATGCCGAATTTATTATCTGTAATATTTTTGCACTGCGAATAGAAAATCGTTATCACCCATTAATGGATTATTTCACAGAGGAACAAGATTTCCGAAATATTTCGACAACGAAAAATGCCATAAATCGACAGCGCCTCTTCCGCGATAGCGTTGTAGGCACATCTACAATGCATTGCTGTGAAATCAATTATTTTTGCGCTTCCTCACTTTCAAGTTCAAGTTTTATATTCTCAGAGGCATCGATGCATTTTGTGTTTCTTTTCACGGTCGAAGGCACTTGTCAATCTATAGGCCAACAACCGCTCTATAACAATAAGCGAAGTCCAATAGAACATTATTAACGGGTATCACTCGAGTTATTGACATAAACAATTGACAAAGCGAGTTGATTACAATTTTTCATTTTTATATTGATAATTCTGTAATATTTACTCGGGCCTTTTGAAATATCCTTTGTGTAATATATTGCTAATGATAAGTTGTTTATGCTGGTAATTTTTCAATCGTATTTGCTTATTGTATACAATGTAATGATTATTTTAATTGTGTAATGATATTGAATTAATGCAGTGGATATTTGATTCACCATTGTTGAATTGTCAATGGGAATGAATGAACAGACACACATATATATATGTGAAGTTTGAGAAATGGGCTTTTTATTTTATTATTCGGTTTTTATAAGGTTAGGTACTTCATACAAAGTCTTAATATGTATTCCTTTTACTATATCATTGAAACAAGAACTTTATTACCGTATACGTTTCCCATAATATATATGTGAAGTTTGAGAAATGGGCTTTTTATTTTATTATTCGGTTTTTATAAGGTTAGGTACTTCATACAAAGTCTTAATATGTATTCCTTTTGCTATATCATTGAAACAAGAACTTTATTATCGTATACGTTTCCCATAAGTGTAAATGATTCAATTTTCGCCCTTTTCGATGTAAACATCCAGATCTAATCAACAGGCATCATCGATTATATATATATAATACAGCGCTTTTTGACATACACTTTTTATGATGTTTTTTCTATCCTTCAGTTTCATATAACTAACACGGTGAAGAAATATCAATGTATTTTAGTTCTACAAAAATCACAGAGCTATTAAGCCGTTCAAGCTGTTTTGTTATTACTTTGTATGTAGTAGAGTTGGCAGTAAATAATCGAAGGACGGTTTATATTGTCTGCGAAAATAAATAAATTTGCTTTACACATCGCCAATGCTGCCGTAAGTGTCATGGTTGGTTGACTGTTTTGATTCGAGCCACTCTATGCCAGGGTCATTGCCTGCGAATCAATCTCGCTGTGAAACCGTTGCTTTAGAGAACCAATCGCCATGCCGATAATTACGAAAATGGCCATGCGGCCAATAATTATGTATTTGGCAGTACATTTTCCGATGACCGCACGTTGGGCATAATTATTGGAACCGCCTAGCGTAGAATGGGGCGGTGTGCCTCACGCATACTTCCGATTTTCCTTTTATGGCGATGCATTTAGCCGGGCGGGCGGATCTTGTACCATTGTCCATTATATGCTATACCGGCTATTATTTACCTTTCGTATCGTGAATATACACAGATTTTTTGCCCCTATATACTTGAACACATTATATTTATTACTTTTTATCACGCCTGACAGATATATACAAATCCAACTTATTCTGAACGATATACCACAAAAGAACCATTGTATAATGTATTTAGAACCAAGATTTTTTACCCGGTTTTAGCCTAACTAAGATCTAAAATCTTCTTCATCTTTAGATGATATCCATTAGTGTTGAATATTTTGGATTATTTGTATATCTAATGACTGTATCCATTCTGCGAGATTACAGACGCTACAGGGTAATACTTTACAACGTCAACATTTTCCCCTATCAACTACCTTTTTATGATTATGAGAACTTTAATTCAAAAGAAGTTAAATCTTACTGATGGCATATGATGTTATCTTTTCAAATAATTAACATTTTACCAGTGTATTTATATGTCTACCAACCAGTCAATGTGTTAATACATACTTACCAGTGAAATTAATTCGGTTAACGAGTTGCCATTGAAAATAAATTTGACAGTTGTTAAATGGTCTATCGAATCATTAAATATGTTTAAGAATTAATTCAATGCTAATTATTTAATCACCTCTTATCATGCCTTCCTAGCATGCTCAGACGAAGGTTTCTTTAACACAATTACTGTTGTACCTGTTGCTGTTTTAATATACAATAGAATAAGAATTATTTCTATTCTATTTATTAAGTTATGCCTTCATGTATAATTTTATTAGTGATATTTTATATTGTAAAAAAGTTTTTTTTTCTATTTTAAATATGTTGTATTTATAGTTTTTTTTAATTTGAAATTTTTAGATTTTGTCGTTTGCCATAACATAAATGGTAAATTTCTTTTGAAAATATTCAATATTTTGAGTTAAATAAAGAAAAGAACAACTTCTTTTATTTGAATCTTATGAGTATATTTATGTAATGTTCAAAATTATATTTTTTTAAATTGAAAAATTAGTATATGATTATACTTATATAACATATCTTCTTCCACCCTTCATTTTATTATTATTATTTTATGTAAATAATTCCCGCAATATTTTCCAAAAGAAACTATAACATTACATGTGAAATTCATTAAAATGTATAATTTCATTGTCATGCAAAATTTATTCTGAAATGATCAAAGTTTTCTTTTTCAGTTTTTAATTTCAATAATAAAATACTACAAAAATATTTTTTTTCCATTATTATAGTGAACCCATCTAATTCACTATTGTATTGTTTTCTTTCATATACCTTTTCCATCTATTTTGTTTCATCACTGAATTTTTACTAGTTTATGAGATAAAGGTGAACCTTTTTGTACCTTTACTAACGAACTTTATCTCTAAAGCATTACCCAAATTCGGCCTTTGTTTTGTCTACGTCCTATGGTTTATCATTCCTGTTAGTGTTCATAATCAGCTTTTGTACCTGCCTTCGAAACAATGTTTCTTAATATCACCATTTCCATAAATATTTTTTTTACATATCTTAAGTCAAATTAATATTTTTACTGTTCATTTACTTAAAAGGATATTTTACTATCTGTACTTTTTTTAAATATAAAATTTTTGTAGCGATGATTTCTCATCGAAGATTTCATGACTATTTTTATAGTGTCTGTTTTTATTGTTTATACTCAAGTAAGTGCATAATATCTCAGACTTTGTTACTATTTATTTGTGTAAAATATAATGCAACAGTAATTATACTCTTCACTCCAGATGTTTAGTAGAGCATCGTTATAAAATAACAATAGCCTTGTTTCGATTCCAATAAATTTAATCTTTAAAGCTATGCAGATAGATATTTTCAAGCTATCATCGAAAATGTTTACGCGTTAAGCGAAAGTTAAGGCACAAAAGATCGAAGGACTTGCCTGTTAAAAGTATTATTCAATAATTTTTTAATCTAATAAAAGTTACAAGAAATATACACATTTACATTAATTGAATCGACATTACCAACGAACTATTCAGTAACTTAATTGTAGTCATTTTGCTCGATATATATGTATGTATACTTATTGATTGAAAAAAAAGAGATTTTGACTCACTAAATTTATTGTAATAAACTTTATAAAATAACAATTATTAGTAAATATAATTTTAACGCTTTAGCCTAAAAGTGAGTAACAGATTTGTTTGTAGTGATATTGAAACAAACAATTCATTTTAATACGGTGAAAAAATAGCAATGTATTTTAGTTCTACAAAATTATTTTTAACAAATATAGTTGATAGCTATTTCGGCTCACGCCATCGTCAGAACTATGCTTAAACTAACATTTGCTTATCTATATATAGCTGTGCAGAAAAGGTACACAACATCTCCTCTCTCCTTTTCCAACCGCCTAGCTTGTTATTTAAACACAATGACACTTAATTTTCAAATTTCAAAAAAAAAAAATGTTTGCATCTTTGTAGTAAGGGTCGAAGAATGACGGCTTTGGAACAGCTGGAGATTAATAGACACCAATTATCACAAAGGATTCTTAACGATCAAACTAACATAATAATATCGCCACTCGTCAAGCCGTTGCACAAAGGGGTGGTCTAATTTGCTCCCTGAAGGACCACTTCCGTCCCACACATAATCTTATTGTCATAGACACCTATTGTTTCATTTAGAATTTTGAAAATTTAGTGTCATTGTGTTTAAATAACAAGCTAGGCGGTTGGAAAAGGAGAGAGGAGATGTTGTGTACCTTTTCTGCACAGCTATATATAGATAAGCAAATGTTAGTTTAAGCATAGTTCTGACGATGGCGTGAGCCGAAATAGCTATCAACTATATTTGTTAAAAATAATTTTGTAGAACTAAAATACATTGCTATTTTTTCACCGTGTTATAATGGAGTTCTACCAAGTGAATGCCAATTCAATCAATAAATTCATTTTAATTTAAAATCATTTCATAAAATAATAGTTCAATGAATTATTTATTATAAACGTTTACTTATGTTCATATACTATATTGTACAATTAAAAAATCAGCCTTTATTTTCCTTTAATAAAAATAATCTTCCAATTAAATAAAGACTGTAAACCACTTGTTTTGATTAAAATTAATCACTTATTGAAGAAGTAATTTGCTGTTTCGCCTATGATTGAAAGTGGAAGAAATCATATCTCACAATGATACTGACTGCCAGAATGAAGCTATTGAATATTAAAGAAAAAAACAGCTGACGCTCATAACTTACAACGAGAAGGATCCATAAACACCATTTCATTATTTTTAGTTTTAATATTAATTGACTGTTTAATTAATAATAATTAATGTTTTCCTTAGGCGCGGGGGTTGCGGGTAGATGATATTCTGAAACAGCAGGAATTTATGGTAAGTACTTTATACCGCGAAATCAATTTATATGGAATTTGCACTAATAGAATCTAAACGCTTAGGCATGATCTGTTTAGTAAACATTATTTATAATTAATATTAATTGCGATGCCAAATTATGTTTTATATTTTGTTACGCGATTTATTTTCACATTTTATCAATGTATATTTTTTGTTATTATTAATTTATGTTTTCTTTATTGCACACACGTTTTTTAAACATACTAAATGTACAGTTTATATGTAAATGTATCTCTTCATTTTTCCGGGCTGTGAGTTCTGAATACTTTCTGAACTTTATTAATGCTATTCTTCTTCAAATTTAATTCCAGCCCCCTAATGTTTTGTAAATTTGTAATGTAATGTGAAAATGTTCAAAGAAATATTTACCATTAGAGAAATAATTATAATATGCTACAAAAAGCCATATTTCTTTTAAAAAATCTTGATCGTTGTCAACAAACAAATAATACCGACACAGGTCTATACTTGTTAGTAATTTAGCGATATTTTTTACTTCAAACTCACCAGAAACAACGTCAGTTGACATTTCTAAAATCCACGCAAAAACTGTAAATTTTCAGTGGTTTTCATTTCTTTGTAACGGTTTCTCAATTCCAGAAACATTATTTTCTATTTTATATGTACGTTTGTCGAAATTATATCGCTGTAGGTATTGTTGATAGACAGGAGCCGAGTCTGACCGCAAATTATCACAGCAAAATATGTAATGGGAGTTCTAACCGCACAATTGTAATGGATTAGCTTTATAGCACTGTGGACTTCTATACTTTATACGTCTCGTCTTTATACCGCTCACAAATAATCATTTTTGATTTATTAAGTTTTTCTTTTGGTCTTGATTAATACCACTATGTTGAATTTACAAGCCAAATTGGCTTAAGGCATAATTAGTTAGATAAACGAAATAACAAGTATGTCCTTTGTTGATATTGTTTTTTATATATATATCAATAATGTTAATCGTACAAAAAGACTTTAAATCCTATTTCAAATTATAATATTGTAAGCATTAAAATAACTGTGACCGCAGTATCTTATATATATTATACTGGGCTCTGGCATAATAATAACATAATTTAAATTCAGATTATCATTATGTCAGAATTATAATTGTGTTTTAAACTACTTAGTCGATTTAATGTTATCATGCATTTACTAAATAAATAATTACACGATTTATTTTGTATAAATCTACCTTTCAACTCAGAATGTATATTTGAAATGTATAATAAATATTTAACTACTAAAATTGTATGTGAAGTGAAAACTACGACACAATATATTATCAACTAAATAACGAAAATATTTATTTACATATTAGCGTTAATGAGAGATACGTTTAATTCAGATTGAATTGTTCTCATATCAAAACTTTCACCGTATTGTTACTCAAGCGAACCCATAGTAACATGGGTTGTGACAAGGGTATCTTTACAGCTTTTGAAAGAAATGATTTACATAGCGTAGTGTATTATACTTCACATATACACGAAATGGTATTATTAGTTATGTGTTGCTAAGTGTTGAGTAAATGTGTTTCGATTTTACGTTGAAAATATCTATTCAAAATTACACTATTTGTTGAATATAATAATAAATTTTTTGTATTCTTTTATAAGAAAAAATCTCTTGTCAAAGAAATCTCAGCATCAATGAAATACTATGTTCTTATAGTTCAAGGCATTCCAGATTCTCTTCAGTGTAGTAAAGCTGAAGAAAATTTTAGTCTTTCGATTTAAATATTTGACTCTTCAAGTAGATACATGCATATGATTTATTCACTCAAACATGACACATAAATTATATTCGATATCGCAATACCTAGTAAGATAATATACGATTTTAAATTCCACATGAAAATGAACACTGACCAACTCGACGGCTATGCGTACCAAGGTGCTCTACAGGTGAGTCATCAGCGGAAATATTATGACCTGACCTCACAACAAAACAATATACTTGCAGATTTGCAATCGGTCGTATATGTTGATAAGCGAAAGATACAATAAATATTTGTGGTAGTGTGATAATAAAAATTAATCGTAAAACAATATCCCGCCAATCCGATCATAAATACAATGCGTTTTCAGAGGGATTATTGTAAGTATTATTACTTTGCATGCTCATTCTACAATAATTAAAACACCCTTTCCGGCAAAGACAGTGAATGATTGAATACTTACAACTTTCATTTATATTTTCCATTATAACACAAAACATCAATTTACAATTAATGCTGATAGAAATTGCATTTTCCAAATTTTAATAAATATTTTTTCAAAATCAGCGTGCTGACATACCGCAAACGACGTTGCATAGCAACAGCTGACAGCGCATCATAATTGCATTACATACTAACCGCTGCATTGATTGATACGTACAATGATTACAGTTATTGATACATATCACCAGGCTCATACTAATAATTCGTTATGTAATCTAGCCTTTTAAAAACTGTTGTATCCCCGACACCATTGCATGATAATATACCTACATAGTAGCATGGATATTTTATGTATTGTATATATTGTAAATAAATAGTTTTTTATTTAATTTTCTTTTCGACAATATTTCTTATGTATTATATGATATGCTTGCACACGAACTCATATATTAATTCGCCTTTGCACGGTTGGACTACAGTAGAATATTAATGTATTTGAATTAGCCATTTGCCTATTATTGGGCTCTTTTCTTGCAGATACTGTCAAAAATAACATATGCTAGTTTACATGATTCATCTTAATTTAAAACATTCATTTGATGTCATCAGATTAGCAAACCTAACTTTAATTTACATATGACAGTCTTGGTCAAGCAATAAATATGTGTTGACCAGTGGTCCCCATGTGTGGCCACCAACAGTTTTGTAGAAAATATTGATATTAAAAAAAATGTCTTTTTACAAATGAATTTATAAAATTATTATTATTTTAAAATAGATTGAATAAACTTGACTTATCCAGCATTTAGTCGAGTTTGAGTAAAGGACCATTGAACCATAAAACTGTTCAAAAATATTTACCTAAGTTATACGTTGACCATGAATCAAGTCAATATAAAGAATTAACAAAAATTGCTTTATTAATTTTGTCGATTTTACCCACAACTGTAAATTGTAAAAGATCATTCAGTTTAATGCACTATATAAAAAATAAATAGTCGAAACTTTTGTTATTACATTTGGTACGGTTACAAGACATTTCCATAGGACAGCCGATGTTTATAATACGCCCTCTGTGTTTTTTTTTATTTCAGTTTAATTTCAAGTGAGAACCACTGGTCTAACCACCTAAGATATATTTTTTACAATTCATTCATTAAAAAAAAAACTCCAAAATATTATACATCTCACGTTTTCAAAAGTGTGTAGGACCTTATTTATTACTACTACCGATGAAATTTTGCTTATTCGTATGTACTTTGAAGAGCTAGAATTGTTTTTAATACATACTAAAAATAGCTGTGTAATGATGTAATGCATACGATCCAATGATTGGCCGGTACACAATAATTACTCCACACATGCACGCATATGTATCTATTCTTCCATGCGTTATTTAGACGTTGATAATAACATGGACCACCGTCATCGGAGCAGATATGTGGATAAACTGCTTTCACTGCTAGGAGGCAGTAACTAACCAACATAACTCCGTGACGTAACATCATCACCGTCTGAGCGTCGCTTGCCCAATCTGTATTTGGTAAAATATCTCATACGCTGGTCAACAGGTCAATGTTGCTTGTTTCGATAGCGTATCAAATATAGATTAAAAGTCAAATGTAAGATATATATTTTTGATAACCATATTTTAGTGTAAAAATATTGTAGAATTTGAACAACAATAACAGAAAGATTTTTTTAATAATAAAACACTATTTTAATTACAATTTTCACAATATATCAAAAACAACAACTTTTAGAGAATTATCAACTGATCACTCGCAATGAGTGAAACCGGTTCAGGTCACAAAATATATTGTGTTTTTAGAATTTAAAATATCGTATCCTTCCATTAAAAAATGACAGTGAGCACCTTAAAAGTGATAAAAATAAAACACGGTGAAAAAAATTGCAATGTATTTTAGTTCTATCTGAAGTGTAACTAATTTTGTAGAACTAAAATACATTGCTGTTGTTCACCGTGTTACAATGGAGTTCTACCAAGTAAATGACAATCCAATCAATGATTAATTTCTGTTATATCTTTAATTATATCCATAATTTTATATATGGAAAAATCAATAATTTACTGACTGGGGTACTTTATGAAACTTCAATATCAATTTTGATACCTGAAGACCGAGTAAAATTCAAATTTTGTATCAGCATTACCTTAATCTTGAATTCAATTCATACTATTGTGAAAATAAGATATCTTTATACGCCTTGGTCATAACGATTGCTATAACAGTATTATCGAACCGGTTTCGTTTAATTCGATAAAAAATATTTATCAGATTCTATCATTTATTTGACTAGCTTATTTTAAGGTAACGTCTGATTTCACAGTAATATTAATTTAACTAATTGATTCAATCCAGTATTGTGATCACAATTGTTTTTTATCATGATTATATTATTGTTGATTTTTAGGATATTGGTACTGCAATAATTGTCCGGTTTTGAAATGCCCTAGTATTGCAGATGTTATTGTTCGATATGTTTGAAACGTAGAGCAATGAAATGTTTGACAATGAAATAAAAAAACTCAGCAAATCGTCATAATATTATATCTTACACGTCCTATTTATTAAAAACGTCTTTGCGTACCAAGACAGTCGACATTTTGTTAGGTCGGTTCATGTAAAAGTTCTCATAAAAATTATAAAATTGGCATCCAAGATCTTCTACTCATTACGATGCACTAAAAACAGCCACTCACGCGTATAACTTTTAAAGTCATTTCAATTTTTATCGATAATTAAGTAGTTTTCAAAAGGAATACTATTTTATGATATCGAATGGAGGCGCTTGATGGAATTTCAATATCGAATTAGAATTACTGATTTCACATATTTTGTCACTTACGATCCGGATTTTTTCTTTCGGCATTGTCAGGTACTCCATCCTTTTTTTCTAGCGTTTCCTTTGTAATTAACACATTTGATATATCGCTGTTTATTGTGTGTCAGTTCTGCTGCATGCGTGATGATGCCGAAACGCGAAACCTGGATCGTTGGTGACATAATATGTGGAATCGTACAAAGTTTCAACAATTTAAATTTGCAATACTAATTGTCATCTAGCGTTCGATCACTTATATATATCTACTATGTAATCTTATAGGACATCGGTGTGTCACGACACTTTAGTTGAAAAGAACTGCGTTACGTCAAAATGCTTGAAAAAATACGTTTCACATGATATAGTTCAGATCGTTGTAATCAATGTTTGACACCACTTGTCTAAGAATGTTAGTGACTATCGTCGCGACAATGCAGTTTAGAAATGTTGCGACGTGAAATGATCCTTTAAATCATACTTAAATACTACGAATAGTTTACTAATTTAAGTATAGAAATATTACCAAATTTATTTTTAAGAATATTGATTTATATTTCACTGTTCGTATGCCAATTTTATTTTGCTAATGAGCAAGGTAAACTTTTAAAAAGTCACGCAAAACAATAATCCGCATATAATTATAAGAAAAAACGTATAAAAGTGCCTCGATCGAGTCTTCGATAAAATGTTTCACCGGTAATATACATATATTTGTGTTATTTTTATTCTGCACACTGGTCTGCAATAAGTATGAAATAATGTTTACATTACGGAGCATATTGGAATATAAGCCATGAAAATGTGTAGGGCCAAAAATAGGTTGTTAGTCACACTAACCTGAAATAAATCAAAACGATATAAGCAAAAGATTGCAGACAACCTTGGAACAACATATTCGACACCCAAATTAAACAATATTTAAAAATCAGTACGGAAAATCATGATAAAAATGTATAAAATTTTAACCGTTTTATTATATAATTGGAAATTTGTTTACATTCTTAATGAAATATTTTACGTAGATTTTCATGCGAACTTCTGAAAACCAACGATAAAAAGCGTTGTATTCCTAATATTTTTAATGTTTTTTTTTCTTATGTACAAAAAGTATATATTAACTATGAATATTCATTTTCTGTGCTTGGGCTGAATTTTTATTACATACCTTGTTTCGGAAAATTTTACAGTAGGCGTAGTTTTTGTATTAAATTTATTTCCCATGCCTGAGCCGAACTCTTTTTTTAAGCCTTTACGAATCCCGAGAATTTTATAGTTGAAGGAGAAATACTGAATTTTATTTACAGGGATATTTGAAAATGATTAAAATTTTGCAAAATTAGGACTTAAAATTTCGTGTAGTGAGGAAATTTTCATTTATAAACTTTCCAAAACATCTTCGTTAGTGTTTGTATGTTCTCTTTAGACTATTTCACTGTCCGTCTTAATGATTTGTAAAACGTTAAAGATGGCACGTTTTGATCATTTTTATTTTCTTCTAATATGATATGTTATATCTTTTTTTATCGATTATATCAAAATATATAAAAAAAACGATAGATTAATTTTATCAATTCAAAATAATTCTGTGTATTATTTCTAATGAAGATCGAATACTGACGGTGATTCAATAAGGCGAATAAATAGTGTTTTCTTTCCTTAATGCTAATTTGCATTAATGGTCGTCTAATTTCATTCACCTAAGCATCTACCGAAAACTTGGGACAATTAAGTAATTAAAACGTATTTATTAGTCACTTTCCAACGAAGGTCCACCAAAATGGCGCCGTAAAAAAATCAACGCTGGAGAGTTTAAAAGTTTCAATTGTCGCCGGAGTAATTAAAAAGAGTGCATCGATTAATTATCCATTGGAGCTGAGGCCATTTTGTTTTACGTAGTTATTTTTACACGTTGGCATCCGAGTCGAGTCGCCGATTGTATTGCTTCTTTCGATTGAGAGGAATCTTCGAAGCCGAGGTGGTGCAGACGACTTGGTGCTGCAGTATGTGACTATTATTAGAAGCGATACTTGAATTTGGCAGCGATTGTCATTGTTGACTTTATTGCACGACTGCATCTCAAATGCCGTATAACCTAGCCGTCAAAATTTTACATCATAGTACTAAAACCTGCATAAAACAAGTGATAAATTTAACGCTGAGCAAGACAAATCTTGTTAGAGCGTTCCTTCAGTGCGTCCATATATTATAATAATACGCAATTGTCATAATGTCACAGGTATTTTGGTTTAGTTGGTTACTTTTATTTTGCCATAATCGATAATCATTTTGTGATATTTGCGTACGAAAATACTTAAATATTGATAAAATCTTACTCATTAACATTGTTGTATAAGTTATAAAATTATTTTTTATATAAATTCGATTTTGCTCAGCAGCGAATGCTTTGTAAATTGTTATTTCAAATGTATAAATTTTATATGTTAGACCAGGGATTCCCAACCTTTTTGTACTTTAGAGTGCATTCTAAAATATCGATAGTGATGCGGGCACCACCTTTTTTTCTTAAGATATTTACAATTGGAAATGAGTAATAAATAAAAAATGTCGCAAACATTCGAACGAATATAATAAACCTAGGTACTCAAAAAAACTTAAAACTAACAAATAAATAAAAATAATTTACATTTTAATTTGTGTTTTTGAAAAAATTCTGTCACGGTCGTATAGTGGCAGGCACACACGAATCGTTCCGTGGACGCCATGGTGCCCGCGGGCACGGGGTTGGGAATCCCTGCGTTAAACCATAAAATAAATGTTGAATTCTACTTACTGTAAATCGTGCGAAATACTTTTCCTCTGCTGTTTTTCTTGTACATGAAACTAGAACATTTTTCAAACTTGATAAATTTTATCGGGAAGCCTTCCGCGCTAATAAACACAAAAGGATGTAACTTTCTGTGACATTCTTCGAAAACATTCGCTTTGTAAAGTAACATAACCAAATACGACGCAAAGAAGTGCGCTCCTCAGTTACGTGTACTCTTTCTAAGAAAATCGATTCTCTCTAGTGATATCAGTTATCTCTAATCTTTTTTTATTTTACATTGAAAAAGTATAAATAACATGATACTTACAGGTGGAAAGGCAAATGCATTTTAAAAGATTATTTTAAACTTTTTGATGAACCAAAAAGATGTAGTTTATAAATCGAAAAAATAATTTAATAATTGATGTACGCTAAAAGGTACTATGATCCTTAATAGGACGAGAATTACAATTGGTGAAATAACAAAAGAAAATGAATTAGTTTGTATCGATTGCATTGCAAAATGTAGTCTTATATAATAGGTCAGCAGTAACACTCGTTAATTGTCACTTCTTGGTGAAAAAGCGTATTTATTTAAAAAATAATAATTTTCACGTTATTGTCATATACATCATCATAGAACCAAAATTTTAAACATATTTACAGTTGTATATTTCTTTAAATAAAAAAAAATATTCACGTAAGAGTTATTCTTTTTATTAATTTACAGTTTGATTTATCTTGAAAACCTCCACAAGTTTCGTTAACAACACTGCCGAATTAATATTTAAAATATTTAGGATCAGAATATCCTAAGTGGTTCGTTAGGTAATTAATCTATTGACAATGTTCTACGTATGATAAGCACTTGAAAAATCAGTTACGACAGATTTCAGGCGTACCGGTTATAAATTTCTATGACAAACTTAATTGTGTACGGTGTTTATCATTTTATTAATAAACATAAAAAAGGGGTTAATAAAATTCATTTAGTATTGATACATCGTTATCGCTCGCACAAATTCGTTGCGTCGGGGTTTTTAGTCTACATTTTGGGAATATATCAATATTGAGGAAGTATGTACGCATGAAATTGAACTGTATGGTAACAATTACGCTCTCGGTTTATTAAAAATTTGCATTTCATTTCGTCACTCACTTCCATACTCAACACACGTGTGTCTTATGCAGTGGGGCGGATAAACTGTAATTGCTTTTAAATATTGAATGCACTCACATCGGAAATGCTTTGATATTACAAAACTTTCACATTATGCCAAATAGGTCACAGCGGTCACCAAACTCATGTCGCTTAGATAATTGAAAGTTAATTAAAATAATTAATCAAAATAATCTTAAATATTGATAATTAACCAAACATAATGAAATTACGATGTTTATTACAACTTCCACAATTTTATATTTTACAAAGGTAGTATATTTTACTATAGACATTAAAATTGTTTAATGCGTTTTGTTCCCTAGAATATTTTAGTGCAAATTATTTGATTGTAAAAACTTCTTACTAATTATTCTTCCTAAGGAGTATTTCATAATTATTTTTGAATTTTTAATTGGTTTTATAATTTGGTGTTAATTACAAATAAGAGGTCCTTAACATTTTATTCATAAATGTTTTCTCAGTCCTAAAAAGGTTGGTTTTTGTATACCTTGTAATTTTTAACTCAAAATTTTAATTGTTGAAACTTTATACGATTTCACATTTGTCGCAAACTACCCGGGTGTCGCCTTTCGACATCTAGCGTATTCTATCATACGCTTGCAACAGAAATGACACCCAGTAAACAATTTGAACCGATAATATACAATAGGAATTAATTACAAAGAAAAAAATATACATCCAAATATATCAATTTGTATTATTTCAATATATAATACTCTCGATGACCGAAACCGTTGCTGGCCTTAAAACTATAAAATTGTTGAAATGTGTTTTACTGTTTTAAAATAATGGTTTTCCTCTGAGAAGTGACAATTAAAACATAAAAAAATAAGTATGTTACGTATTTGTGAATAAAATGATTTATATGTATGAAAGTTTAACAATGCTTTTTTGAAAGTTTGATGGAAAATTCTTGCCCTCCAGGTTGGGGGTTGGGCAAAGGGCTAACCACCCTCTCCCATAAAAACACAAACTTGTTACGAACACCGTACAACGCCTCGGACACAGGATAACCAAATCTTGACGACCCGGAACGAAAAATGGACTACGAATCGGATTTTGGAACGTGCTCAGTCTCTATCGAGCAGGAGCAGCTCAAAACCTTGTGGACGAACTGTCAAAATATAAAGTTCAAATCACCGCCATCCAGGAAATCCGTTGGCCGGATAGCGGAGAAATGACAGTTGGACAACACGTTATGTACTACAGCGGAAACACAGATGGAAAACATGTATTCGGGACAAGTTTTGTTGTTGGTAGGGAAGTAGCTGATGCTATACTTTCCTTTGAACCCGTAAGCGAGCGCATATGTGTTCTCATAATCAAAGGAAGATGGTTCAATATATCACTTGTGAATGTACATGCCCCGACAGAGGCCTCAGAGGAGGCCGAAAACGACGATTTTTACGATCTCCTTGAGGCAACCTTTGATAGACTGCCGGGACACGATATCAAATGTGTGCTGGGAGACTTCAACGCGAAAGTAGGAAAGGAAGCCGTGTTCAGACCCTTTATTGGAAAAGAGAGCTTACATGATCATACCAATGAAAATGGTAAAAAGATGGCTCTCTTCTGCAACGCCAAAAACTTGATCGCTAGAAGTACCACTTTCCCTCATAAAAACATTCACAAAGTGACTTGGAACTCAAGGGATGGAAAGACATTCAACCAGATTGACCATTTTCTAATTGATAGAAGACACCAGCAAGCAATCGAAGATATTCGAAGCTACAGAGGCGTTGACTGTGATACGGACCACAATTTATCGATACCAACATTTAGGGAAAAACTCAAAAAGACAGTCCGCAAAAACGCGAAGACGAGAGTGAAGTACCATTTGGAAAAGCTAAAAACTCCAAAAGGAAGAGAAAAATACAGAAGTGAATTGAACAGTCAAATTTCAAAATATGGTAGAACCCACCGAAGCAGAAGCTTTTAATATCGATGAGAGGTGGAAAACATTAAAGGAAGATATAGACTCCATAAGACTTATGAAGGAACACCAGCTGGCACCCGACCTTTCGGTCGCCCTTTACGGAGATGGGCGGATAACATTCAAAAGGATGTTGAGAGGCTGGGGATAGTCAACTGGAGAGAAAGAGCGCTCGACAGAGATGCCTGGAGAGAGGTTGTGCAGTCGGCCATGGACCTGAACGGCCCCTAACGCCATTTTATAATAAAATAATTATAATGATGGAAAATTAATATGCTAAATATTGCTGTGTGAATTAATTTATTTTTATTGTAAAAAAATACTCGAATGAGAATTGCATTCATATATATGCTACGTATTTATTTATAAATATTGTTACCATATTTTTTGTGATTACTTTTGTCAGGATATAATGACAGGATTGTTATGTGTATACATAAAATGAACGCTTTGATATTGCATTCACTGTATGATAGTTGACACAACATCGTACGGATAATATAACTTTCAAAATAACGAAATAAACGATATAAGAATATTTCTAGTATGCTTCTGTCAAATGTCACTCGTGATCGTTACACACTGTCGTGTGTTAAAAAAATTTTCAACCAGTGAAAAAAGATTTTTATCTAGTAGTGACAAGTAAATAATATAATTAATTGTGTCACTGTCTGTTGGCTACACTTCATGGTGATGAACTAACGACATTTAAACAGCATATCAACACGTCCAATTGCCTTGAGTTTTGCTTCTGTTGAGCTCACTGCGTTGATTGTTTTTTAAGCACATCCAACTTTGCCAACGAGACTAACTCGCCTACCGCAATCTAGCAGATTTTTGGGTGTGACTCTTCCTTTATGAGGAATAAAATTCAGCATTGTAATAAATAAATTGATCGATATTACAACGTCTTAACTAACGTTGAAAGCCGCAAGTATTAAGGCAGAAAAGTTGTCTTTTTTCGGTTGGTATTCATAATGTCAAAATTCCTTATGATTTTCTTTATATTTAACGTTCAGTGGATTAAAAAAATTCCACCATTTATTTTTCATGTCTTTTAATATGCGGGTTGAATATGTTACTGTTAGTCGTTGACATACTCAAGTAGTTTTAATATCTATTCAATTGTTTTTATCTATAATATATTAATCTTGATTCATATATGTCATTAATAAGTTAATTTTTAATTATTAAAAATTCTATTTTCAAATCAAATCGGATTGTAAAGTTGCATAAAAAGTTATGATTCAAATATATTAGTTTGTATGATTCAAATATATGAGTTATTGGACTTTCATCGTCATTTAATGCTATGTTTGGAAAATGCTAGATTTTTGCGTAGCAGTGTTGACTATTATATATAGACGTTGACGCGCAATTCCTTAATAATACTTTCGTAGCGGTATTGTTGTACGTAATTTTTTTCAGTAGAAAATTTGTAAATATTCCTTTGTTCAGGCGCGGAAAAGAAAATTCAGATCTTACGTCGATGAAAATTTCACTTAGATTGTAGTATTTTAACATCTGT
Organism: Himalopsyche japonica; assembly: GCA_028555115.1. Classification (NCBI taxonomy): domain Eukaryota; kingdom Metazoa; phylum Arthropoda; class Insecta; order Trichoptera; family Rhyacophilidae; genus Himalopsyche; species Himalopsyche japonica. The sequence goes on from JAHFWJ010000635.1 coordinate 67,426, forward strand.
TCAGGTTTTCAAATATCCAGGTAGTGAAATTGAACGAATGCTTTCGGACATTGATACCGCAAAATTAGTATCGATTTGGAGACGCAAAATTTCAAACCTTTGCAAGAAATATTTTCTCTTCATTTCTTCAAATAATTTTTATTTTTTTCCTTGTTATATTATACTGAAAATTTACCTTTTTATGCCTAGCCCATAAATGTTATAATTCAATTCAGTGTTACGTTATCTAGTTACCTTTTACGTGTAATCTACTCGACCCATTGTTAAACTTATACTCACATTGTCTGGAGTATTTTCATAAATCCAAACGATAAATTATGTTGCGGTTTTGCGGAATTCTGTTTTGCTCGTGACAGTGAACAAATAACGAAATGGTGACGAGTGCGGGAAAACGCGGGAAACTTCATTTTCCGCGCCCCCCGTCATGGCCGGCACCGGAAACGCGCGACACATCTGCCATATCCGCCTCTCCGCTACAGATGGAAACGCAGTGCTGAATAACCCTTTATATTGGCTGAAGTACCTGTTCTTGTGACGACCCTTTTCAGGAAAATGTATAGATATTCGAATGATAAAATATATTGGATTATATCACACAACTTAGAAATAAGAAAATGTGCGATCTCCTGGGCTTAAATTATGTTATATTCATTGAAATTTTCAATTTGCAAGCTAAAACATCTTCATTGGATCACGTCTGTCTTTTTTACGCTACCTCATGCATTGTGTTTCGTTCATGCATTGCTACTTCTAAAGTAATGTAGAGGAACTCTATCAAACAATACCAAACATATAACTTCGTAGGTTTTAGTTTTTTCCACAGCATATGCCATTTTAAATAATAAAAACACATAGTTTACTATTTGTTTAATAATATATATAATAGTATATACTAAAAAATGTGTTTTTATTATTTAAAATATCATGCCTTTAATCAAGAAATGACGGCTAACACCTTAAAAATCATCATATGCCAATCAATAATTTTTTTTTATCTTCATCGCGTTAAGATATATCGTATCGTAAGATGGTTATAATTCTGGTCGAAAACTAAACTTTGAGTCAATAGTCTCTATTTGCTATACCAATCGTGAGGCAAATTTAAAAACCATAAAACAAGACAGAATTAATATAATTAATTACTGTATATAAATACGAAATCGAATATGAAAAATACAAATATATGCGAGTCCTGAATAAAGCTAATATTTTAAAAATAAAGTTATTTATATTTTATTCTCGTTTTCTGAACTTTATTGTGTTGTTATTGTTCGGCAAATCAATCTTTTCTATAATCCCAACGTGTCGTGTGTGTATTCTTTGTTTTCTTTTTAATACTGTGATTCACGTCTATTGCGTCTAAAGATTCGCATAACTTGTCAAATGGTTTTACTTGTGCTTATTGCTTCGTCATATTTGGATGAAAATCTGCAATTCAATAGATAAAGGTCGAATGTTTCTTCCTACATCGAAATGGGTGTGGTGTTACGGGTCCTTTATCGAAGGAATGGATGTAAATGAAGGAATATTGCGTGTAGGGGTACGAGATCTGAAATTGACAGGTGTCTATAACCAACGATACTGACATATTGATAAAGGTAAACGGGCGCTTGGGGCAGTGAAAATTGAGGTTGACCGCTGGGGTGAAATGGGGTTATATGAATCTATACCCTTCACCGAATCACAATACTTTATAATGGATTTTCCGTTTGAAAAATGATGTCAATTTGTAAGTAAAAGTCGATAAAATGTGTGGGCATCCATAGTATTTGTGAGCATACAGCCTGACAACGAATAATTTCTGTAAAATACCCTCTCCGTTATCACTGTCAAATAATGCTGGAAACGCATTATTTTTAAAGAAATGATTTACTATCTGTTTTGAACTACTTCCAGTTTTTTTTTTCAAGTATGGATTTTAATAAGTTTTTATGCAATAAAAACGGCATGAATCAAACAGAATATCTATTTTTCCCAAATTATATTTTTCATTAAGTAAATAAGTTTTTTTATGATATCGACTGAAGGTACTTGATGGAATTTCAATATCAAATTTGAATTGTTACAACTTTGTACGATTCCACATGTTTTGTCACTAACGACCCGGGTTTCTCCTTTCGGCATCTTCAGGCATTCCATTACATGGATGCAACAGAACTAACAGTTCCGACCAAACGATAATGCCCGAAGATGCTTAAAGACGAATCCCGGGTCGTTAGTGACAAAACATGTGGAGTCGTACGAAGTTGTAACAAATCGAATTAAGTAAGTTTTTATCGTATTTGGAATTTTCATTGACGATTAAAACATCAGGTTTCTAAATGTGTTGATATACAACAAATGTTAGTCAAAAATTGCGTATAATATTTTTTATTTAATAAAAAAATGTACCGTTGGTATTACATACAGCATGTCCGCTTAGCTAAGGTATACAGACATAAAAATCTACCCTTCTGGCAAAATGTCTTAAGATATAGGCGGCGTTAGCCCAATAGAGTTTCGCTTATTGCCGGAATCGTCTTAAGATATAGGCGGCGTTAGCCCAATAGAGTTTCGCTTATTGCCGGAATCGTATTGTGAAAAAAGGAAACATTTTACAAAAGGTTAATTTCCGGTCTTCGATTAAACTTTTGAATGCGGTCATAAAAACTTAATGCGAATCGAACTGGCGTTGGCACGTTCATAGCTTTAGCCATAGTAAGTGAAGTTTAATTATGCTTGCACAACCAATGAATGAAGAAGAAAGACTTGACTATCGTTTAAATAATATTATATATGAATAATTAATTTTTCCTTGGTGTACCCTACCCCCAATACTGAATACGTGGAGCCCCGAATGTGACCCAAAGAGAATTTTACTGTGGCCCAAGACTTCATATATGACTTATATAATGGTTTATATTATATAGTGAGTTCATGCAGTCTTTGCAGGTTCTATTAATTGTTTTCATCAAAACCATTTTCAAAATGTTTTGTTGGCAGAACATTCTATTTCATTTATTTTATATATATACGTTATTAGATATGATAACGGCCGAAATATCTGGTGTTAAATCAGATTTGTAAGAGATAGTTAAGAAACTGTTTATTAGACAGTACATTACTGCCGTTGCGCAATACCGCTATGATATTTTAGTGAATGTAAAAATATCATTACTTGTTAAGTTGTTAGTTATTATGGTTTGCGATAAGCGAGACCGATCTTGATATCAATTAGTAGTGCTAAACATTGTTATTTATTATTTGAATTTGTTTATTATCTACAATCAGAGAGACTTCCCAAATACTCGTAAAACGTGTCACGACTAGAAACGAATATATAATAATTTATGACATCGACTGAAGGTGCTCGATGGAATTTCAATATCAAATTTGAATTGCTGTAATTTTGTACGATTCCACATGTTTTGTAACAGAACTGACAAAGTTCAGTTTTGTTGCATCCGTGTGATGGGATAGCTGAATATGCCGAAGGGCGAAACCCGGGTTGTTTGTGACAAAACATGTGGAATCGTACAAAATTACAACAATTCAAATTTGAATATATAGTAGATGATAGATAATTTTAAGCTACCGCTGAATTCATCTGAAATATTGGCTTACTTTATTCACCGTGCCTAGTCTTATTGGTATATGGTTATACACATTCCATTTGTGATATAGTTTTTCAAGCTCGTTCATAAAAAAATAATAAGTATTATCGGAAATCGAAAACGGATTGATGGAATAGTTTATAAGCATTAACAGCCTCATTGTCATTCATTTGAATGATAATAGTTTTCTAAAAACTATATAGTTCGTTTCAATAGTGTCTCTAATCAAGTCAACATAGAAAATGTTGAATGTTTTGAAAATCTTGAAGTGTTTTAATTTTACACTTCCATGAAATGTCTTAGCTGAAAACAGGGCAGCTCTGCTGAAATACTTTGAATTGATTTATGCACAGCGCTAAAATATTGCTCCGAGATATTAAATTCTTTAAACTGGGTCGTTATTCAGGTAGGCAAATTTTACAAATTTCAGGTTAATAAATCGCTTCTAATGAATCTTTCCGAAAACTTCTTATAAATATGACCCTATTAATTAAAAAAAAAAATATCTGCTCTTAATTTTCTTTGGATTATAGATCGTTCACTATAGATGTCCTTTTAAATAATTGAATAATAATGAAATTTAAATATTCATTAGACACTGTTTCAAAGATAAGCTATTGGAAGGTAATAAACCCGTTATTTGTGATGGCGCTATAACTTATTATTAGTAATGTTTTTATATGTGTTGTTTATTATATGATATTATTGTTAAAACCGCATTTTCTCGTATTTCATCTGTTCAACTGGCCATGAATAGTGGTCTCGATTTGCGGCATTTAAATTTATTGCACTGTAATTGTTATTTACATTCCCTCAACAATCCAGTAGAATTTCGAATTCGAATAATAATATTATGTAGTTTGTAGAAAGCAATGTATTCTATGGATTATGTGTTTAATAATTTCATATAATTTTTGGTCGACTCAAAGGACGCATTAAAAAAAATTATAATAATGGGCCGGACGACTCTCTAATTTTATATTGTACAAAATTCCACTTATTATTTTCAGTATTTTCATTTCTGTTAACTTCTATGCAACTTTCATACTGACATATTTCCCTTAGGTGTTTGAAAGGTGAACTGAAAATCTAAGCACGCACGCTTAATCAGTATAGCGCCTGCTAAATAAATCAGCGTTAAGGTCTGCGACAAATATTCTTATGTTGTCCTTAACAGCATTGTTGCTTCGATTTATTAGAGGCGTTTTCAATTGATTTGCTAATCAGAAGCCTGAATTGACTAGTCCGAAATATCCGCTAACTCCGGCCAAAGATATCGCGTTTTTTTACGCCGTTGCTTTCGAATTCCACTTGTCGCACACTTCACTCAAGTGTCAAAACTTCATACGTCATACTTTTCAACTTTGTTTTCTACTTATCTATTTGTCTTTGATATTATGACATTCCAGATATTTGTAAAACCATCCTCAATCGTTTTGATATAACTGTTTTTCATAAACGAGCAAAATACATGTCACTCTTGGTAACACTAATAGACAATTTCAGTACGAGTTAAATTATTTTCAACAGAAACTTGTGGGCACAAATATTTAATATTTAAAAAAATATTTTGGATGTTTTCGCAAACATGTGTGCGGTGTCCACAAATTTTCTATTTCATATGAAAATAATATATATATATTATTTCTTATTGGAATATTTTGTCTTTAATTTTTGGATTGAAATATTATAAAATAGCGCGACACAGATGGAACTTAAAAAAACCTGTCCAATCAATACATTCATTAAGCTGCAGGTTAGCAGTTATCTCTCGTTTCTGACATGATCGGCATTGTCAAAAATAAATTTAATTTCGTGTACCTACTCCACTCTAACTATAAAAGTTTATTTAATATTATTTACAAACATCGGGTCACCTTGCATAAATAATATTTTGTATATAGAAAAATAATGAAAAATTTTATAAGCGATATTAAAAGAAAATAATACACAAAAGCGTTCAATGAAACATTTTCTGCATCATAAGTACAAAAAACGAAATATTGTAGGCACAGAATAAAAATCCCATCAATTGTAAAATTCTAAATATTCGTGTATTTGTTTTGTGTTGAAAAAATCATATTCCCCGTTTTATGAAAAAATAATCCCAAAGCACAACAGAATAATCGAAAAATCATCAATAAAACCAACTTTATCATCGCGTAAAATTATGACGGGCAGGTAAATAATGCCAGAAATGTATTCGCTTTTTACATGCAATCAAGCGGTTTGGCGTTCCGCTAAATTCTAATATTGACTTAGCTCGTTGTGGCTGGATTTTTCGACCGTAAATCCAATCCCAATTTTGCATTGTGAATGTGCAGATTTTTTTTTCAAATCATTTTCAAACGTCCCAACCGTTAGGTTTATTCTTTTTCAACAGCAAATAACAAATTTTGTCTGTATTGGTCGATTTGACATCGAAAAAATTAATACATTTTAATTAAAATTTGAATTGTCGAATTTTGACAGTTCTGTTGCATCCATGTAATAGAAACCATTGATTTATAATAAACTAGAATGATTGAATGTTTTATATTTATTTTTTGTGACAATATTTATAAGGGTCGATCATAGGTTATAAAGACATTTTATCTTTCTATCTGATATCAAATTTGTCATAATAAAGACGACTAAAATCTTCTTTCAATACCATAACACATCTATCATGTCTGTCATATGCATAATATACAATAAGTCTGTTGGCATATTGTGAACCATCAACCATTTAGTGTTTATTTTTGTTATTATACCTACGAAATTACGTTTTTAATCAAGAAGTGTTTAGCACTTTGAGTTAGGTGGACTCAATCCGCCTAGAGATGAGATGTTTAAAAGATTTTGTTTCTTGATTCCAAATCTAATCGAATATCATAAGTATGATTATGAAAATAAAAAATCGTTTATGTGAAATGAGTGAATCTTGAAATAGTTGATGTGATGCAAGTTAATTCTACACCCTAACCAATGTTTTTTATTGTTTCTATTATATCTTCTATTATTATAATTTTAATAAATTTCATGCTAAGAAAACTTTAAGCGTAGCGTGTACATAATGATATTCATACAATATGTGTATATCTGTTTGCTGGAAATTTCACACCACTGCCGTACCACCTGTGGTCGACATTGTCATATTATTTACAAAATATTTCTTGATTTCATTTTCATTTATTTTTGAAAACTCTATTACAATATTGTATTGAAATTTCTTCTCATTCTCCGCTTAAAAAGGATTTAAATTAAACAATAAATATTGTCAATGGTTACAGAATTTATTTTCAATAGTGATATTAGTCTTAAAACTAATTATCTTCAAAATTATTTATCCTTATTACCGTTAAAGACATAAGTAATATGGTAAACAAGGTACTTAATATGATTTCTTACTTTCCCTTCCATAATAAACAGTGCAACTTTATCACGACTCACTCTGTCTGCGATAAACTAGTTACATATACGACTTGGCACTTTCAGGTCCACGCAAAATTTTAAATTATTTTCGATTTATTCAGATTTCGTCTCATTTATGCTAAAAAATATTTACTTTATAGCTGTGCATCGTTGTAATAGTGCGACGAGTAACCTCATTTATGCTTTTTCATATAATATCTAATGCATTTTAAACCAAGTTGCTTTAATAATTTCATGATTTATACAGGTCGTGTAAAGTTAGAATTTAAAAATCTGATTCCTATGTAAAATCAGCCTATCCACCATTCGCTGCTGATTTATGATATGACATTTAGCTTGTTTTTATTTTGTTAAGATTGATTAACGATTTGCATATTGCACGAAAAGTAGTGAAAATGTGTAGGAACTAATACATTCTACGAGATCAGATCTCTCGTTCTTCAAACGCCACCGTATAATTTTCGTTACTATAATACTCGTATCTAATCAGCGAAACACTTAAAATATGGTATGTACACATATTCTAAATGAATTTATTTTATATACATTTCGATATATATGTAAATCGTATCATATGCATGGGATAGAATATAGAGAATACACTATCATTACGAATTTGTGAAACCGATGCGAATTTTTATTATTAGACACATTATATAACATTCGTCAAAGTATTAACGGTTCGATGAATATTTTTCAGCAATCGGTAAATTTAATATGTTTTCATGCTAGGAATAATCCAACCACCAATATCATTTACCCGAATATTATTCAGCATCCACAATTTACGTCTGGCGGTTCATTAATAATCTTTCATTCGAATATACAAGCTCGAAATAGCTTAGTTTAGCGACGCTTCGAGTTATTTTATAATCAACGTTTGAATACTGGCTTTGTGAAAATGCTGACCGGAATTATTTTCCAACAATAAAAACGGAAATGAAAAATCGGAGGCCGTAAATTTATCGGCGTCACACGGAGAGCGAGTAGATCTCAACTTGTTGAAGTTTTATAATAATGAAAAATATCTTTATTCCTACAGCATTTATTAAAATTCACATCACCTTAACACGGAGAAAAATAGTAATGTATTTAAGTTCTACAATTTTATAAAATATATTGTTGATAGCTATTTCGGCTTACGCCCTCATCAGAACTAGTAGTTATAATGGAGTTTTATCGAGAAATACCAATTTAATCGACACATTAATCAAATATGAAATTAATGTTCTGTGTGAGACTGCTAAACGCTGCTGTTGCTTATTACTCATCAAGCTTTAAAGTAACACTAAAATTTCTCATCTACTCGTCTAGATTTAGTAAATTACTCAGTGATTCAAACTATAGTAATTAACATTGTCTTATTGTATAAACATTAATTTTACTAAGGAACAAAATTAATTGGTTTGATAAAAATATTTGATCATTGTCAAATGAGAATAAAAGAAACTTTAAAATGTGATCAAAGAAAAACAATTTATCACATAACTTGCCCTCCGTTTGAAAGAACGTGTTTGTTATGTAAATTATTTATTTTATTGTAATTCTTGGAATATCATTCTTACGAGAAATTTATTTTTCATTTTTATACTGCAAATTTTATTTTACATTTTCATCAAAAAAAGTGAAACATTTATCATTTTGAACAACGTATCATTTCGTGGTCAATCTGCATTTTATCTCAATTTAATTTTGTATGGTTTTGTATGGGGGTCAATTAAGATCGCTTTAAAGTACCATTTACAGTTCAGTGTTATGTATATTTTTCATTCATTTTTTAAGATATTGTTATTAAAAATATTATCATAAGCAATATTTTTTTTTCTCACTTTTAAGGTGTTAACTGTCACTTCTTGATGGAAAGGCATGATATTTTAAATAATAAAAACCTATTTTTTTAGTACTTATTTCCACAATATATTTTTTGATCAGGACCGGTTTCGCTCATCGCGAGCATTATCAACTGATTTAATTTTTTTTTCTGTTTAGAAATAGGAACTTAAACATTGATATATCTTAAACGAATCCTCAATCACATAGTTCTAAATGTAAAAAAATGTAGATTCTCTCTAATACGTTTTGTTTGGACATAGTCATTTAAAATAATGGAATTTCATATTTTATGGAAAAAAGCGATAAACCATTGTGGAAATTGTACTAAAAATGTGTTTTAGTACAATTTAGTAAATAAATGTCTGTTATACCTTTACACCAAAAAGTACAGTTAATAGATTGAAAGAATGTGGTATTTTGCTATTAAAGAAAACACTAAAAACGTAGAACCCAAGTTTTGGTTACTTACGAATATTTTTTACTTCTGTCCAATGTCTCATAAATATTTTCGATTGTATAAAATTGTGTGAATTTTGTTAACGAAATATATTTTTACTTATATCACGCATTATTAAGCAAAAATACCATTGAAATATTTGACACACGTGTTCCAAAAAAACTCGAGCAACATGTCGTCAATTTCATCCTTTGAACGCAGAATTCGAATATAATTTTAATTGATGAGTTTTCACAGATCTTGTGCTCACCGTTAGTGTATATATAAAGTTATATTTATCAGTCAAACATACGCGAAAGATCCAATTTATAAATTTGAAAGCCATTACCGACCTTGCCGTTTGAGCCGGTGCCAAGTGTATTGGGCAATTTATTAAAACATTACGTATAGCGAATATGACGTTATTGGAGCGCAGAGGACAGTAAAATGGGAATACTTAACCACTTGAAAGGAAGGAAAACGTATGAAAGAATACTAAGGTCTTTTAAGTACTCTACCCCTTTAATACTAAAGTATACCCTTTTGTATCTTGTTCTGTAATAGTAGGCCACACGTCTTCGGACTTTTCTTAAACCTTTCTGTCGATCTCGAAAAGAAAGTGTCTACTCTGATGAACGGTCGAAAAAATGCCAAATCAACCATTCAACAAATTTTCATCGATTTATGTTTTAATGAGATTGTAATAAATTGTTTGATTTACATAAACTAGTGAAAAAGGCGTTAATTTTATTTACCAATCGAAATAAGGCGCACAGGAAATATTTTTCAGACCCGTTAACTCCGTATGAACGATTCAGTGATTCTATTGCCGTTGTTATCACAAGGAACACAAAGTCAACATATTTGTTGATCAAACACAGTTAACTTTCAAATACCATAAATTGCTTCTATCTGTTATTTTAGTGTGTGAATTCTTTGAGCTAAATTTATTTACCTTGTATAAGATTCACATTTTTTTGATTGAATTGGCATTTACTTGGTAGAAATCCAATTATAACACGGTGAAAAATAGCATTTTATTTAAGTACTCAAATACATTGCTATTTTTTCATCGTGTTGTTAACATTTTAATTTCATTATTTCAGCATGTAATTTTATTTTTCTACAGCGTTTGAAATATACAATCCGACTTGTTTTTTGTCAAGAAGATAAGATTTGTTAAAAGCTTGAATATACCAGCATAGTTTTAGTTGTGGTCTTGTAGTTGAGTTATATTTATTGTATATTCACCACTGTTAAGCTCTTTCGTATTACGCTGAGAGTTGGACAATTAAATTGGGACAAAGTTGGACAGGTTTGAACCGTGTCAAAATTTCACTCACAAATTCTAACGTCTCACACTTAAATAAAACAATACCTGAATAACAAAATGCAAAGATATCCTTAAACGTTTTAAATTGGTCCGTTTAAAATCCGATCACGCATTTCCGCTTTGAGTCTCAAATCCGAGAGAATCATTTTTATGACTGTCCATCGACTAGCGATTGATATTCTCAGAAAAAATCCACGAGTTTCTGACGAAAGAAATCCATTACTGATTCATTCGGGGGCTCGTATTTTTTTTTATGTAGTATGCGCCGCATAAACGTCAAGCAACTAAGGTTTCTTTAAGTGCTTACTTCTGTCAACCGAACGGTCGACTGAGAACCCAGTTCAGGAGTTTATTTTTCACTTCTCTCGACGGTATCGGTTCCCTTTGATAACCAAATGCCTTTCGTGTATACATATTTAAATTTCGAAATTTGCACTTCACCAGAGCGCCAACATTGATAAAAAAACGTATACGAGATCGAAAATATTTATGTAAATTTTTAGAAGAATTTCGTTTACACCACGTTTTTTTAAATCTTTTTAAAGCGAGATCTATAAATTAACGTGAAAATTTTGATTCACCCTTAAAAACATTAGATATTACTTTGGTCGGCTTCTGTATTTGGCACATTTTGACATGAAAAACTTACTTCCTCATTCGTCACCAATAAATCACCCAACACGCAGGCGCTTCACACAAACATAATCGATTTCTGTGATTATAATTATTGGCAAAACGAATCGCCGGTATTGCATTTATTTGATGTTTTAATTCTGACGTCGTCTGTCATTTTAAAACTATATTAAATTTTGTCTTCTGCTTCACCCATAATTTCTAACAAAAAAAGATAAGAAAAACAATAAAAAGATACAAGAAAATAACCAAAAAAACGAGGGGGTTCAACAGTTTGTGTAACTTTTCTAAAGGGTCTGAAAATGGTGTTGAGAAAACGACCTCCCTGTTAACACTATAACAACCCCTAGTTTTCCTCGATGGCGCATAAGATTTCCTTTATGCAAATCCATCATTTTATGTTACGTCAAAAATCAATTAATTACAATTTTTTGATTGAAATATCCAACACAAGAGTGCAACACCGCCATTGTAATAATGAAACGAACTTTAGTGGCTTTGTTTCATTCCCATATTATTTATTATCCATCGTTAAATTAAACAGCATCACTGAGCATATTTATCTAATAGTAAAAGTGATTCTTTAACAACGGTTGGTTAATGGATTTATTGTCATTATAAGCTTTCAATTATTATCTAAGCTTATCTATGACATAAAGTAACATTTCGCAATACAAATCGTCATTAAAATTATCAAACAGAAGACCTATTGAAATCATTGAGAAAATAAAACATAATTTGATTCGGAATAAAATACCTCACTCATTTTTTTGGCAACTAACTACAATAAAGGCGAGCCTACCTCATTTAGTTTCCATACAAGACAGCACAGGCCAAAAAGACGATGTAAACACGTTGCATACTCGCCGTCTGTGTGCTTATTGTTTTATTTTCGAGTAAGCCAAGAATTTCTATGACAGGATTTTTATTTGAACCGACTACAAATATTCTGTAGTCTCGCGAAGGGAATTTATACATTTTGAGTTGGAAGTTGGGAGTAACAACTGGCGACAGTTTTATTTCGCGGTTCTATGTCGTAACTTGAAGTGTTTGCCAGAATCAAACTTGATCAAGGTCGCGTATCGAATATTTGATACAAGGCGGATCTTAATTTAGTTTGACTATAGCCAGCTTTATCATTATTCGTACAACGAAACGTGCGACACGTGTAGAGCAAATAATTTAACAGAAGGATATTTATTTACTCAACATTGATTTATATCAAATTTGAACCGTTGAACCTCTGTGGACTACATGTTTTTTCACTCACGACCTGGATTTCATTTTTCGGCATCTTCAAATTTATATTGAAATTTCATCAAGCTCGCTCAGTCAATATCGATTATTATATTGATGTGTCTCATAAATAATTTGATATTATATAATACAGTGGAACACCCAATTACAATACTCCGAATTGCGCGCAGGTTAAAAATATGCATCGCAAATCCCCCAATTGCACGATCGATTCGCTGCAACACACAAATTTTGGCTAACGCCTGTGTGCTGGATTTGGCGACCGCTATGCATTATATCAACCAGTAACTAAATATTTCGTCCATATATTTTTAATATTCTTAGTTTTGCACTTTCCGCGGAAAAAAACAAAATCTCTTATTTTATATGAGATTCACTCCCCCAATATATACTACTCCAAATCATGCGGTCCCGACTTTGGTGTAAACGGGGGGTTTTACTGTATATATACTATAACACCTCTGAATTGAATAATTTTTGTTTGAAATATAACCATTATCGTTGTAGCGATGTCGAGAAGCCAAAATAGCTATCACCTATATCAATTCCCGTAAAATAAATCATTTGCTGTGTTTACTTTTTATTGCTATCGATTAAATCAACATTATATGAGTTTACATATACAGTCTATAATATGTCTTTTAGCTCTAATAAGGCACTCAATTTGTATCGTTTATGTTTCTTAAAACTACAGAATATGAAGTTATGTTTCTTTTGATTTGGATCCATATATTGTATACTTATTTTCAACTTTCTTTGTTCTGTCCTTATCCCAATTTCAGTCACTGTACAGTGGTGAAAATAAATCTCCTTTTATTAATTCGTATTAAAAATGATTTATTATTTTCTGCCGTGTTTAAAAGGTATTTTTAATTTCAATAAATTTGTTGATTTTGGCAGACGGGAGAGCTTGTAAAAATGTACATTTTCATATAAATAACTCAAAACACGACATTCCAACTTGGTTTTTGTTTTTATTTCTCCTGAACTTTGGACGTAATTCTCCTGAGTCCAGTCGACAAAGAAATAAAAAAAAATGAAAAGAACGCACTTCCGTGGCCATATAGTCTTGTACATTTACACATACCATTTTTCTCTATACTGACATATTTCGATTGAGAGTTCCTCACTCAGTTCTGCTAAAATCTATATGAATCTCAGAGGACGTGACGTTTAATCCATCATTATTTGACGTGTATTTTTTTACTACACCAAAAACTTGATGGATGATTTCGCTAGTGTTCCTATTTAACGTTTTCCTGAGTGTTTATTACTTTTTCTTCATATTTTCCTTCGCTGTAATATCAAATCTATTCCAAAATAGTTTCTAAAAATATTTCACTGTACTGTGTACATCACTAATCAAAGAATTAAACAAGTCTGGCAGTAGTTAATTACAAATATATTAATACGCATCAGTGCCATTATTATCGAAGCATAAAACAGTATCAATTTACATTTTGGTACTCTCAGAATTTCAAGATCTATATATCTTCTACGTTTGTCTATTTGTTAAAGATGGCAATCGCTATCATTAAATTCTTGTTAACTATGTTTCTTTTGCTGGTGTTGTTTTTTTCTGGACGCATTTATTAAATAGAGTATTAAATATTACAGTATTTAAAAAAGTAAAAATCCATTTGAAAAATTTCAATCGAAACGGCCTATATTTATCGAAACCATTGTAACAATGGAAATAGCATACATCTGGTCAACTTATACTCCATATATAATACATACCAATTAATCTTCTTGAAACAAGTATTTCTTTTACGTTCAAAGCTAATTTTAGAGATTATTTTAATATGTATTTATAATATTATTTTCATACATTTCTTAAACATTGTATTGACTAGTCATACTTCCTATTATAATGTGCCTTTTTAGAACTCAATAATTATTCCTTTCCAAACGGCTTTATAATTGTCCTCAGTTTGCAAGTTTACATGTGGGAACCCTACTCTCGCTGCATATTCCAGAAACATCGCGATACCAAATAAATGTTATAGTGTATCCGGCCAGTTGACATGTGCATTATTTATTGTTGTTTTGTATATTTCTGCGCCTTCATGTCGGAATGGTTAAAAATAGCACACACATGGCGTTGCAACTGAACCACACGTGGGTTTTTCATAACAAAGTCTCCTGCTGAGATATAATTCTATTCGTACAGCGATTGAAATACACGTAAAACTTCTGCTCACTCGAATGAGGACTCAGTATCTAGGTTGACCGAGCAACGGGTCAGTATGATGCTGGCTGCAAATCAAATGATTAAATCAAGAAAACTATAATTTGGCAGGCAGTTCATGCTAGTTTTTTTTTTTTTGTAAAAACCGTGAATTTTTTTCTATTATTCTTCCACTTAATTTTAACCAATCATGACAAAATTATTTTATTTTACGCGAAAACTACTTGAAGCAATATTATTACAGTAAAACCTCCATTTACATTTTTATCGGGACCGTGTAATTGGGGGAATAAATCTCATACAAAACTAGAGATTTTATTTTTTTTCGGGAAAAAAATGCAAAACTTAGATTATTCAAAAAAAATATGGACGAAATATATAGATACTAGAAGATAAAATGCACACACAAAATCCAGCACACGGTACAGCGTACGTGCTTTGTGAATAAACAGGCGCTAGCCGACATTTGACTATATACACCGCACAGACTATGAGTATGTTCAGCCAAGCGATCGTGCAATTGGGGGATTGGCGATGAATATTTCAAGCCAGCGCGTAATTGGGGGTTCCACTGTATATCACGAATTCTATTCGTCAATCAAAGTTTATTTTGCTGCTAAGCTGGCTGGTGATAACTTGCAATTATTTGGTAGAATTCCCACCATAAAAAAGTATTTCATTCGAGAACAAGTTTATCAGTTTATGAATAGCAGTGTCGGTTTTACACCGTCGTCGAAATTATGTTTAATTATCATATTTTCATTGAAATTCCTAACAGGGATTGTTTTACAAGTTGTGTCTTATGAATAAGAATAGGTTGATAATTATATCTTAATAAGACGAATAAACACGAAAAAAATATTATAAAATCCTTGCAGTATGACTTGCCGTAATAAAAAAATCATTTTTGCAGTGATCTTATTTGTTCCTGTGCGGTGTGTAGTTATATCATAATGGCTCGTTTCCCAGAGATGATAATGTTGTGTATAACATTTCATAAGAAATGGTTTCTGCACAACTAAACGGTGATTGTTTTCCAAATTTACGACATTTTACAAGGCACCAGCTGCCGTACTTCGAAACTATTGGATTAGTTTTATTAGCAGTATGAGAAAAAAATTGTTTCGGCGATGTCGAATCGAAACACGTGTCTGATACAGAAAAAAAATAACGAAATTAATTGTGATATACATATGATATTATTAGAATAACAAGCTAATTATTGAAGTTAGCTGAAATTTTTAACACTATAACCGTAAGAATTCTCCATTTAGAAATAATACGCCAATCTGATTATAAAAATTATATTTAAACCTGAAATTTATTTGCTAATTTTCTGCTCCCATGTTAGTAAGTTACTTAAAAAGTAAAATTTATTGATTGAATTGGCATTTACTTGGTAGAACTCCATTATATCACGGTGAAAAAAAAGCAATGTATTTAAGTTCTACAAAATTATTTTTTTAAATATAGTCGATAGCTATTATCGAGTCGAAATATCTGTCAACTATATTAAAAAAATAATTTTGTAGAACGAAAATACATTGCTATTTTTTTTTTCTCCGTGATATATTTTACGGTTTGGACGTTACATTCTGACGATGGCGTGAGCCGAAATAGCTATCAACTATATCTTGAAAACATAATTTTGTAGAACTAAAATACCCTGTTATTTTTTTCACCGTGATAAATAAGAGACGAAAAAAACAGCAATAATTCTTCTAAAAAGATATTTTAATTGAGGTATGAAATAAAACACACTGAAATGAAATTTTTGAAGTCATCAAGGATGATTATTCGATTTTCTCCGCAATGTTTATTATGAAATAGCCAAAATAGGACGTCGAACATATCCTATTTTGCTAATATGTTTTTTTTAGATAAATCAGTTGAAGATGACGCATAGAACATATATTTTTTAATACTTTTTATTATAGATTAATATTTTTGCTTTTGCATATTTAATTATACGTTTTGTCACACTTAACTGGCTACTCTTGTCACCCCGCGACATCATGACACTGTTCTGTCGCAAAGCACCACATAAATAATAAAATAAAACTTACATCTGCCGCAAACCCGATGAACATAGGTTGTCAATGTGACAAGTCGTCATACATCGCGATGCGTGATTTGGCCACGACGGCGCTCTCGTCGGCAACGCCCTACGCGAGCGTCGGTTATATTTTTAGCGTCGGATCGCCTGCGGTGGCGTCGAACCAAAATAGCCAAATACGTCGCCATCGGCACGAGACGTAGCCACCGTTAAAGAGGTTACCAATTTACAATATTTTGTCGCGATCCGAACAGCCAATCGAGCATGACTCGCATCTGTTTTATTCCAGTTATAATGAATCAAATGTATTTTAGAGCCGCTTGAGTGTTATTTTTGATCGCTTGACTGACTAGAATCTATTAAAAATTTAAAACGATTCGATCATTAATTCATTCACTATTAAAGTTTAATTTTCCAAGAATCAATGTAAATTTCAAACTTTTATTTCAAAACTATTTGTTAAATATAGCATATTCAAAATTATTAAAGCGTTTTTAAATCATCACTGATCTCGCACCTTTTGTGCATTTAATTTATCTACCCAATTGCTTAAACAATTACGTATCAATCAATTGCTGTATATAAAAATATGTACACATACATAACATTTGATTCTCTATTTGCACGATGTAAAGAAACAGTTTCTTTTCAATCATTCCGTTTCACTTTAAAACGGCTTTAAAATGTTTTACATATTTTTTTTATCACATCATGAAGTTGCCACAAAGCTGATAAGAGTATCAAATGTATTTTTAAAATAATGGAAAACTATCAATTTTATTGTAGATATAACATAATAAATTTGTTTGAAGAAATGGTTCCATACCTCTCGTTTGTCTATTTCTTACGGTTTATGCAACATGCTCAGTCGCCCGTATCTCGAGTGAAAAAAGAGGATCGGATAGTAAATCGATCCATGCATTCGTAGAATAAACTATTATTTCGATATTTCATTCGCTTGGGGCGAAACAACTTTTTACGGTATTATACTTTCTTATAGTATCATTTTAGAAAACATACGTATTCTCAAAGAATTAAAAAAACATTGAATTAATCAATGATTTCCTACCACAGTCAAACTTTGCTATCATTATTAACTTCTACTGCTATGGACGGTTTTTTGGTGTATGTACCACTTCATTATACGTTAAGCTGTTTAAAAGACCGTAAGCCATTTTATTGCATCTATTGATTTAACACATTTGTTCACCTTTACATATATTTACCAGTTCCCTGCTGAGTGGACCACGTAAAGAATATTCTAGAACCAAAGTTTTTGAAAATATATTAAAAAGTGTTTTTAATATATTGCGAAAAAAATTTAACACTGATCAAACTCTTATATTTTTAAATATCAACTATCAACAGATTGCAAGTAGTCATCTTAACAGTTGAGATATTTACAATGGGCTTAAATTATTAATGTATCATGTCAAGCTTTTATTTAAATTTAAATATTTGTTGTGTGTTCTGTTAATTGACTACTGAATATACTTCTTTCTTTGTTCATCTCCGCGTCCTGTCAAACTGAAACAAATTGCAGCGATGAGCGCCGCGACGCTTCACTTACACCTCGCGTCATGTCCTTGGAATCCATCTTGAACGTGTGCGTCGTAAATGTTGAACTCCTTTGTTCTTTATGGCTATATCATTCTGACTATAAATAGATATTTCTTAGTCCGTCAATAAACTTTGCAGTTGGATTTCTTTAGTCGCGAATGCGGAGTTGTACGATTAATATTATATATATCATATGAGATGACTATATTTTCTATATTTATGCTTGAGAATGTCGAACGGTAGGTCTTGGAATTGTACAGTTTGAACAATTCAAATTTGTGGATTAATACTTTGAAGTCGAAAAAGATAGTTATTTTTTGGAAAAAAATTGTATTTTCCCCATTGTAGTACTAAACACTCGACGTGGCGTGTTTTAGGGTATGTGAAAATCACGTACTTCTACTTTACCACCATCACCGGTTGAAAACTACGAATTTTTCCGTGAGAGGATTAAATCATATGAAAACCGCTCTACAGGACGAATTCTCAAAATCGTTGACCATTCTGTTTCAGGACAAGACTTAAAAACTTGATAGGTCTATTCATATCAATTCACTAATTCATCAAATCGTAATCATGTTAATCATTCAAGTGTCGACTGAAAAATATATATATTTTTATCAAATGTATTATTCTGGCGAAATAGATATCGTTTTGAATTTCAAGTATAAACTGTACATCAAACCTTACATTGTAATAAAATATTAAGATTAAAATTATACATACAATATATTATGTGTGTTTAACCTTTGTTAAAAATAAATGTGCGTTCACGACACATTGCGTATCGGGTCCACTCCAGTTCTTTGTTGTCTGCGCATGGACACAAATGAAATTAGATGCAAAATTGTAAATGGACCCATAGTCTCAACAAATGATTAATTATATGATAATGTACATTTCATAACAATTGACTCTGAATCAGGTTTTTGTTTCCCAAATATTTAGTGTTTTCACAAAAACATTGTTGTTCTCGTGCTTCGTATATAAAAAAAACACACATTTAATATCGGTGTCGTATATGTTTCTGTATCATCGCTGTATTGCGTTCACGGATTTTACTTCGGATATGATTGTCTGTCTGTAATACATATTAATACAATAACACTCAACAGTTCATATTTAATGCTTTTTAGATTGTTTCGTAATTATTTTGAACATTTTTTTTATTATAGAATTATTTTTATTTGATAAAAATAACAGCAAAATTTAATTGGTTTCAATATTGATTGTACACACAAAATAGTTGTTTTCCCGAATATATTTAATTTTATTGAATTGGTGGAAGTAATACAAATCCTTAAATTAGTAAAGGACGATACCTACATCGTATTCCGATATTACGTTCGTTTTATTTACTAATATTGTTTTAATGAAAATGTATTTTCTATTTTCTTTTCGTCTTACGCAATGAAATATCCTTATTTGTAATCCTATCACCTAGGGTTTTGTTTTCTTAATCGTGGGTAAAGGCTCGTGCGGGTAGAACGTGAATGGCATGTGGTAAAATGTTTACCTTACTCTCTAAATCTTAGTTGCCCTTTTGAAAATCTCTCCCACAGGTGATTTATACTCGTAAAACATGGTTTTCTTATCTTATACATGTAAGTTAGTTATTGTACGTTTGAATTTAGCAAAAAGGAAGATGTCTTATACCGCAGAACAAATTTTGAATTAATATAACTCTGAATAGATTGTGTATCACAAATAAAATTCATTGAGTTAATGTAAACTTAAATTGTTGAATTACAACGTAATATTTTGTATGCCCTTAGAAATTATATTATTTAAAATTTAAACGGAATGAATGGTTTCTTAATTACATTAGAACCCTGACCGTTGACAATGAATGCGGGGTTAAGCCTACAACAAATGTTAAAAAATTAAATAAATACTGGTCCGATAGATTGGGTGCCACCATGCAATGTCGTATCCTTGTGTTTATTTGAAAATTCAATCTGAAAACACGGTGAAAAAATAGCAATGTATTTTAATTCTACAGAATTTATAAGATATATAATCCTGATGATGGATAAGCCGAAATAGCTATCAACTATATATTATACCATATAAATTTTTTCACGTGTTTTAAGCTTGGATTTTCACATAAACTTAAAGATACGACATTGCAAGGTGGCACCAGTTCTGATGAAGGCGTAAGCTGAAATAACTATCGACTATATAGGTCATGAATTTGGAGAACTAAAATGCTTTGTAATTATTATTTTTTAAATTCTATTTACGATTCTTTGCATTGGATCTATAAAAATGATTTCAAATATTAATTTTATTGAAATTTACTATTTTACGATAATCCTAATGTTTATCTTTCTTTGTTTCAGGTAAGTTTTACGAATTCACTCAGCTTGGTTTTCCGTTGGCTTCGTCGTTGTTTCGTCCGATATTTCCTGCCGGTTGGGTGGCTTATCACTTGCCGTGAAAAATTATTTATATGCAGCAATATACATTCTAATTGTAAGTTTAATGGTGACATAATTTTGTTTTGTGTGGACTGCGTTGCTCATTAAAGTGGTATAAAGTTGTATTCTTTATTCTCATAATGATTATGACTGCGCAAAAGGATGCCATTTTAACAACCTAAAAGTAATCTTCTTTTCATAACGGCGCTCCCCATCTCACAAAAGGTTTTTGCCGCAGAACAGCGTTAAAGAAGCAACTCGCATTAACCGCTGTTTACACTGACTGACTGACTTCAGACAGTGAACTGGCTTTAGTAAAAATAATTTTTGACGTATATCGCCCAAAAGTTTTTAATCAGTGCATATGTTACTAATATCGCTGTTATTCATCTCGTCGTCCGTTAACTGTTCAATTGTCATTTTTTTTAGCTGTAGCTGCCGCTTCGATGTGGAAAGAAATTTTATATTAACTATTAAAAACACGCTTAGTATTATTTTACAATAGAACCGATTTCGCCCATTGCGAGCATTATGAACTGATACAAAAAATTGTGATATCGACTGAAGGTGCTTGATGGTATTTCAATATAAAACTTGAATTGTTGCAACTTTTTACGATTTCACATTTTTCGTCACTAACGATCCGGGTTTCGCCTTTCGGCATCTTCAGCATTATATCACACGGATGCAACAGAACAGACGAATGATAATGCCTGAAGATGCCGAAAGGCAAAACCCGGGTCGTTAGTGACAAAATATGTTGATTCGTACAAAGTTGTAACAATTCAAATTTGATAAAAAAAGCCATTTTTGCAAAACTTTGAGGTAAAAATTAACAGTTCTACAAAACTAAAGGTGCAAAACTAAACAACTGGGAAATTAATTTACAGCCAATGCAATGTAAATATGTAATTTTATTCAAGACTCTTTGATTTTTTGTATTAAGAGAGTGACGCTTGTTTTGCTTTCTTGAGAACCGCCTTTATCCAGTGTAAATACTTTTTAAAAATGTTTTTTTTTTTTAATTTAGAGCAAGCTATACGATATCCTTTGAAATGAACGAATATTGAAACATTGTTGAATTAAATGGTAACACAATAAGTTATATGACGACTTGCCTGTCTTCCACTGTGTAAACCGTTCGTTTTCGTGCAAAAGAACTGCGAAGAGTAGTATCATCGAATTTTCTTGTAAAAATGAAGTGTCGCTGCAGATCGTTGAACTTCTTTCTTTGCTCGTCTGCTCGACTTCTTTGTCTTTTTACTCAACCCGAGTCAACACGCTTCAAATGTCGTACGCGACTTTGCTCGAGAACACCACGTCTCTGGATATTTTTCTACCGTCTAAGGAAAAACATCCGCAAGGATAAAGAAAATGAATTGCTACTAAGTAAATAACTTCAAGCTATCTTTTTTTCCCGCCAGCGGTTCATAATATTTTGAACACTTCAAGAAGGTACTTACGTTAATAATCACTTTCATGTTATTCAAAGATAATGTAAGAAATCAATATTATCAATTTTTTCGTTTTACATCTTTGTATAATAATATATTTCGTCACGTCCACTAACTTCAACAAGCACATTATTTTTTTATAGAACAGGGTTTTCATACTGTTATCACAATGGCTAATAATATCAGTCTCAAAATATACAATATATATGATACTAAAAATCTTTAATACATGACAAAAACTTCCCTTTTGTTTTTTGCATATAACTCGCTTATCTTTAAGATATTGTACGTTTATTTATTATCATAAATTCTCTCCGATATATGGCATTATTGATTTTGAAAGTATGGGATAGGAGTTGAGTTGCCTTGCCATATCTTCGTATTATATGAATGTAGGTAATGATTGAAAACATAACAGAAATTGGCCTTTAATACATACAATGTATAAAAATTCTGTACAGACGAACTCTTGACTGTGCAATTAAGATGGAATAAAGATCTAGTACATTTGCGAATATGCTTGTAGACTCTGGCATAGTAGTAAACGTGCCGTGAACAGTAGGTATATATTTTTTTATTGTTAGCTCCCATAAGAATAAGGGTTTGGTTGGGAAAAATTAATAAAATGCTGATATCAACGGAAAAGTACCTAAATAAATGCATGCAATGTATCAATTGTATAATTAAATTAAAATAATACATTTCAAGTCATGTCATTGGCCAGATCTGTAAAGCTTTTGAGAAAATATATAGCATTCAAAATGAAAGACACGGTGAAAAAATAGCCAATAATTCAACTATTTCAACTATTCTAGTTAATATTATTGATGAAAAAATTCACTTCTCATTTTAGAAGAAAAACTGCACATATTAATTATTACGCCGTCACATTTTCTTTTATCAAGATACGACTAAGATTTTTTGGTTGTTTTTCACTCATCATATTCTTTATACAAAAGAATTTCAAAACCATTAATAACAAGATCATGAGGTTAATTTTTGATATATATTATGATTAGATCTGGCGCCTGACAAGATTATGGCTGTAGACGCTAAGTTATTATTTTTAACAGAATTCTTGCGAATATTTATTGCTCTAGCAAAATATACAATTTATTACAGCACATTCTCTACTATTATTTACGTAACTTACTTATAACTAAATAAGTCTCATCCACGTTTTCAATTAAGCATTTTTTAAATATTTTTGCATTAGATTTGTCAAAATATATTTAATCTTCCCAAGTTTTCGTAAAAGAAGATTGGTCACCAAACTATATTCCATGGAAATATTAATGGCTCTTTTTGTTAAACAATCTAGCCTTTCTAGTTATACAAATATTTTTGCTTCTATTTGGTTTTGATTAGATTCATTTCACGTATTTATTATTATTGACAAAAAATTTGTGAACATTACGGATAAAGGTAAAGTGAATAAAAATATATTAACAAAAAGAATTGGTATCCGATTGGTAGCGGATTGGTAAATTGATGGTCAGGAAAAAGGGAAATTATAAACATATACAAAGGATTTACGTTAAAGACAGATTTGTCACTGTCATAATTATATTTTCATTATAGAACTGAAATATTTTTGCAAAACCTTGCTTGATAATCAAATTTTACACGAAAATGATTTCAATTCACATGGTAATGTTCAGAATTTCTTTTTTTTTTTTTGTCACCGGCTACATTTTTAATTCAATAACGACGTGACGGTATTTGCAATGGACGCGCTACTCGATTAGTCAACGAGTCTAAAATGATTATTTCCACCAATTTGCAACAACGATCGCGCTGCCATATTTGCTCTCTTTCATAGTAAAATATATTGAAAACCAACTTCATCGAATTAAATTGTAAAACAAAAAACTTTTGATCTGTATTTATTTTTAATGTTTCAGCTTTCTATATAGTCAGAAATATGATTAACGTAAATTTGATTTTTAAATTGAATTATTGACCCTCTCATAGTCAGGTGTTTTGATTGATTGAAAATTAAAGAAATGATTTTATTTTACCAATTTTCGACAACAGATTTGAATTTTAGTTATTTCTTAGAGGAAGAATTGTTTCTATATTCCTAATATTTCATATTAGATTCATAAAGAAAAAATATTTCAAACGCTATTTAACTGTTGCTTAATTATCTTTTTGAAAATGCAAAACTGGTGTTACATTTGGTAAAACACTATGTGGAACAAAAAAAGTTGTGAATTTTAATGTTTTTTTTTTTTATCAAAAATCGTTTCTTAAAATAAATAATTCATCGCTCACTTTTTGTAAATCTCCATGTATCGGTGTTACCAACATACATATAATATGGAACATTAAATTTATTTCTCGCCAACGATGTCGCTTGTAGTATTTATATTTTTAATTTTAAACTTTTTATGTTCCATGAGGCGTCATGACGATATGAATGATAAAATATTCTCTTACATTATAGTATATATGTTGGTTCCCTTATTTGCCGAAAGTAAAATACAAAAAATGTTCATGTTAACGTCTCACTTCAGTCTCTCTAATATTTTCATACACATATTTTTAATTATTAATATACCTATTTGAAGATTTTCTACATACTAACAAATATTGTCTCAACATAATCTCAATTATTTTTTATATATTGTACATATTTGTATACATTTAAGTTCTGAGCTTTACATATTTCAACAATATTATAATTATTATTTTTATACTATAAAACTTATGTTCATAGTAAATTATCCATTCAACTGCACTTTTTAACTGTCTCCAAAATTTGTTTCTTTCTATATTCTTTCATTATAAAAAACTTAATTTTACCTGTAAATGAATAAAATGTTTGAACTGTCGACGTAAAAATTACGTTACAGAAACTTTTTGGAGCCTTCAAGATGGTTTGATAGGTAACGTCTTGTACTAATAAATACAAAATAGCCTTTTAATATGTTTTTAGATAAATGCTTTTTTCATGAATTAAACTTGCACTGGTAATATTCTATGAAATAGGTTTCCAAACTTTTTCTGGTGGCGACCCCATTTCATAAAATCCGTGTGACCCGCGAACCCCCATACATTCCAAAAGCATACAAAAAATATGTTTTATTTGACCGTATAAGTTGGCGACTGTTCTGTTGAGAGCCTATGTTCTATGACATCAATTTTGTAAAACATTATACTGGTTGGTGTAACGCGAAGACTTCGGCCGAATTAAAATATTATACTTCTAAATAATTAAAATATAGCTAGTAAAACTTACCTCGTGTGATGAATAGACTATTTACTGAGACAATATTCACATTATTATTGTCAAGCCGCTTTGTACAATGGACCGACTCTCAGTTGACGGACTCTAGTGCTGCGTTAACCAACCAATTGCTGTCAATTAAGTTAATAGCCTGTTGTCCAGGACACTGGCTAAGGGGCCTGGCTTTTTAACTCAATTCTGGCGAGTCTCTTCATTCCCGTCCTGTTCTAGCGGTTTGATGATGAGTATGATGATGGCACGTCGATTAAATAGCGAATGTTCACGTCATCACGGAGCTCAGTTAACATTCTTCCAGTTATTTGGTAGAAAGTCATTGTTTTTTAAATCTTAATCTGATCATTTTCTCCTCATTACTGATGATGATCTAATATTCGATAGACGCGACAGAATAAGCAATTTCATCACAACATTCTGTATACAGTGAAACCTCGATTTTACGTTTTCCAAGGGACCCTGAAAAAATAACGGTGAATGCGGGAAAGCTTCAAATAATAATAATCAAGTAAAACCGTAAAAAACATTTATTTATTAGTTACTTGTACATACTGTATATAAAATTAATTTTTTAAAAAAGTCCTTTATGTTAGTTTGCTTCTTTGTTATTTGGCACATTAATCGAAACAAAGACTTATTACTAAACTTGTGACTAAAAGTTTGTATGTACAGGAATCATTATTACCATGAATTTTAAACAACTCTACATTTGCATCATAAACAATAATACGCGTGTGGTGGATTTCAACCGAAAAAATAACACATGCGTCCAATGCGTTACGTCTAACATGTACAGCGGATTCCAACGTGTCTAGACATAACACCTGCACTCGGCTGTGTCAAACTTGCTTGCCGAGATACGGAGAAATATGCAAGGAAAACTGTCAATCGGGATAACCTTTGTGACGGGACCAAAATATTTAGACGGTTTATCGAGGAAATCGGGGAATCGGGAAACGGTCAATGCGGGATTATTTAACATTGTTCTTATGGGAGTTTGGCGGGACTATAAAAAATAAGCGTTCCAGCCGGGAAAACGTATTATGCGAGAACTGTCGATCGAGTTTCCACTGTAATTCGTTTTCCTTTTATTTGAATTCTTAGTTGCTAACTTCCTGTTTCTAATACAGATCGGCTTAAATATTATTTATTTGCTTTTGAACGAAGACTATTTATTGATTTAATTGGAATTCACTTGGTAGAACTCCATTATAACACGGTGAAAAAAATAGTAATTTATTTCAGTTCTACAAAATTATTATTTTTTAAGATATAGTTGATAGCTATTTCAGTTCACGCCATCGTCAGAACTATGCTTAAACGAACATTTGCTTATCTATATATAGCCGTGTAGAAAAGGTACACAATATATCTCCTCTCCTGTTTAAACGACCTAGCTTGTTTCTTGCTCGCAATAAAACTAACAATTGTAAATGAAATTAAAAAGGCGGCTATTTCAATACGTTTACATATGGCATAGAAATGGTCCATTATGGAAACAAAACGGTCCTCCGTAGCGGGTTAAGCAATGGCTTTTTAAGAAGATTATTTAATAATTTACAATATCGACTGAGGTTGCTTGATGGAATTTCAATACCAAATTTAATTTTTCCTAGTTCTATTGCAACCATGCCTTAGAATGCCTGAAGATCCCGTGGCTTGACTGACAAAACAAAAAATTGTACGCTAGTTTTTTTTTTGATCATTTTACCACAATTTTTAAGATGTAAATATTATAAATTTAGTTGTCTATTTGAACAATAATAAGTAGTCAAAATGAGTCGGCATTGTTATTTATCCCAATCCACAATTTATAAAAAAATGTGAATTTATTATCCCATCCTGGACGATGACAACTTCTCGATTTAAAAACACACAGTCTATCTATAGAGCCAACCTGTGTGTTATGATAAAATTTACAGATTCATTGAAATTTAAATATTTTGCAAATATGTTCTTAAAGAATATAGAATAATTCACGTATTTTATTCATTGATATTATATCAATCAGAAAGATAAAATTGTCCGATACAAATAAGATTTTTCTTCCCGATTGGCAGCAGTGTAAAAACTCACAAGCCACAATATAACACATACATATTATATGTGTAAAAAATTGTGACTTGATCCAGTGAAAAACCAATGTATGTGGGCGTTTTTGGATCCAACTATTTCTATCCGCATTATTTCTCCATCTGATTTTTTCGCATAAAGTTGACGACTGATATAGCTTTCGAAGCTTATTTTTATATTTAATTTGCTTTATAAATTACGAGCTTTGAGCCGTTAAAGTGGCAATAAGATGCGAAGAGACTTCGCTCTTATTAATATAGAAATTTATACGCCACTCCATTGTGAATGTGTATTTTAAGTGTAACATGGATAGCGATTTCATAACTTGCAAATGCATAGTATATATATAACACAAATGTCGAACTAGACAATGTCGCATCTCTACTATATTTACTTGGGTGTTTTGTACGTGTTAGTTTTGAACTATGTTATATCAATAGAGACTGTCAAATGGTGCAAATTTGACAGTCCTTGATAAATTATATTCCAGTTTTATCCCGGGATTTTATGAACACTCTGTGTAACATAATTACTGATTACACTGGCATTCACTTTCAATAAAAAAAATAATAGAAGATAGCCCAAAGCTGAAATGCTTATCAACTGAATTCTATAATAAATGTTCGTAGGAACTAAATACGCCAACATTTATTTGTAACAATTATTTTGTAGTATCAAGTTCTGAATATATCACATTAATATCATTCAAACATTTATTTTTTTAAATAAATTATGTCTGTTGACGGTGTATTTCTTCTTATTGTAAATATTTACTCCATGCGGTAAGAAATGCTAGGTGTCCCCCTGAAGTCATAAAACATGATGAATTGATAGATTGCGATATACTTCTTGGAAGGGGGGCACTTTCAATTTGCAGAGGTACGCAAAATGGCTACCATCTTCAATATTAGCTTTTTCACTGCGAGATCCATCAATATTTTCTTATTTGGCAAATGTGTGTTTTTTCTCAGTAATATCATACTGCTTCACATACACATAAAAATATTTAAATGCGTATAGAATTATTCCGTGTTGTATAATATATGCGTGTGTCATTAATTCAATTGATAGATATATTCTGCAGTTAAAAATCTTTTATAATTTCCTAATATTATTTATTCGTTTTTTTTTTCTCCAAACATATACCAAATAAAATAGCATACAGTATTCCACGTTATCAAGTAAATCGTTCACTTCTGTGTGATAGAATTTCTTCTTTCCAATTATAGCTAGTTTCCTATGAGCCACATGCCGTAGAGGTGGCGCTTCGACTTCGAAAGCTCACGAATGATTACAACATGATGCTAATACTAATCGCATGCTGAATATTGTAATGCAGGAAGTTGAGCAGAGGGTCTCAGAATCTTCGCGAAATCACTTTCCTCAGTATCCGTTTGTACAGTTTCAACGACCTTTCTATCAGAGTAAAGTTTAATAAAACGATTTTAGAATACAACATTATGATTTTACTTTATGCAATTTATGAACCGATGAAATTATTTTTTTGTAGTGTATACGGTCGTTATTAATTAAAAAAGGATTCAGTCTATAGTCGATGTGAAAGCATCACAAGAAATATTGAAAAAAAAACATTGTTTTTTTTTACAATTATTATCGTATATTAAGCCATTGTCATAATCAATGTTACAAAGTGAAAAAATAGCAATGTATTTTATTGATTACCTATCTATATATAGCTGTGTAGAAAAAGTACACAATACATCTTCTCTTCTGTTTTTTTAACACCCTAGCTTCGTATTGTGCTAATAAAGTCAAAAATGCGGCACTTTGATTTCATGTATTTCTCGAAGTGCGACTTTTCTTCCATATGATAAAAAAAATGTCAACTGCGCTTCTTTGTAATATTATTTCATTGTTATTTTCTATTAAGCATCGTTTAAATCCCCGAAATAGGATTTTTTAACATCTGTCAATAGCTAAAACAAATTATGATAAAATATGTTTTCACTGAACTAACATTATATTTACAAGTACGTTATCTTTTCGTGGAAGACCCCCATAAGTGAATTGTACAACACAACCCTGAATTAAGGAAATAACATATTATAAATATAAGTCATTTCTATAATATAAAGAGCAAGACAACGAAATCGATAATATAGTTAAAAGAGATTTTCTCGTCTTATTGCACGCTTATTTTTTCGTCTTAGTATTTCTATAAATTTGAATAGTTAATACGATTCCACATATTTTCTCAGAACAATCAGTGCTGTTGCGTCCGTGTGATATATGCCTGAAGATGCTGAAATGTGAAACCCGAAAATTCTATATTGAAATTCCATCAAGCACCGTCAGTCGATTTCATAAATTATTTCTATAAATATTTAACTCTATATATTTTAAATAATAAAAACACATTTTTTTTTTTTTAGTACTTATTTCCACAATATATTTTTCGATCAGGACCGGTTTCGCTCATCGCGAGCATTATCAACTGGTAGAATACAATTTACAAACAAGTCTATTTATACAAAACAAAAAAATAATTTGAGTTAATGGTAGCAGGTGTACAAAACCATGGGTACAAGAACTAGGAAACGATTTACATAAAATCATACAATATTGATACAAATAAAGTAAATTAGTATAAAAATTAAATGTTCACAATCACTTATTAAGAATTACAATTACAATTATGGTAAATCAATAATCCATTAGGAGCTCTAACAATCAATAAGGAAGTAAGGAGTGGGAAATTTTTAATGACGAAAATAACCCACAATCACTACTTAATGGAACAAAATAAATTAATACATGAGAAGTCGATTAAAGATGAATCGAAGAGATGGGAAGATATGGTCAGTCAGGGGCGTTCCAATATTTTCTGTAAAAAAATTTAGTAAAAGGAGGCAATATCATTTTTCAAAAAAAAAAAATATTTATTTGAAATATATATTTATTAATCTAATTTAATGAGTATAACAATGTATAACAATAGAAATATATATTTATTAATCTAATTTAATGAGTATAACAGAGTATAACAATAACTCTATATATGTTACTTGTCGCTTTTCGTAGCTTTTGTGTACTATTGCTAACTGTGATAAGGCGAGTTGTAAGCGAGGTTAATATAGTTAAGCGTCGCGTATTCGATATGCGCGGCGTATTTGATGCTGTACTGGCGTCACTCATGTGAAAATCATTCAAAGCGTTAATATTCAACACCACCATCAAATGGAGCGGTAATTTTGGCTTCTGAGGCATAAGCTCGCCCACCAACAGAGCATGGAGATTAGAGAACGGTTTCCGTGTGAAAACGGCCTTTGTTGGGGGATTTGGAACTATTGTACGAAAAGTAACTATGCATATATTTCAATCAGAATTTCCACCAAAATATCTAGTAAACCAACCAAAAATTATTTTACATATTGACTTATACGTAAAGTTTATTCTTTATGTTTTAATTCTTAGAAAGCCGCCAACAATACATAGAAAACAATGCTCGTTATCATCATAATTTTATTTGATATATTTGCTTAGAAATCTCTTATAAGTTTTCCAACATGACCGATTTCGATACACATCTAAACATCTCATAAAATATAACAATTCGCGAATTAATCACTGTTTATATAAATTTTCTATACAGTCTTTTTTAAATAATGGTACGTTTTTTTTTAATTTGGCAAAAAGGGTTTTAACTTCTTTCCTATCGCTCTCGTATTGTATGCTTCGTAAAAAACCGGAATGAGAAGATGTCAAAGCATTGTTGATTTTTATGCTACCCTTCATCCTTTAATCATTTGCATTTTCATTACAGTTTTCAAATGTTCAATCCATGAAGGGTGCAACGTAGACAGTAGCGTAACCTAAGATTATTGAGACCTAAAAATTCTTAAAAATTTTATTGTTACTATATCACGAACGCCTATCTTTTTTGTACTTTTGATAATACTTAATTGTGATCTTTTTTATATACCTTTGTAAATGAATATTTTTATAAGTCGTTGTAGTGAAAAAGAGTCACTTTGTTACCTCTATGGAAGACTTAAAATCGTCAAGAACCATGTAGTTTCTCACTCCTTTCACTGATTTGCGAGTTCCAAATAGATTAGGAAAATAAATAACTTGCGGTGGATGAAAAAAGAATTGTACTGCAATTCATTTTTTGGTACGCAATGAAACGTCTCATATAGTTAAAAATTATTAAAAATTTCATTAGCGATGTCGATTTTAGTTTTTTTTTTAAATAATAGGTAATCGAAGTTTTAGTATATATTATAACACAGACAGTTGATACGTCAACTTTAATTCAATCCTATGTAATATATTTGTAGAAAATATCCAGATATTGTCACACACAACCTCCAATAGATATTTCTTGAGCGCCAGTGTTCCCGGGTATATTAAGTAACCAATATGCAGTAAAAGGGTTTCTATTCTCATGCGAAATCCATAAATCTTTCTCCTGAATCGTATCGCGATTATAAGGGCTGAATCATTATTACTCTTCTATGATATTCCTATTTTGTTTATCTTCGATCAGGATTGTTGGTTAAGGACGAATCCAGGCATACCCCTGAAACTAAGACATGTTTGTTTTTTATATCACAAAGAGTTATGGATGTCTTTGATTTGCTCACACGTATCTTACAGCCTCTAAAGGATTTGCGTGTAGCAATCAATAATTATTTCAAGAAGCTTCAAGTGGTATTTGTTTATCCACTGTTTACAAGTTTAAATATTTAGGGATTTCGTTGAATTAACATAGGGTAATAATTAATAATAAAGAATTAACATAGTACATTTATAAGCCGAAATTTTTTATTATTTGGAATGTAAAACGGGTTTATTAGTCCGCTTTCTCACTTTCGAGTTCCTATCAAAATCAGACCACTTGCCCATTATATTTGCCCCCAAAATCTGTTTTCGAAGCATAGTATACAATTATCATGTCCTTTCGTAATGTTCGATGATCAGCAATCGTGAAGTATCATTAAACAAGTGCACATTGGTTCTGAACAAAACGTACAATCGTTCGTTCTAGACTTAAATTATTACAATAAATTAAAAAAATAAATATACAGGTAGACCTCGACTTTCGCACATTCGACATTCGCACAATTCACTATCTCGTACATTTGAAATTTTTTGAAAAACTACAGTGTTACGAAAAAGAAATCAAGGACTCAAAAATTCACACGATCGAAACAAATATGGAAATTATTTGACGTTCCGATAGCGGTGAATCTTTTGCTTCAATCGGACGTTCGTATGGTATAGAAAGGTTCTGCTAGATCGTGCTAGCCGTGTTAAGCGAAATCGTGTTAAGCGAGACTAACAAATGTGTCAAATAGAGGGGATAGATGTTTTTTTAGACATTTTTGACATTATGGGTCTAAAATTGTCTTTATATAATTTAAATTTCATTATAGAAATAATAAAAATATGTATTAGAAATAAGAAAAATATATCTTGAATAGTTGTGAAATTATAAGCAGTAATTATTTTATCGGCTGTCAGGATTCAACGAGTGATAAACACGGTGGGCAACGAGACTAAATGTCTGATGCATTGTCTATATCAGGGATTCCCAACCCCGTGCCCGCGGGCACCATGGCGCCCGCGGAACAATTCGTGTGTGCCCGCCACTATTTGAACGTAACAGATTTTTTCATAAACACTAATTAAGAATGTAAATTATTTTTATATATTTGTTAGTTTTCATTTTTTGAGTGACTAGGCTTATTATTTAGTGACAATAAACGTAGAGATCTTTTTTTAAATTTATTAATCACGTTTCTTTATAAATACCCGTAGAAAAAAATGGGTGGTGCTCGCAACCCTACCCATATTTTAGAATGCGCTCAGAGTATAAAAAGGTTGGGAATCCCTGGTCTATATATTTCAGGTACTATTTGTTGTTTGAAATGCGCAGTTTCTTCCACCCTTACTGTTATTCTTAGAATTTCGCATAGCTGTGTGCACATCTACGAAACCTCGAAACATTTTTTTTCATCGAAACTGAAACCGTATTAAGCGAAGGATGGGTGTATGTATTTGTTTTTTTGTTGAAAATATATTTTTTTAATTATAAGTATGTAGTATTTTTACATGTCATAAAAATGTCATAAAAGGCTTAAACATAAATTTTCTCTTAGATTTTTACTTCCCTCTACTTTCGAACAATTTAGCTTTCGCACAAGTTTTAAGAACCAATTGTGTGCGAAAGTCAAGGTCCGCCTGTATATTAATTTGGTTTTCCATTCTCCAAATCAAAATACACACAATTTAATAAAAAATTGCTTCCAAAGTAATATTATACTTAACTTGTGTACAAGAAATTTAGACCCTGATAGATCATTAATAGTTTAATTGCTTTTTTATTATTTCTAATGTCTCATGACGGTCAGTTGTTATTTCTCGCTCATTAGATCACAATGAAGCATTATTTTAAATTACTCTGTAAAACAGCGACCTTCAATCTTTTGGTCAAATGTTATTAAAAAAAAAAATCAAGTAACTAATGTATGCGTAGTTAGTTACATGCAAACAATATCAATTATCAACTAGAAAGGCATGTATTATATAATAAATTTTTATCGAAAAATCGTACTCTTGTACCTTTATGGTGATCAAGTGTAAATATCTAAAAAATAATTTTATTTTGTTAATATCATTTTCACAATAAACGCTACTAATATAACGTAACACTAATATATTATATCGTCAATGTGTGTGACCACATATGTTGTTTATTTGAATTTGACGCGAACCAATAGTTGGCGACCACTGCGGTAGACAACCGCTTTAATTGTTACTAATTCAAACGCAGCCAACATTCAATTTTATTAATTGCATAGTATGACGATTTTAATTTGGTCCACCATTTTAGTTTCCATTTACCAATGTTTAAATTAAGCCTACAAACTTCACTACAATAACTGAAGTCAGTTACCTATTGTAAATATTTATTGAAATAAAACCTTATGAATGTTGAATTTGTTTTGTGGTAAACAGTTGAATCTAGCTTATTTATATGTAATTAATTGTCATAATATAGACTGAAAAATTCGGACGAATTTGGCATTACGTACTCAGTACAACTTGTATTAAGTGGTGCTTCTGTTATCCTGCCTGTGCGTTTAATTAGACCATATCCTGTCAATAATTGACAGGAAAGCTCTGAGGCTGTATTTCCACTTCCGCGCCTGTGCCTGACCGTATACCGACACCTAGCTACCTTTCGAAGCAATAGCAATTGCCCGGTTGATAAATGACCGTAGTCAAGTACTATGGGAACGAAATTTCAAGTGAAAGCAATTTGCTGACTATACCGTGTACATACCAGGCTCGTTATGTAGTAAGGTAACTGGTTATAATGAATAAGAAAACATTAAGAAGTTTGTAAAAAAAGAAATAATAAGACCAGAATGGTAATAACTGTCTCTTTATAGTTTATATTTTCGATAGATGTTATGTGGTCGCAAGATCAAGATTTTATAAGGCAAACCTTTGATTTGATTCTGATCATTTAAAATTTGGAAATCAATCCTTTTTAATTCGATTTAAGCAACCTGAAAATAGTCACATTCTGTTATAATGTAAATAATTCCACGTGAAATTGCACAGATCGTGTTCCTGGTATAAAGGTATTCAACTACACTCATCCCCGATTAACGAAGCACTTTTTTGTTCTTGCTATATTTAAATGTGAGAGAAAAATGGATTTTTCTAAATGTACTCAAAATGGATCATTGTGGGATGTACCTACCGC
This sequence comes from Himalopsyche japonica, assembly GCA_028555115.1. Classification (NCBI taxonomy): domain Eukaryota; kingdom Metazoa; phylum Arthropoda; class Insecta; order Trichoptera; family Rhyacophilidae; genus Himalopsyche; species Himalopsyche japonica. The sequence goes on from JAHFWJ010000635.1 coordinate 102,667, forward strand.
AACTTTATAATAAAGTATAATTTCGAATATTTTGTCACACAACAAACTGTGGATCTTTTTTATGCAGATTTTTCAGACATCAAATTGAATATGAAATCAATGTGTTCATTTAGGTGTTCATCAAAATGGATACTATCTGTTGTTCCTTTCCTTTTTACACGGTTTCTGTTTAACCATGTGTGTAGAAATTGTGTCTACAGCGTAATTCGGGGAATGAGTATTCTCGGTAGTTTTTTATTTTTATTCCACTTATTATTTTATCTAATTTAATCGATTCGCATAGGTAAATTAAAAGTGGCGACGATATATATACACATGTAAATAAATGCTTTTGATGTTTCGAACATGGGTGATCGGTCCACTTAACTGAAACCAGAACATTTTGTGTGTCACCGAAACGCTCGCAAACCGAACCGCCACCAGCGAATGAGGTACAAACATAAATCATTCCGATTTACGCTCTCGGACGTTTGTGAAAAATGCCCGTTTGTACCAGGCGACTCGCCATATATTTCCGTATCGAATCGAACTTCGCATAACTGCGCTGGAAAAATTCATACGAGTCGTTAATTTTTGTTTATAGTTGTTTTTGCGTTTCAAGGAACGCGACTGTTGGTATAATGTAAAATAATATTTTCTTAGAATGACAACTAAATCTTTCATTAAAAATTTAAGTGTAATAGAGGGGCGTGACGCACAGCGCCCAAATTAAGCGACGGCATGTGATTCAATGTTTTTGGTCTAGCGTTTTAATATAAAAGTGATGAAATGCTGAAATTCGACGTTTATTAACAATAGTGCCGTGTGTATCTTCTATTTATATTTTTTTATAATAATACGGCATCCAACATACATCACGACAATTCACATGTTTGTATTGTGTTTCTACTGCGAAGCAATCAGATTCCTAATGGAACACCTAAGCAGAAATAGTTTATCGATAACTGTTTTGTTCACCTTACGTATCCCGTCTTCATGAGAAAATATGGTAATGCTGAATGGCTTACGAAGGGTCTCTTAAAAAAATTATCATTTTCTATATACCTCGCCTTTACAATCGTATATGAGATGGTTTTGAAATTATATATATATTTTCTTGATACGTTGATTGATTAATGTATGAATGTTTCCATTTAGGTATGCGAAGTCTTGCTAGTCAAAGTTAGCAGGACGAAACATCAAACCATTGCATTTATTATATCAAATTAATGAAGTCAACTATTTTAAAACTTTCCTATCGATATTTGTGTTTCACCGTGTGGTTGTTATTAATGGCTTCTAAAAACGTCGTCGAATACTAAATTTAAATTCTTAATATTGTAAGCTAATTTATTATAAGCATTATGTAGTGATAGTTTTATTTAATCGATCTTCTCATTTTAGTTCCAATAAATATTTTTACGCATTTGAATTTGGTATCATTAAGAAAATTATACTCAATATATTATTTAAATCAGTGTATTTGATTTGTTTTTCCCTCTGGTTATATATAGTCTTACCATGTGTAAAAAATTGAAATGAGAAAAGACTCGTCTACATTTATTTGTTGTTTACTCGCCTACCGTACCATACCACATACCACAATCCAATCAAATTGAGTCATATGCTGCCGCCCTAAAATTGTTTTGAATTTTTACATATTAAATGGAATTCTTGGCGTTCTCTTTATATATTTAGTTATTTGGTAAATGCCCGAATAACGAACGTAATTGTCAAAAAACGACTTATATTTATAATATGTTATTTCCTTAATTCAGGGTTGTGTTGTACAATTCACTTATGGGGGTCTTCCACGAAAAGATGACGTACTTGTAAATATAATGTTAGTTCAGTGAAAACATATTTTATCATAATTTGTTCTAGCTATTGACAGATGTCAAAAAATCCTATTTCGGCGATTTAAACGATGCTTAATAGAAAATAACAATGAAATAATATTACAAAGAAGCGCAGTTGATAAAATTGTAGTAAAGATACGAATATTTTTTTTTATCATATGGAAGATTCATTAAATGTTTCGACATTGGAATCAACTTTATCCGTATCAGATATTCAAATATGACTTTCTGGCGTTATTACCCAGTGCTGTGTAGTACAAAACAACACCGTGGTCAAAATCAATGATAGTTGTTTTGCATATCATGTCATTTTATTTGTTAAAAATATGAAATGATTGAATTGGCATTCACTTGGTAGAACTCCATTATAACACGGTGAAAAAATAGCAATGTATTTTAGTTCTAAAAAAATATTTTTTTAAATATAGTTGTTACCTATTTCGGCTCACGCCATCGTCAGAACTATGCTTAAAATGACATTTGCTTATCTATATATAGCTGTGTAGAAAAGATACACAATACATCTTCTCTCCTATTTTAACGGCCTAGCTTGTTTCTTTTTCGCAATAAAACTAAATTTTTCAAAAATTGTAAATGAAACTAAAAAGGCGGCTAAGAAAATAAGTTTACATGTGGCACGTACATGTGGCAAATACATTGCTATTTTTTTTCAACGTGTTAAAAATATGAATATTATGATTTATCATACAGCATTAAATCAGTATGAAAATGCTTTTATTCCCAAATTATTGCCAAAATAGGTTTAACCTACTTAGCATTCAAAAACCACTGATTTATTAATAACTCAAAAAGCTGATCCGATGAAAGCTTTCCCGTAAATTATTGAATGTGAACACAACCAGTCTTCACCGTTAAATAAACCAATTTGCCAAACTATACCTCGTTTTCTCTCAAATAGTTTTTGAAGTTAAATTACTATCTTCGTCTGCCTACTGTCAGTATTGCTAAGCTGGCCGAATTTGCTATGGAACCGCGCGCCGTTTCCTTTGATAATCACCAATTTGAAACTATGTCGGCATATAAAATTTAGCCAGGCGATACTGCGGTTGATGACACATTAAATATGTCGTCATACAATGTGTGGCAGCTATTTTTAACATAATTAGTTTAAAAAACGCCGAAAGAATTATCTGACTGTTGAAATAAAACTGTCTGGCTAGTTTTTACACGACTTGCGTGAATACATTTGTCGTATTACAATTAATAAATCTGTTCTACATACGAATGCTCATTTAGCAGCTGTCCCCATATAAAAAAAATGATTATCGCTTATGGATAACCCTAGTATTTACTGTAAATACAGAATGAACGTTTTGCTGATATTTACTGACAAACGTCTTAAAAAGTTGTTTGGTCATTCTTTCTTCTGCGTATAGTTTTTGTACTGTGTGATAAAACGAGGTGTACGAACTGTAGAAAAATATTGTGCAAGTATGAGTAATCAATCACGAAATTACTACCTGACCCAATTATAGTAATCGTTGTATTTAGTCAATTTTCGATAGTTTTACAATTTATTTTGATTGCAATAAAGAAAACATTTTTTTTAGTTTACTATGTTCAGAAATAAATTTACATCAGTAAGTTTGACTAAAAAGTGTTTCACATTTTAAAGTTGGGTTCCATTAATACGTTATTTAATAGAGTCTTTCTTCTCCAGACCCTATCCAGGGTCCAAAGTAAAATAGCTCAATACCACCTTAAACGTACAGCACGAATAATTGTCAACATACTATTAACAATAAATTTTACAGGTGTCAATACAGTATAAACCCCGATTGTCCGGACTAATTGGGAATTTAGGTAGTTCCCGATAATGGGAAGTTCTCATAATTCTCGAAAATAGATATTTTATTGAACAGTAATATTTATAAAAAAACAATTGTTCAGGTATTGGCCTTATTTTCCAATTTATCAAAGACAACAATTCATTTTGAATTCTTTCTGACACCAAACCTTGCCGACATCTAAGCATTGGCCTCTTAATGTTACTCTTCCCGCGTATCGATATATATTTCATTTACTTTCAAATTTTGGAATCCAGGATCGTTTACATTCGCTGCGTAAAAAATGTTTTTGGGAAAACCCGAGTCTTTTCAAAGCATTAATGATTTCTTATTTATCTTTACTACTTCCCGTTTCGTCTTGGTAACGTCGTCATGTAATGTTTTCTTTCTATTATCTACAATGGCGATAATCTTTTCTAATGTTTATCAAATAGGGTCTCTTGCTTAGGAAATAAGATTTCTATGTATTCGTTTAAGTAAATTCTTATTTCCGGCAACCATTACATTCATATGTATTTGAGTTAATTATTCAATTTGTCGAGAGTGACGTCTTACACGTGTTTCACTTGACTACGAAACATCCTTTGTCATTTGATTTGATTCTTGTTTAAAAATATCTTAGTAATCTCTCAAGCTTTTAAGATCTTACGAATATACTTGAGAAAAACTATATATGTTTCGAGAAGTTAAGCTTCTAAGCCTGAAGCTTTTAAAAGATTATACGTCCACCTAATTATATTATAATATATTTGTACACGGCGAAAGCTTTAAGCTTCTAAAGCTTACAATATATGAATATTAAATAATTAATTTGAACTATCAGCAAATAAACTTCAAATATAATACCATTATAATAAATAATATTTATTTAATTATTTGGTTAATATCATATGTTAACAATATTGTAAATCTGTTTATTGCTTTTAGAAAATTACTTCCTTGGTTTATAAAGCTTTTAAACTTTTTTGGTTTTGTTGGCATTATTTACTTATAAAAAGCGATTCTAATCTTGAAAAAAACACCGCTGGAATATTAGCGCCATAAATGCTAAAAATCGAAATAACATGTTATCAGGTAATTCAGCCGGAATATCGAATTCTTTAGTACGTCAAACGATATTTTTACAATACAACGTATGATTCGTTGAGGCGAATGGGCTATAAAAAAATTCAAAGGTCCTTATTGTGTTTACGGAACCCAAATAAAATACATTTCGGCCTGTCGTGACGTCGATCGTTAAACTATTATAAATATTTTCTACAATAATATGTGCACCGCAACATAGTACTATTAATTGCGCACGCCACTGTAACTATCGATCAGCTGTTGCTAACCATTTCTTTTTAATTTTGTTTTTAAAAAAAGTAATTTTATGTTGACTTTTATATTCCGCTAAAGTAATGAAATAGTTTTTACTATATTTAATCATAATAATATCCATACAAAAGATATATTGCTTTTAGTGTAGTGAACATTGTAAGTGTATTAATGTAATTTTTTCAACGTAATAATTATTTTATGGAGAAGTACGAACGATTTGTGGCGGAGTCTCATCTGGTTTATATGCAATTTAATGATCTTCGGAATTCAAACATTATTGGCGGTATTTTTTTTTATCACTTATAGAAAATACGTGTTTTTCATGAAAGTTAAGACGCGGCACTTATATCGTGCTAACCCGCCCCATGCCTTGTTTTTTCATCAGAAGACGAGCAAAGCGACTAATGGATTTCACATTTGTTAATTCCCTACCCCCCACACATGGTGGCACACGAAAAACGATGAGATATGAATCGCCTTAACGAAGAGTGCTTAAAGAATCGAAGATAACAAAAAGAAAAGCGTATTACCGAATCCAGAGAAGAGAAATCTACGCCTTTTCTTGCCGTTAACCGCAATCAACTGATAATTATTATTCTCTAGGCTAAACCCGCATCAAAAGCGTTTTGAAATCGCCTCTGAAATATATACCTATATATTTTAACATTGTGAGAGAGGGGTTAAATCAATTCAACTACTTTATAACCAACCATCTTTTCTTCAAGGGACACTAAATATCTCGGAAAACTTCTTCAGATTTTGTCTTTTTTTTTTTTTTTTTTAAATAAAGTTAATTCTATTAATATCGATAAAAAAATCTGTGTGGCTGATACATTTTGTGTCAAAGTTTAATTAATTAATCTTTGTTTCCTGTAATGAAAATTACCTCACTATTTTATCGTTGAATACCGCGGCAACTTTATGGATATTAATGTTTATAGGACATTAAAAAGATACTTTTATGAAAATTCCATTGGTTTTGCTACGAAGTAAGAAGTGACAGTCAATAGAAGGCCGTTGCATCAAATTCATATTCGTGAGGGAACCGTTCTTAAAAAGTACACCATTTTTTTCATTTATACTTAGCAATGGACTCATAAATTTATATACTTAAACTACTTTTGATATTTTAGTATTTATTCAATTCAATTCGTTCCTTTGATAGGTATCTTCAGACCATACAGGGTAAAATTGCTTTTGTTAGATCCATTTTATATGATCGACGAAAGCAAGACAATATGCCGTTGTATAATTTTAAACATGCATTTATTAGACTATCTACAACGTCACTCGCTGTGCTACATTCATAAAGAGTGGATTTTTTCGTTCAAGGTTTCTTGTTGGACTTGAAGAGGAATATAAAGTATTGAAGATACGAACAACTTCGCCAAACAACTACTTCAACTCAATATTGTTTTTCAGTCAACATATTTCGACTATGTTTCTCATTAGTAAACCTAAATTTCTATCATTTATTTAGTCCAACACTGAAGATGATTATTTATGCCATTATAATACTTTTTGGGCATGTAACAATATGCAATCTTCTGCCCGGTTGATTCTTAATATGAAGTGATTTTTCATCAGAATTAGTCGATATTTAAAAACTGTATCGATGGTTTTCTATCACTGACAAAAAGTTGAATATTTTGCCATCAGCTTTGCATGTCGCAGGGTTTCATGTCATCCAATACAATAACTACTTATCCACGAGTGTTTTGGCGTTTTACCCGATTCAACTATTACGTTCGGTGTGAAATCATTCGTTTTATTTTCAATTCAATACGGGAAGTTTCTTTGTGGGGATGATTTATTGTGTGCCACATTGCATGCACATAACGTGGCGTTCAGTTATCAAGACGCGATGCACTCGTGGATTATAGGGGATAGCTGTGGAATTATTCAATTTAAATGCATCGAGACTATCTGGAACAGCTATATTCAACATGCGGTACTATCGAATTTTACTGTGGCTTTATTTGGTATTGTAGCTTTCAATTTATTTTTATGCCACGTTAAACAAATGTCAAAAAAATTGATTTTTATTACACTAAACTTCAGTAGCTATCATTAAAAAGTTATTTTATAAGTTATCGTTAATCTCTTCCACGCTAACGCCCCGACGTATGGGGCTGCAATGTGCAAGGCCTGTGCGCGAGCGCCCCAGACGTTGGGACGCGAACATTCAAACGTCGGTAACGCAGGCAATCTTTTGCATATAGAACTGATTTTGGTTTTAAAATATCGCCCAATTCATCCTGATACTACTACCTCCATAAAATTGTCAAAACTATTAGTTTTAAATGCTTAAAACATCGATTTTTCGAACCCTTCAAATTTATTCCGATCCCGCCAAATGTTTACATATCAGTTTGAACTGCGTGCTAAACTCGCGTCTAACTTCGCACTGAACTTTGCACCAATCTCGCGGCATTGCAATCTGACACTCCATGACACGTGACATTATGGCGCTTGTTCATTTCAGTTTGATTGGTTGCTTCGTTACGTCACCTTAATGGCCATTTACTAGTTGATTACTGGCTGATTGTAACAACATAAGACATTTCTTTGTGTTTTTTAATGTTGTGAAACATTCCTAATGCATCTAGCTTCCATAAAAGCCAACCATATTATTTTCTATTGGTGTATTTGTAGCTCTATGTGGATAGAGAACATCTTGAAAAATAGCAACGCGGACAGATTTTTTTTGTATTAAAAACTGTCGCGCCGATCCGGTCAAAAAATATTTGGAACACGATTGAGGTAACAAATTTATTTATAATATTCGAAGACATAGTGGGTGATCGGTTTATGAACATTATCTGTTCCAAGACCATGTTCGCTATCCGAATTGTTAACCGATCATCGATTTACGATAGATAGAAGAAAGGAAATAATAAAAATCGTTTTAGTTCGTTATCCGAATATATGTTAATTATCCAAACAAAAAAACTTTCTTGAAATGTCCGTTGTCCGATTTATTCGCAGTCCGAAGTGTTCGCTAACCAATAACTCACTGTATTGCAATACACAAAAAATCACACAGAAACGTTCAAAATGTCGCTCTATTTAATATCGTATGTAGAATCAGCACCTGCAAATATACATGCATGATAAATATTATCAAAAATTGCATGCCAACGTACTAAAATTCGAAATGAGAAGTAGTAAATAAGAGCTGTTGCAAACAGGTTGGCCGATTCAATAGGGATCTATTAACTTAATTTAATCGAATAAAATTTCAAAACGAACCAGGGTCACATTAATCATAAACTGATAATAAATTTGATTCAGTTTAAAAATGTTGTTTTTCTTATACATGCGTCGGACAAATATAAATATTTCATTTTATGGCCCATTAAACGATTTCTGTTGAATATCGTTGGTCTAGAGTATTCAGTAACTCGTATAACAAGAATAAATCTTACTCGTAACGCACACCCTATTCCGGACATTGTTGTGTCCATGTAGAATTGTAGCTTATAATAAATACGTACAAATGAAAATATTCTTTTATAAAATAGCTTGATTCATCAGCTCTCTGATTTTGATTTATAATGACTTAAGAAGTTAAATATTTGATTGACACTTAAAATTTTCTGGTTAATTTATTTCTTGGCAGACTATAGGTAATGCTGTATTACTAATCACTGTCATTAGAATGAAAAAAAAAACAATTATCTACTACGCTGTAAGAATACTGATGATAGTTGTAATACATCTTTTATAGTGTCACTAAAAAAATTGTAGAGTGCGAATACCTTTTAATAGAAAATGCGATATTTTATTTTCTTTAAAGGTGGGATTTGAATGTATTCAGGTAATTTCATTAATGCAATTTTAATATCATTTTTTAGTTACAATTAAGACTTTTCGATCAAAGAAAATTGTTATGATGTTTGTGCGTAGTGAAATAGTATTATTTTCGTATTTCTTTGGTAGTGTTGTAAAGAAAGAAACCTCACGAAGAAACGAAAAATGTTTGCTTATACGTTTATCAGTTTCATCACACCCCAAAGTCACATCTGTGTTTACTTTCGGTTTATCGGTAAAATGTTAACCGTGCGAGGTGATGTGTTCCTTTATGCGTAATAATGAATGTTAAGTTGCGAATGTGCACAAATAATAATCACTTTTTGTTAGTTTACTTATGAGGTGTTTGACGTGAGTGTAAAATTGTTGACTTTAAATATCTAATGTAACATTTTTGATATTCAATATGAAAAAGGGGATTAATGTAGAATACTGAGTTGGTATCGCGTATTGAAAATCGAACATTGTCAAACATGATAACTCTCAATCGACGACAAAATAATAGTCCACGGTGTTACAGCTAGTTAAACATTCAGAGATGATTTTTGTTGCATTATATAATATTTCTAGATGTTTTATTGAATTCAATTGAATTAATACTTTTTTGATTTTATTTCTGCCTAATTTACATATCTGCGATAGATAGATATACTTCAATCTTAAATTATGAATATGTGTATTTAATGCAATGAATAATCTTCTAAAAAAGCTATCACCAGACCCACGAAAAACTTTTCACACCTAGGTTGACCGCCGCCCAGAACTGCCCTTAAAAAGCTTCATACTAAATAAAAAAAAAACTGATGGTAGTTAAGTACATCTACTATGAAAACATTCAATGCTATTTGCACTCGAAGTACATTGAGGACAAAATCCTCGAATGGGTACGTAATCTTCGTCGCTGTTAAATTCATATTTTATTTCACTTGCCGTTTAAAATTTAGATCAAAGGAACAGATTTACAAAATATTATCGTCCATTCGTCCCTTCCCACACTTTCTTCTTCCATGTCCCAAAATCTATAATACTTTCCCATAAAAGATTCCTGGAAAAATATTAAGAAAAGTTAAAATACCTTTTTCAAGATTACGTTGTTATTTACAGAAGTAACAAAGCAATTTTCACAATGACTTTTTATGTCTTGTTCTAAGAAAGATATTTTAAAAATGTACTCTCGCAAACTTTTCGGATACGTTTCCTATCTTTGTCTGTAATCGGTCATCAACCCATGTTTTTGATATTGGACGTGATATTAAATTGAATGTAAGAGTAAAACCTTTTTTTATGAAAATTATCTGTCGATATCTACATATATCGTACATATAATTCAAACAATCACTGATAAATTTTCTGGTGATATGAACTATATGTCTAGAATCCAGCACATTGAATAACTATTTGACCAGCTTTGCCCAGTGCTATTCGATAATTGCATACTATCGAAAACTACTTTCACGCCGTTTTTCAAAGTTAGGTGTAGGTCAAAGTGTTATTTTTGTTGGAATTAATCAATCAAAAAAATCGTTTTTTCGTGTTAAAGATTACTTCACTTTAAGGTGTCGTGGAATTTCATAATTTGTGACAGACTTAAGTATAAATGACGTATTTATAATAATAAATATATTTTTAGTGTTGAAAGCTATGTAATGAATTATTTCTACATATATTTTTCTTTTTTGACCGTATCATTGCAATATAGCCAACTTACGATACCTTCAAGATTATTTGTCCCTCGCACAACCTCTTTTTTTCTTCCCAGATTATTCCAGCCTCACGTAGATATGCTTAATATATCCCAAGGAAGACCAGGGCGACGAAATTCATCCGGTTGGTAGACAAAAAGCAGGTAGAGTTTAGCTTTTGACTCTCTCACAATAAATACCTTAAATTTTACGTTTGTTTATGACTTTTTCAGGTTGCCTTATTTGTATCTACATTAATGATGTATTTAGACGCAAATTGTTTGGTACGGTAAAGTAGTCGAAATTTGATTTACTTACGACAAAACAAACTTTATTTTGACTCATGCTTATTCTATTGCCAGTAGTGTGTTACCAAATACGTTGAGAAAATATAATTAAATGGGGTTCCTAACCCTGAATTATACATAAGAATTCGGGTTCATGTATACTATATAATAACAGCTATTTAAGAAATGTACGCGCTTTCTCTAGAATTATTTACTTTCGCCCTCTTTGATTTGTTTTTTATCGGAACTAGAAATCTCTTATCCACCCTTCGTGTTATTTAATTAGCAAGGCACACGTTTATGACTTTGGTACTATTTTGAATGCATTCCATAGTACCAAGGTACGCATATTTGAACATTTATTTTCATCAATTTCAAAACATTAATTTTTATTGGGGACCCGTGTGATATCAAACGATGTAATTCTAACATCTTATAGCATTTGTATTTAATATAATATATAATTTGTAAATTAATTTAAAAATAAAAATAAATTTCAACAATTTTTAGTATGACTTTAAAGCTTAAATAATTCACAATCCAAAATGGAACGAATCACAATTCGTTGTTAAAATAATTGAAAACTCTTATATGGAGAAAAATATTTAACTAAGTATGGAATAAGTTTCTTTAAATGACTGTTTCAAACTTACACTACATAACATTTTCTTTTTGGCGAAATCCTACTTGCGTAAAGAATAGTGTTGGAAAACACAGTAAAAAATTTCAACCAAATGTCTTCAAATTAAGCATGTAATGGTTATCAATGTAAAAACATTTATTAGTCAAATTCGTGTTCTTATTAATAATTTAGAATTGATCTTTTCTTGGCAGTATTTACATTCAAGCCATTAATTTTTATTTTAAAATTTCACACTGAAATATTTTTACTAAAAAAAGTTTTCAAAATTTACTCAAAGCTTACATTTTAAAACTGATATTGTTTAAAAGCAGATTCTAACTTACTTAAGTTTTACAGTTGTTTTAAAATCTAGTTGACTTCGTAAAAAAGAGTTCTTTTTTAAATTCAAATATACAACAAATCGTCTGCTTTGTTCAAAGTTAGTCTGTAATATGAATGATTTATGTTCATACATCGTCGGTACATTTTAATTCGAATGTAGTAAAAATCATTATTCATGCTATTTAATTTAATCATGTTTATTTTTTGTGTGGAATCAGTTGATCATTCATGAGTAGTCCTCATAATTATTATATTATTAGTTATATAAAGTTATATAAACATTACAAAAATAAATTTTATATCTTCGATGTTAAATACTTCAGGAAAGTCTTCAAATCTCTCTTAAAATAACTCAAATACAAACACAACATCTTCTCGGAAAAATGTTCTCACATCTTATAAATCGAAAATTGCCTATATTACGTTTTTCCTTCGTCTGTCTGACTCGGTTTGCCAGATGTTCATTTATGTAAATATTATTTCTTGGGTTACCCATGTCTACATGCCTACCATAAAATAACTCGATGCTTATTTTTATGGTAGACTTAGGTCATTTGGCACAATAAGGTCACACTTGATTTTCAACCCATAACTCACGCTGCTTTATTGTAAACATGATTGTGTGCCATATTTTAAAGGGATTTTCTCAGTATCAAGCGATTTTACCTCTACTTTAATAAAGTGTAATTAAAGAAGTTGAATGAAAAAGAAAATATCTACACACCGATCTTTTGTATTACAGAAAACGATCAATAAAATTCTCGCACGTATTTTAGATAATATGATATACACCATATGGCTGACATATATCTTTATTAAAGCGAATGAAAACTTTTTAATAAAGAAGTATTCGAATTTAACCTTTGATTGATTCCAATGGTACTAAACTTCCTTTTTTATTAAGTCTTATGTATTAATTCCTTGAGATACATATACAATCTCAATTCAGTACCATCGGTTGCATTATCAACACATTTACACAAAATATATAAATTAAATGTGAAAACACTTTCGAAGTGTTGACTGTAACTTCTTGAGAGGTATGCATGGATATTTTAAAAAACAAAAACACATTTTTAATACTATTTTCACAATATATTTTGTGTATTGATTGAATTGGCATTCACTTGGTAGAACTCCATTATAACACGGTGAAAAAATAGCAATGTATTTAAGTTCTACAAAATTATTTTTTTAAATATAGTCGATAGCTATTATCGAGTCGAAATAGCTGTCAACCATATTAAAAAAATAATTTTGTAGAACGAAAATACATTGCTATTTTTTTTTCTCCGTGATATATTTTACGGTTTGGACCAGCTTCGCTAATCGCGAGCGTTATCTACTGATAACTAAGGTTACGAAGAGAGAATACATTATGAAGGTAATACATTAAAAAATATATATCAATCCAAAATTAATATGAAATGAATTTCAACAAAGCTTAAGCCGAATTCTTCGTAATCGCCTATTTTTATAATAAATATTGTTATCTCGTATATTTCATCGGCTTTTCCACGAATTGAATTTTTCTTTTTTTCTGAGAATTATCATCTCACCTAAGCTATTGAAGCTTCCATCATTGCGTTTTCACCTTTTTTATATTATTTCATTCCAGAAAGACATACATATAATCTTACAGTAAATAAAATTATTTATTATACTCTACAATATTATGGCAACATGAAAATACCTATTATTTATTTATCGCGTGGGAAACTCAGGCAATATAATATGGAAAACAACCCACCGCCAAATGAACCGTAAATAGAATATTTTATGTGCTCGCCCAGATAAGGGATGGATACTGTTGTTTTATTAATATTTATGTTTTTTACATTATTTTCCTATCATCTAGTTATGTTTTTCAATTCACGTTTTCTGGCTATGTCAATATGGACATTTACCCTCGAAAGGATTCCTATACAAATAATAAATATAAATGAATTTATTTCGCCCGCGTATATTTCGATTATACGAGTGTTGTTTTAACCATATATATATACATTAGTCATAAACCATATCTATTTAAATATATTCCACTATAATATATACAAAATAAATCATGTTTATTTTAGTGCAGTTGTCATATCGTTTTTGTTTGTAAGAATTATATAAAAAATCAATTAAAAAAAAAGAATGAAGAATGAGCGAATATATTTTTCTATAAGAAGTTATGGACGTTTGAGTTGACAATAAGTTATTTTATAACAAATAAAATTAAATCAAGAATATTGCATTTAACTTAAAAAAGATAATAAACACTTGAAAATTATAAAATTAAAATTTTCGTATTTATATTATATTTTGAATAAAATAGCTATAAATCATCACAAGTGTCGTGATAACAGGTTTGACGCTGAGAGCTTTCGAAAAATTATAAAAGCTACAAAACATCCATTTCAAAATTTACATTAATATTATCTTATGTCGTTAATAATATTGCATATATAAATTTATTATATTTAATAGACGAATAATCTTTTATTATTTTTGTACAGTTTTTCCGATACACGCTCGCAAAAATCTTTTCGAAACTTTATATTCGATATACATTCCACATGAACAGCGACTTAAATGTTTCCATTATTTACCCGAATTTAATTTGCGGTAAAGTACTTACGTTTTTCAAATGAATTAACTCGCAACAAAGTTAACGCCGAACATGCTTAGAGAGAAGATTAAAACCGCCTGTGACATTTTTTTTTACTGAAAGCGATGGCTTACAATTTGTATTATACAATAAATAGTACAGTTACCGCCTACTTATTCAACCCTTTAACCGATCTTGATTTATTTGAGGTTTGTATTGAATTTATTGTGTTACTCATACCCGCATGGAATGTGTTAAATATAAAATATTCGATTCTTCCCTTGCGAATTCGGTCCGTTTTTCGTCGTAACGGAAACAATAAATACAGCACTGCCATCTTCCGGCGACGTGTTGCTATCCTCATTTTATTTTTTAGAAATATTCAGAAAATTTCAGAGTTAAGAATATTGTATTAAAGTTAACCAAAATCGCGCATAAAATAACGCCAAATATAATTCTAATTTTTGAAATCCATATCAATTTAGTTTACGATGTGGACTGAGGGTGCTTGGTGGAATTTTAATATTAACGTTTAATTGTTATTTATTGCATCCATGTCATAGGATGCACGATAATTGCTTAAGTCGACCCGACACCCGAGTCGTGTTTGAAAAAACATTTATAATTTTACAGACGTTCTAATTGGAATTGTCACAACTTTGTACGATTCCTCATGCTTGTAACTAACGACCCGTATTTCCTAAGTGAAATTTCATCAAGCACCTTCAGTTCATATCATAGATTAGCAGTTTTATATCGGATCTTCAGATCGATTTATAGGATTCTGTCCGAAAGTGTCTAAATATTCGGTTACACTTATCTGACTAACTACAAGACCTATCCTAGCCTTATTCTTTTTTTAATAAACTTCTAAAAAAAGGAGCAAAATTTGGGATCTAAGCAAACAGCAGTTATTGCTGAAAATATTATGTTTACTATAAAATTTCATTAGAATTTGGACATGGTTAAAATATGTTTTTTGTTCGATCATTTACCGATTTTTTTGTTACATTTCTTAATAACTACGTTTATTAAAAGCGGAAAATCTTTTATACTTTGCATCGAAGATCAAAGCTTTGTTCAGAAGATTAAATTAATATCCTCTTGTATAGTTCAAATTTGTTCACAGCGATTCGCCTTTTGCATTTTATTTTGAATAGGCCTTTTAAACCCTGTCAAGTGACAGGTCGCAAAAACAAATGTAGCATACAAAAGCACTTCCGCCAATTTTATTCTTTGCGGTTAGCGAAAAAACGCTTAAATAATGTCCTTCAATGCCAGCATATTCACTAGCGCTACATCTATATATATAAAAAAAAATACAAAACCTTTTATGCCAACTTCAAAAATTTTACATTCCAAATAAATCTAATTTGTTATTCAATTGAATTTGACGATACTATTGATTTTCTCCAATTGCTCAGCGTTTAGCATTTTCGAGAATAACGTCGTCGAGCTTTTCCAATGATAACGTTCGAAACGAAATAATTGGATTAATTTTAATGAGCCACTCAGTTGTCCGCCATTTTTAAGTCCTTTCTATGTATATTTTTTCCGACAAAAATTTTGATAAAACGGAAATTTGCCGAAATAATTGCAATTATACACTTGATTTGATTACAGAGTGAATTAAATTAGTTTGAATCAGTAGCTTTCCTGAAATACAACAATTATTACAACAAACTAAGCCATCGAACCGTATTTTTAACAATATAATGTACGAAAAAATATTACACATATCCAAATATAAGTAAGAGAGCTTGCTCTAATTATAAACAATTTTTGCAAAAAACAAATATGAAATCGCAAACAGTCATTCATTCTATTATATTCTTATTACTACATTAACGAGCTTAATCTCTGTATCACTAATAAACTTGTGTTTTTATGATAATGGTTAATAAACTCTTAATAACTACTTTCGTAGTGGTATTGTGAATTGTGAAAGTGAAAATAGATGGTATTGTTAATGAATCAATCGGTTGATGGCATAATCATAAGATTTGATTTTACTTTAAAAATTACTGTAAATTCGCATATAACAATTTTTATTAATGAGGTGTTATATGTTCTATGTCTTCTACAACTGTATATTATTATACATATAGATATATCCAAGCTGAATTTAGCTAAAATATAGATATAACGAATGGCGTAAGTCAAATCAGATTTTATCAATTTAATGTTGTTGTTGCTTAATGAAAATACTGCGTTTATTTACTCTATTGCAATGTCGTTTCACTCAATAATTGATGTCATGAACAACTATGTCTATAGTTTTTATTAAAAATGCGAAACAAATTCAGTGTACAATTTAATGACTTGTGTTACTGTAACATTTATGAACAGAAATATGTTTTATTTCAATCGTTTTTTTTTAATATTATATATTGTATTTCATTTAATCCATACATCGCAATTGTTGAATAATAATAATATATATGTTATAGATAGTATTTCATATTATACTTAGCATATTTCTACGTACATTTAATTTTATTCTTGCTGATTTTGAGGCATTTCGATATATTATCTGTCATTCAAAAACTTCGATATCACGATTTTACTGCCCGTGCCAACGTGACAAAGCTCGTCTCGTATGTAGAAACACTGAGCTTGTAAAAAGCTTTGTTAACATTTCTAATACAACGGTGATCGAATTCTACTTCAATATTTTACTGTGTATAATTTTTTATAAACGATTAACACGATGCCCAATAATTTTATTTAACATTCATTGAAAATATATGCGTTTTCCCTGCTTGTTTTTCTTTATTATTTTTATATTGTGACACAAGGATTTTCATTTTGAAACAAGAACGTCTTTTCATTTAATAACGTTAAGAGTTATTCAAAAATTATCAAATAGCTGCCTTTAATGAAAAACAAATGTGTATGTATGTATGTCTAATATTTTTCTTTCTTTTATTTCAGGTAAGTTATCAACAAAATTTTCGCCACGTTTGACTTTTTCTACGTTCATCTGGGCGAAGGTTGTGTATAACAAAAACAAATGTTTGCACATTAATTGCGTTTGTTAATTAATTATTCAAGTATATTTTGTAGCTATAGTTCGGGCAATATGATCGAGCCCTATTTTACACATCGATAACATTCGGAAAACGCTCAAAGTTTTTATCTTTTGAAATTGAAAATATATTACAGGTTTGAAGTGCCACTGTGAAACATCTAAAGCAAAAGAATAGGTAAATAAAATATCGCTTCTGCTAAAAAGTGTTGCCAACTTGAGTTTTCATAAATAAATTCTTATTCGCAAAATGCCAAACCGATCCTTTGATAAAGTTAGGAAATATGTACTAAAAGTCGGGTGTATTTCTTATAAATAAGCTTGACTTTTAAGAAACATAATTGGCGTTTGCCAACATTAAAGACACCTTTGATCACTCCTTTCATTTGACACCAGCGTTCTAAAGTTTTTTTCAAGAGATAATACCGCCATTTCCAAAATTGCACGTTTATCTTAATATCACTCGTAAAAGAAGACAAGCTCGGTTGTTCAGTAAATGTTTTTTTGTTATTTTTGAAATCGCCCCTCCTTTCTACGGCACATTTCAGTTTGATCCTTGTTCTTGTCCTACTTATGTAAAGTTATCTACCTAGGACGATAGAACGGATCGTCGTTTTCTTCAGCGATATGGTCGATTTCTTTTTCCCGTACGCGTCAACTATATGGGAACTTTTATGCGAAGGGTACCCGTTCTTTAAGAATTGTGTAGACTAAAAACATACACGCTGCATATCCATTATCCTTCGTGGATATCGTTTCTGGCATACACGATACATGAAAATATTGTTGGAATTTTATCAATAAGTTCTGCAAGGCTGGTCTTTCTTCTATAGTAATATGTTTTCGATAGTGCTTGATCCGTTTTCTCAAAACAATTACCATAGATGGATGAATGAAGGAATACTATACATAGGAAGATATTATTTGTTATTATTACCTATGAAATAGTAGATTGTAGATAAATAAGTTCTGTCATTCGTTTTGTATACATATTTGTAGGAGCCTCGTATAAGACTTCTAGCTATACATATTTCTTGAAAATATCACTGACGGTTTTACTCCATATACTAACTTCCACATTTTCGTTTTCCAAATAATCGTCAAATGCTTCTATTGACTCGATGACACATAAAACTTGAATCATGTTTGTTTCCATACAGCTGCCTATGTATGATACGTTATGCCAGATTAAATCTAAAAAGGGTTATTTGCAAAGTTTGCTGTATAAGTTCTATAAATAATAAGCATATTGGCAAAAACACAGACAAATTATTCGGGTACTTTATCTTGCGATTTTATTTGAAATTATCAACTTTGAATAGAGTTGTCAAGTGTGGAAAAAACCTACCTAGTAAAGATGCTTTCTGGTTTTCAAAGCTTGCAACTTTTCCATGTTCTGTTTCATTTTTAAAACCACATGCTTTTTATAATGATACCGGCTTAAAATGCTTGATGGAATTTCAATATCAAATTTGAATTGTTTAACTTTGTAAGATTACACATGTTTTTTCACGAAATACCCGGGTTGTCTTTTTCAGCATCTTCAGACATTCTATGAGGTAAATCCCAGGATTAAAAAAAAGTGTGAATTCGTACAAATTCAAATTTCACTTGCTTCATCTTTTTCCAATCTACGTCTGCTCATTTGATTTCAGGTTATATTCATTATAAAAATCATACGATACTTGGTTATTAATTTTAATTTAGAATTGCGATAAACCCACTCTAAGCCTTTATTTTTGTCTCAACGTAATAGTGACATATGTCTTGGTTATTATTCTTAAGTAAAATTAGTCTCGTATAGTTAATTTATTGCATTTAAGGCTTCATTAACCGTAACCCACTTACCACAGCAATCTAAATATATTGTTTAAACTGTGCCTAATGTTTTATTTAACCTCTCTCATTTATTAGCACATGATTTCGCCAGCTAAACTATCCTAAGCCATCTCCGGCATCCCCGAGGACTAAATTTGTACATTTTACAATGTCACTCTGCTCGCTTGGCGGGAATTTCGTTCTAGCGCTTCCAACAAAAGTTGAATGATGCCAAATAACATAATTCTTTTTACTTAATTGGCCACTTCTTTATTTTATGGAAATATATTTCACATGCAATTCTTCCCTCTTATTAATTCTGAATCTTCATTCATATCACACGGTGAAAATGTATTTTAGTTCTACAAAATTATTTTAACAAATATAGTTGATAGCTATTTCGGCTCACGCCATCGTCAGAACTATGCTTAAACTTACATTCGCTTATCTATATATAGCTGTGCAGAAAAGACACACAACACATCCTCTCTCCTGTTCCAACGGCCTAGCTTGTTACTTTAACACAATGACACTAAATTTTCAAAATTCTAAATGAAACAATAGGTGTCTATGACAATAAGATTATATGTGGAACGGAAGTCGTCCTTCTGGAAGCAAATCAGACCACCCCTTTGTACAACGGCTGGACAAGTGGCGATATTATTATGTTAGTTTGTTCGTTAAGAATCCTTTGTGATAATTGGTGTCTATTGATTTCCAGCTGTTCCAAAGCCGTCATTCTCCGACCCTTACTACAAAGATGCAAACATTTAGGGGCTGAGTTTGAATTAATATTATGTGATTCATTAATAACGTGATGAGCGAATTGTGAATCTGTTTTTTTACTGTTGAATGAATGTTCCTTAGCTCGCTTAGCTGTCTGTCCGATATAAACGAATAAACATGAGCCACAGGACATTTTATAAATAACGCTTCTGTCCAGTTTATTGATTTTATCTTTTTTATTTTATTTTTTTCACCGTGTTATAATGGAGTTCTACCAAGTGAATGCCAATTCAATTAATTCATCCATATCACTTGCCACAGACACCACATACACACACATACACACACACACATCCACACTAATTCTGTTTTCATTTACAAATTTAGTCAAGTCAATCGATTTATATAAGATTTTGATCAAATATTTCGACGGAATCAACGGTTAGTTCATTTATCGTAAAGCGTATTTTATGCAATGTTTGGTTTAGCTGTCTTGTGTGTTTCTAGTTTTATGTTTTTAAAATAATAGAGGAGCTTTAAGAATTCTTTAACACACCTCATATAATAGTGTATTTATAATTTAGTTAATGAGACATTGTAAACAACGATAACTAAAACGTAATGATAAATTATATGATTTTTCGGATAAATCACTTATTTTTTCTTTATAATTTGATGCCTATCTCTAAAAATATAATAAGGAATAAGAATGCAAATATAGTTCTAACGATGGCGTTAGCCGAAAAAACTATCAACTATATCTTATAAAATTTTGTAGAACTAAAATAAATTGATATTTTTTCACCGTGTTATAATGGAGTTCTGCCAAGTAAATACCAATTCAATCATTAAAATAAAAAAGCACATTAGTAAATAAAAGTTGTCGGAGAAAATAAATCGTATTACAGTTGAGTAGATCACGTTTCGTGAAACCCGTCACAATTCCAGTGTGGATTGGTTGACGATATAAAATATTCACATGGGCATTAGCAAAACACAAGTGCACTCTCCCCTTCTTTGCTTCTTGCAGGAGTCTTCTATTTTTAAAATTCATCGACCATTTTTAAATGCTTTTACATATCCACATGCGAGGGGTGCTTCTACAAAGAGAGCGAGCAATGTTTGTCGGATGCGTGATAGTCTGTCGTCAAGATGAATCTGCTAGGGTACAAAGGATTTGTAACATACATGTAAATATCAAATTAAATTAGAATATTATGTTCGAAATGGAAAGAAAATGCATATTTCATTTTTATATCCTCACTAGCATATAAGTTACACGAGAAGAAAGGGACGCACACAAATCAATATAGCACATTAAATACAACTTTTCAGTTTCAGATAAGTAAAATTTTTTTTTTGAATTTATCCATAATTTTTATAATAATATCAGATCGCATTTCATTTGTCAAATAAAAATAATTTCGTTCATTAAAATAAGGTGTATTATTATTGCTTCAAATATATTTCAGAAATTATTTAGACAATGCAAAATATTTTATTATATCTAATAATAGTGCATCGATAGTGAAAAACTATTTAAAACTTTCAATAGTTAAAATATGACTTGTATTGAAAATGGAAGTCTTTAAACGCCTTACGTTGTGAAATTTACTACGCAAACATAGTGCACTATAATATAATATAAACGTGAGGCTATTTACCTCATCATTTGACAGAAAACTTCATTCGATAATGTAACAGTCGAGCGTTTAAGCAGGAAGTCAATATGTTTTCAAGAAGCAATAATGCATATTTATGAATAAATAATTGAATCTTTTATTAAGGTAAGTTAAGGTAGGTTAGAAATATTTTCATTTGAATAAACCATTTTATCGGTTGTAATAGAAAGTGCAGCATGTCGTTCCTTATATGCTCTTTTTAAAAGCCATGTTTTTCGATAATGGAATAGCCTATGAATTACTTTATCAAATTCACCTGATCACTATAAAAAAAGCTTATCAATAAGTGATACAATTCAAAAACCGCGGTTTATTTTATAGTACTCCATTATAATCTAGTTACAATACAAATTGAGAGAATCGAGCTTTGGGGTTCAGTTTTTGTAATTGCGTGATGTAGAAAAATGGATTCAAAATGTCATTTGCATTAATGTTTGCTTCTGTGATGTCGTAGAAAGGGCTTGACCATAGCAGCCAGGCGTAGATTCTAAGATTCATCTCTGAAATATTTTTCAGTTATATTAATTCATATGTTTTAATATCTGGCACTTAGGCTGTCTGTTAGATTACTAAGAAATATTTGTGTATAATTATTAATTACATCGGTCACTATTTTACGCTTGTAAAAAAATGTGAATACATATTTAAATTCGTGTTTTTTTATCTATATGATTAAATATTGGTAATTAAAATTAAAAAGCAAATTGCACGCCGTTTACTATAAATTACAATATTCAATGAATATCTCGTCTAAACGGCGTATTTTGGAACCGGGTGTTGCATATTATAACGCATTTATGGTTTAGATTGCTATTGGTTTCGTTTAATCAGTATTCAGAATTTATGCCATCAAAGCTGCTGCAGTGAAGCCAGGGTAACTTTGTGTTCAATATTTAATTAAATATCAGCGATGCTCAAATGAGCGCGAATGCTCGTCGGCGCCTGGAAGTATCGCGCAATTTGTTTTGTTGTCTAGTCAAAGTGAACTTAACTGTTCATTATGAATCGTTAACAGTTATCAATCACGCCGCATAGTAATTATTATAGAAGTGTAGCCAAAAATGAATTGGTTTTTCAAATACTATTTGACAACGTATTATTTTTTATTTTTTGAAACAATATCTACACCAAATACGAAGCATAATGAGAGTCTAACAAGTTTTGTTTTTATGATAACTGATTTTGCTCAGCCTTTATCATATTTGTTTTTCGAGAAGGTAAAGTCGAAATTAAAGGAACTAAATTAAATTTATTCAATCGGGCCACATGTTTCCCACAAAGCTTCCCTTGTCAATAATATTTGCCACATCATTAAAAATAATACAATTATTGTAGTAAATATTTTTTACATCTTTTTAATCGTACTATAATTATAATGGTGTTGTGTGATTTTCGGTATCCCGTATAGCAAATAAATGATAAGATCTGAACAGAAAAGAAAGATTATGCACAGCTGAGTTCGATAAAAAAGGGGGCAGGTAATATAATATAAACGTTAAAGGAATCGAGGAATTAGAACTCGTGAACTTGACTTGACTACTACTTGGCTCTTTATTAAATTAAATGTAATCATTTTTTTATAGAAAAATCCGTTGTTTCTTTGTTATTTTTAAAACAGTGATGATTATTAATGTTTCGAGCGAGATAGTTAGCAGTAACTTTTCTACCGATGTAAATGTGTCTACGTGAATTTCTAAATACACCCCAATGCATCTTAAAGTTATATTAGTTGTTAAATATACACAGATCTTTGCACAGCTACCCATCAGTAAATAATATCTATGGGTCTTACCTATTCAAATGAGCTAGGATTTCTAAGTTTCGTTGCGAGCAAACAAGTTATATTGATTTGGCGAAAATTCTGTCCGAAATGTCGTCATGTCTAATGCTCGGAAACAAGCGTCCGCAGCAATTATTAATGATGTAGCTCTGAGAAATAACCCTTCTCTTGGCTGCTGTCTTGGCTATAAAATTTCTTGAGGGGTTGCGGAAAGTTTCCGTATCTACCTTTTTGGAAGTTTACGTCGTTTACGTGAGACCGCAAAACAATATTACCTAATAAATATTATGTTTGCTTATTTCTCGATCTTGAATAAAAAATAAACTCAGTGAAAATATTTTCACGAAAATCTTTATAAAATATGTTTTTATATTTCAATATGACAATCAATTTATAACTTTTCTTTATTTGAAATTTGTCAGATATGTACTTGTTTTTCAAGAGCAGCCATATAAATCGAACAATGAGTTTATAATGCCATTTTGTAGGAAATTTCATGTTATCAAATGGTATAGAAAGATACACCTCAAGCACTCACTGAATGTGAAAATAAATTCTTGAGATTTTGATGAAAGGAAAAAACACTTATTACGCTTTTTTCTATATCATTTGTTACATTATTTTATTTTTCTTTTCAAAACTACCTAATCTATAAATTTACGGTTTTCGCTTTACGTCAGAGCTCAATTAATATTTCTTTGCGCCTGCGATTTCTGAAAATAATATTTTCACTCGCAGTATTTATTGAACTGGCGTTTTCTTATTAGAAATCCATTCTCAATTGGTAAAATTATTTTTTTTACGATGAGATCATTCTACCCCTTTTACGAATGAAAAAAATAAGTAGTTATAACACCTCGTAAGTAGTTAATTAATGAAACTGTATTTAATTCAAATCCGATATAAAAATTGACAGTGTATGCGATGAAAGCTGGAGAATTAGAAATAAATCTACTAAATCGCAAATCGTCGTGTTCAGCTCATCTCTGTAGCTGCCGATAATGAATTTATAGATTTTTCAATTTATTAATATGATATTATGTTGGCTTCCCGATTATAAATTAATGAACACATATCAATACAACTTGATAATACGCTGAAAGAAATTCAATTTAATCTTAAGAAGAATAATGTTTCTATGATTATAAACAGCTGTTACGGCGATAATTTTTGACGTCAGAATAACACGCTTGTAAAGCTTTCTCTAACTAAAACATCTGTGAACTTTTTCAGAATGCATTTCTTTATTATTAGTTCTGCCTTAAATGTCGTTCAGCTTTTTATAGACGAACTTTACAAAGAATTGGACTTGTTAGAACAGAAATGCTTGTTAGAAAGCTTGTTAATGATAGAGATAAAAATTCCTACAACTTCAACGCTTTGAAACAGCGATCTGATTGTTCTGTTAACTAACTAAGATAATCTTTTGAACTAGACGCTTAAAAGCAAGTGAATTCTGACATACTATTTTCATGAATGGAGTGTTTTTTGAGTACATAAAAAATGTGTGATTTCACAGCAGGATACTAAATTCCAAAACACTTAGATATGGGAAAATGTTTTTCAAATAGTTTATATAATTAAAATGAATATGTATGAATACGTAAGTATATTACATTATTTATGTATAACTGAATTCATAAATTTTACGCTATTTTATGATGTATGACTTCGGTTCACATTATATTAGTACAGCATTTCATATTTTGTTATATGGAAAGTTTAATTACATTTTCCGCTTCATTTTATGTTTGGTCGACTCTTTTTAGTTTCAATTTGTTATTTTTCAATCTCACCCCACTCGACTAACAACGCAACCAGCTTCATTCGTTGCGACTTTACCAAGTAGATGACATGCGACAGTTTTTAAAGAATTTCTTTTATATTTTTATTACAAGGACAAGCGACGGCGTTTCGAAACTTAATAAAAAACCATGTACACTATTTTACCGTTCCTTTTTTCATCAACTAACTAAGCAATTACAGTGAATTTTAGACGTATTTTTTATCTGCATTAAATTCTCGTATTTCAATTCACTTCTTCTTCAAAAAAAAAAAAAATAGATCGTTTTTACGATTGCTAATGAAACAACTGTAAAATTTATTTTATTTCAACGAGAATGCTAAAAAGATGTATCTTTTAAAGCATTTTTCCTCATATCAAATCCGAGCGTGGATATTAGGGTCGTTATTTCAACAGTTCTGTATTTTGACGAAAAATGTTTATACTTCATACGCTTCAGTTCCCTTTTCATGGTCAAGCATATGGATGTAAAGTGACTTTCAGTTAAGTGATCAATCCTTTCAGGCCCGTTTGATTTGAAAATTGGTGACAGGAATCGATTATAATATACAGGCATTTATTCTATTCAGTTAAATATTTTTCAGACGCTGTAAAAAAATATGCCTATAACTGTTTATCCAGGACTCGATCTCCTGTCTGTGAGATTATGTAGAACGAAATCCAACGACATATTATAAAACTTTTGTTATGTTTCAGTAAAACTTTCCTCATTCTTTTTAGTGGGAGTTCGTCTAAAAATATTTTTCACAGAGGGGAACACGTCGCGTTATTAATGTAAAAAGTGGAATCAATAGGTAGTCATTTTAGTTTTTATGTTAATTCTATTTGATTGAATCTAGATATCAGATGGTCCAAATCCTTACAAGGCGTAAATAAGTAAAATATAATTTTTTTATGTATTTAATTTTTGCGATATTAGGATTTTTCTCGATTTTTTTTTCTTCGTCTTCGATCTCAGTGTTGTATTGTCTAAAAATTCATTCCAACCCAGCGATAACGAAGCGAATTAGTCCAGCATTACTCCTGTTCCAGTCCTATCCTTTCTTTCCCTATTATATGCGAAGGGGAGGTTGAGATTGCCTACCAAAAGGTTCTCACATGAAATATCTTGTTAACATATAATATGTCAATTGTTAATCCATCTTAGAAACAGTTTTTAAATATAAATTGCGACATCTTGCTAACACTTCAGAAGCTTATATTCTATAGACATCCTTCGAATTTTTCTCTGTAACGGAATCTTGGCACATTCGATATAATCCGATTATTAATATATCGAAACTTTCAATGGCAGAACGTACATAAATATATTCGATTTCAATATTCAATGTTGCTTCTTTTGTGTTACGGCAGGCATCTTGCTTTGGAAGTATCCATTATGAAACGCTCCCCCGCTTTATCTGTCCAATATTTCAACCACTTTGCCCCAGTATATATTCAAATGACAAAATAAAACGACATCTTTTTGCAGATATATTTGAAAATGTGTGGTGTGAACGAAATTAAATCCATTTCCACGTTTTTTTAAATCGTGACGCAGTTTGTTGTTGTTGTTTGATGATTATAAATTCACGTTGAAAATGTACTTCGATATTTTTTTTTTATGAAAGATAATAAATGTTGGGAAAGAATTTGAAGTGTTGACGCCTATTTTACCGAAAACAGTGAATCAATACTGATTGCGCTTAATACGAGCTTTTACATTGATCCGCTATTATCCGTCAGTGATATTGGTTGTAATCATTTAATAAACTTTTTTCATGTTAATTTATCATAATACATTTCCAATAAGAATACCACGTAAACTGTTTTTTTAAACTAGAGTAACAAACACAATAAATAGCTTAAAACAACTACACTCCTGCTTTTAATTAACCCTTATAACAACAACCACTCGCCATTCGTTCGTCTCATTCTAGTGTCGATTATGTAATTCTACGCGTATCATGAGTATATTTATAAGTACTGTAATATTATTCAATCCAATTTCTTAACATAAGCTGATTGAAATGATAGTCAATTGAACCAATCACTGCAGTGTAGTATATTTTGAAGTCACGCATACCATTGTAAAATTATGAACTCAATCGAACCCATTTGTTTATACTCTACTCTTTATGTTTTATCGGCTACATTGAAACAGGTCAAAAGTGAAAATGACCATAAATTATATCACCACTCACTGATAAGTAAATTCTTCTGAGCTCCTTTGATGTCGTTTTTACATTCGATACACGCCGACATCGTGTCCGCTAGTATCACTCTCCTAGTTCTGAATCGCGCAGTAACAAGTTGATTGACACCGAACAAACTAAAGTGATATATAATACAAGTTTTAAATATATTTACTTGACTTAATCTCACTTTTTAGCTGTCATTTCTTGATGTATCAATTGATAATGCTTGCGATGAGCGAAACCGGTCCTGATCGTAAAGTATTTTGTGGAAATATGTACTTAAAAAAATTGCTTTCATTATTTAAAAAAATGATTTAATCTATTAACATCTCTGTAATTATCACCTTATATGGAGCAGTTTTACCAAATATATTTACCAACGCCTTGACAAAAATGTCAAAGTAGTGGTTGAATTTGATCCTTTGGAGAAAAATGATTTTTTCGACTCGCGTTTTGCAAGATCTTATTGCATGAAAACGAATAAACAACCCCACACATTGCTCGCTTTAAAATAGAAAATACTATAAATCTATTTTGTGGCCATTCAGGGGGATTACCGATGTGGCCAGTATTTTTCCGCCATTGCAAGTTACTTTTATCACCGAATTTTCAAGTATTTATGATTCTGACAGATGGTTAAAGAACGTAACTGATATCATGTCCCAATGAAACTGTTTTTTTTTTTTATTTATGGAGACTAGCTACATAACTTGTTGTTGCAACACTTAAATGTTAACGAATCATTTCTGTTTCGTCCATATTATTCAATTGAAGCTAATTTAAACCTTCCGGTGCTTTATAATGTACGTGAGTCGTTTATGTATAATAGAATGCTCCACATTACTCTTCGTTGCTAGCTTCTATTTCTACCGATTGCCGATGCTGTTGGTATTAAAGAAGATTTAAGTCTACATTGTCTTTCTCCTTCACGAAGAAGAAAGTTATTCACTGCAAAGGAGTGTGACATAAATGTAAATCGTCGTTATAAATTGCTCACTCTTGGCTATAATTTTAAATCTTGTTGAAAATATTCTACGAACAACAATTTTTCAGTGTAAAGTTGAAGTGAAAATAAAGTTCAATATTCTCAATAGTTCTGCGATTATACTATGGAATAGGGATTCTCAAATTTTTTCGGCAACGAAACACTAAGGTTATTTTTGAGGTTGAGTAGTTGATGATAGTAATGGATATTTATATAACAGTAACACTGTAGCTGTAGAAATTCACTTACTATTTTTTACTTTTACTCGACACATTGATTGTAAGTAATTTAGATAAATTTTAAGACGTCTTAAATTCACACATAAAAATGTTTATAAATGACTTCTACGTCTTGGTCTTATATAAATTGAATATAAAGAAATAAGAAGATAGTCTGATGATCAATCTGATTAATTGAATAATGTGTAGGCTTAAAAATCGTGTTGTATTTATAAAAATGACGACTCAATAAAATTTTTACTTGTTTGAAAAATATTGATAAACGTTATATGCAATTTTACAACCACATTTGGATGGCTTTTGATGGAAACTAAATGATTTATAACGCTTTTTGGAATATTCAGGCGATTTTATCAAGCCGTGCACAAGTGTTGAATCCGCTTGAACACTTGTTTTGATTGCGTTGTGTTTTGCAAAAATATTTTGCCAACTCGTGGAAACTCCCTTTCCGACACAACAACCCTATTCAGATTAAAAATTGTCATTTCTAAAGCGAAAATGAATATTGAATCTCTGTTAGGTAATTAAAATCGAATAATTATTGTGAATTTGAGCGTGAAATTAACTCCGAAAAAGGAGAGCTTTTTCATATTATTCGTTCTTTACAAAACAATGTTATTATCCTCTTTTCTTTAAAGATTTGGTTTAAGTTATTCTCATCTTCATCGAATATTCCAAGAATTTCTGTCTTACGTTGTTTCATATTTAATTACCATCATTATTACAACATAATTTCTTCGGCTTTATTTGTTATGTATGGAAGTCTTATATAATCAATACCACCTCTCTATTTTATATTTTCAACATAATTTTCTTTGGTGTTTATTTGCGATGTCGTTTCCCTTTTCAAAGATACTTTACCAAGATACGGCAGATCTCAAATATTTTCAAATACAAAATAATATTTAAAGAATCGGCAGTAAACAGTAAGATCCATCAAATGTTAAAAAATGTTTCTTTCTGTTACTTTACAGCGATGTAAAAAATTGGATAGATACGGTTGAGTTAAAATATTAATTTCAATCCAATCAAGGTATATCTTTTACATTCTTTGGACTTACTTTGAAATTCGTAAATAACATCCTAAATTTATAACTTCAATTAAAAATTCCTGAATCTTTACGAATTTGAAGAAAGTTATCCGTCGATCTCTCTTTACATAGAAAACTTTTCATTTCTTAAATACATAGGAAAGCTCACTCGAAACGAATAGGAATTTGTTTGAAAATGCTACCGTTATTTACTTTGAAAATTACAAAAACCTGTCGTCATCCCTCTCTATCTAGGCTGCCAATTAATTATCCTTATTCTCCTCGATCAATTGTTTATCGAATTAAATTGAACAACAGCGACAAAAAGTCGACATGAGGTGCAAAGCACGTGTTTATGACAATAAAGTTCGTTAAAATTCTCCTTCTTGAGAAGTAATCTGGCCTATTGCGTCATCATAACCTGTATTTTTCACCACTGAATGGGTCGAGTCTCGTTTCCAGGGTTACTCGAACGATTGGGGACGACTGGGGTAGAGAGGTCACGAGCGGAGGCTGTGAATGAATGCTGGATTTCCTCGTAAACGTGCATGCATCTTGACGCTATTTGAAATAATCGACGTATTTTACTATGCCTTTTCATCGAGGCTTAATACTATATTGAATTACGGCCAAACCGCGAAGTGACTATAATCAAAAAAAAATATACGAAATTGTTTTCTAATTTAAAAAAATCTTGTTCTGTTGATTTAATAAATATCATACTGAATAAAAATCCTATACATCGCGGATATATTAAATGTCGCTGGTCGTCTCCCATAAATTCTAATTACGATTTTGTGTTTGATCGTCTTGTTGCAATATAACAAACAGTAAAGAAAAAATAAACATAAATGCTCAAAAATTTGAGTGGTTCCTTGTTTGAATAAAATATGACGTCGCAATTAACCATAAAATGATTATGAAAGTTATGATTCTAGAATAAATGACTCGATGTATCGTCTACCCTTTATTAAACAGTATACAAAGCTTAACTCCACATAAGTCTAATCATAGTTCTGACGACGGTGGAAATGTTAAAATGTTAAAATTATTTCAGATTCACGTTCTTAGCAAATCCCTCGGCAGGTTAGTAAGTAATGTCATCAGAGCGTCGCTATATATCGGTCAACCCGTTCTGCGCGGATTCTTTTATTAAACCTCTCAACCCCCGTGTCTATTGTATCGGCCACCGGCGTCCGAGAAACTTTTGTGTGCTCGGGAACGAATTCGTTCATCTATCGACTTTTATCTTTCAATAAAATTGCTTCTTTCTTTGCTTTATTGTGTACTTGAATGTTATATAATGGATAAGAGTAAAGTCTTTGAAATGTTTGGACGCTAGCCTTTTTTATTCGCTATAAATGACATTCGTATTTTACGGTGTCCTTTAAAAATAGTGGATGAATTCATTGGAAGACAAACGTTTCTTTTAACAGCGCTGTTAAAATCAGGGCTGTAACCTTTAAAATAAATCCTTTTCTGTTTACTTTTTAGACTGATTATTTCCACTATGCATTATTTTAAAGCCACCTCTGCAGTTAGTTTTTATTTTCCGTACACACTGATAATTTTTTTTTAAAGATTACCCTACTCAAATTAAAGAAAAATGGCAATGCTTTACGTTATACGAATGTAAAATTTCGCCCTTTATTGAATTATTATAATGTAATTCTACTTATTGATTGAATTAGCATTCACTTGGTAGAACTCCATTTTAACACGGTGAAAAAAATAGCAATTTATTTTAGTTCTATAATTTTTTTTTTAAAAACTATGGTTCTGACGATGTCGTGAGCCGAAATAGCTATCAACTATATTTTTTAAAAAAAAATTTGTAGAACTTAAAAACATTGCTATTTTTTTCATCGTGTTAGTTCTACTTAGTTTAAGAATCCTTAACATAAATTATTTGTTAATAGTAGGTAAATATACATTTTTTATGTATATTCATTTTTATGTAGTATATTGTATTGACTGACAATTTTTTTGCAAAACATCGTTTATGTGTTTGTAATATTAAAATTTTTATCACGTTTATCAATCAAATCACACCTATCAACACACTTGACAAATATAAGCATGGGGCTTGCATGGAATAAATTTATTCGATTTATTTAACCCTCATAAAGCCTGATCAAACAATCTTAAGTCAGACGATTAGGGAAATTATTGCAGAAATACCTGTTGACAGGAGTAGACGTGACCCAAAATACAAGGTTTTTAGTCAATATATTCTCCCACTTGGAAATGTTACCCTTTGGGAAATATGTTGGCACACACGCAGCGAAAAATTACTTTCGCTTTAATTAAAATTCTGCATAAAAGGAATAATTATATTTCAGAGTATGTTTTATATTTAATCTTTGTGCTTTGTTTTATTAACCTTTGTAACATTTATTAACTGGTTCCACTTTCATTGTGTTTTTGTATGCAATTATGAAAACCATAGAAAGATGAATTGGATGAAATAAAATTCAGATGAAAGCGGTTTGCTCATACGTAGTATTCATTTAATTTATATTTTTGTCTTCTTTTCAAGTGCTTTTTTTATCTAAAGTTATTCAGAATACAAAACATATTCATTCATAGCTTTTACTTTCTATTGTAATATTAAAAAATATTTTTTCATAATAAGTGAGATAGATGAGATAGAGATAAATGGAGCATGAACAATTTTTATCACTCAATTTTTATGATGTTTAGTTGTTTACTTTTTGGTCTCGAAAGAGAATTTATGTATCGATTGAATTGGCATTCACTTGGTAGAACTCCATTATAAAACGGCGAAAAAACAGCAATGTATTTTAG
This sequence comes from Himalopsyche japonica, assembly GCA_028555115.1. Lineage (NCBI taxonomy): Eukaryota > Metazoa > Arthropoda > Insecta > Trichoptera > Rhyacophilidae > Himalopsyche > Himalopsyche japonica. Next base: position 135,050 of record JAHFWJ010000635.1, read on the forward strand.
TCCTACACAATTTTGTACAACTAAAATACATTGTTAATTTTGAATGCAATTGGTGAAATTAAATTCGTATGTTTCACCACTAGATGTTTGTATATTGAGTAAAGTAGGTATTCTCTATATGAAAGAAAAAAAACATTTATATTTTAATGTTACTTGATTGATATTTGTTGAAAAATCCCTTTCAAGATTGACTCGTTAGCAAGATCGTTTATGAAAATTATGACATGCAATTCTGTTAATTATTATTAGATTGATATTAAATCTGTTTTAGCTGTAATTTACTGCTTGCCTAGGGGTAAGTGTTTTCCTGTAATTTATAACTTTAACATATATACGATGCTAACTGTTTATTTTACGTCAGTTCTGTTGCATCCGTATGATAGAATGCCTGAAGATGCCGAAAGGCGAAACCCGGGTCGTTAGTGACAGAACATGTGGAATCGTACAAAGTTGTAAAAATTCAAATAATCATATAAAATACATTAGAATACATAGAATTTATGTGATAATAAAATTATTTTTGATATCATTTCAATAATTACGGTAAAATCCTGGTCACCCGCGCTAAAAAAACATTTTTTTGTCTGATGGTAAAGTATTTTTACTGAGGGTATACGAATATGGTTGTAGAACGCAAAACCCTGTTTAGAGCACTGGGTATCGCATAATTAAAAGAAAAAACGAGCAGTTTACGGTTATAATTCGAAAGCGATCCTTATTTTAGGGAATGTCAGTTTGTTCTATACACGTAAAATAATGCGTGTAATTTATCATGAACCTTTTGATTAAGTTTCGCTCATCTAAGGCCTGCCCATTTACAACCTTTTCAAACTGAGTTACTTGCTCTCTGAGTAACAAATTAGCGAACCGCACGCTAATCGTGAGATGCACTCAGTCGTGTGGCCAAAACCATTTGCCCTGAATGTCATCGCTTAATTTATATCCCCTACCAAATTTTACTCCCATGTTCTACCTGAAATGTGCGAGTTTGTGACGTTGTCCAGAGATCAGCAACTTTTTACCGACTCACCGTTATGGCTTTAATCTGAACAATATATCTAAATATTAATATCTATTCGTAGCACAACCCCTTAAAATGCTTTCGAACGAGGCTGCAATTCTTTTTAACAAGCAATTAATACAATGCATATTTGGGAGACAATAATTTCGAAATCGAACTGTTGTATCAAGTGATTCATTTACTTTTTCAACAATATGAAGTAATATGAGACTTGGAGCGGATTTTTGCGAATTTAATCTTTGAAATTTGAAACGATGCTTTTCGAATATATTTCTAGTTTTTTTTTAATTACGACTAAGAAATAATGAGGTTTTTAAAATTAGTGCAATCAACTCGTTCGTCTAAATAATCAACGGTAGTATTAACTGGACTTGTTGCAAGTTTTGTTGTTATTTTTGAAAGATGTTTCCGTTATGTATTAAAATGGATAGATTTTTTTAACAGTAAGAATCTTTAAAAATGTTTGTTGGTTTCATGATTGAAATGATTCTCATAGTCTGAAAACTTTCCGTTGATTAAATCTCATGTAGAATGTTTTCCATCACTGCCTCATAGTTCTTGATGTATGAATTGCTTTCCTTCACGCGATTTGCTGATTTAATATATTGTTCCCGTACATTTAATTGCTATAAATTATTAATTCATCTTTTGGTATAGTTTTTTTAAAGCTTTAACACAAAAAGTTTGTATTGTTCATAATTCCATACCGCTTTAATTCAGGGAGGCTGTCATTGGTAGTTATTTATATACAAGTTTATGAAGTATGTTATTCAATATGTTGCACTTGTTCAATGAAGCTTTCATGATGTTAATGATCGATTTTTCAAGAAAAAGACGGTCAGTGTAAGTGCTACAGATAAACTGATCGAAATAAAACTCATCAGTATTAAATAATAATTTTGAAACAACTGGATTGAAATTTAAATTTAGCAAACATATCTTCATCAAAGATTTTATTCTGTTTCAATAATACCTACAATGGCAATAGTTGCCATTTCATTTAAATTAAATTTTATAATATAATGTTTTTATGTAATATTATTTACTAAATATTCAATAATTTTTACTAATACCAAACAACTTTACGAGTGTTTTTGTTTCAGTGTTCAGAAAACGAGACTTTATAGATGGAAATTTACCAACAAAATGTTACGTTACTTGATATAATTTTATATATTCAACCTGCAGGAGTTTCACCACTAAAAATTAAAAAATTATATGTCCTATTTGGAATTTTTATTGTGAGCAATTTTAAAGATAATCTTTTATTTTGCGAAATAAGTATATCACTAATTCCGACGCCGGTCTTAATAATCTTTACTTATATATTTGATGCATTTTTGTCAATATTTTCACACTAATGTTGTTAAACACATTAATATAAATTATTGCATAAAATTTTGCGTAATAAATTTGCGCATTTTCAACACAATTTCAATTAACCATGAACAAGGCTTTTAACTTTAGCATAATACTCACAAACATACCGACCTACACATTAATTTGTCACGTATAAAAATGCAAATTCCAAAACAGCTGCTGCGAAAGAAGGCTTTTGGCCAGCTTTTTTAATTAGCCTCATTCCTGTTTCTGATTTCATTACTGAACTAAATCTTTTTTTTACCTCTGTAGGAATATTACTTCGGCAGCTCGACTATGGACCTTTTTTTCTCGTAAACATTATTATTTGATGTGATTTAAATTTAAATAAAGCCCTCAAAAGCCGCCCGTTTTACTGCGCAGCTTACGTTGGTTTTTTGTTTTCGGGAATTTTTTATGAATTATAAAGAAATATAAATATAACAGTTAACTTTGCTTAATTTTATTTCGTCAACTGTGATGAGAGAATAATCAGCATAAAGAGCAATTTAAATAATTTGTTTTGTTTTTTGGATAGAAATTATTTTTTATGTATTCTAAGAAAATGTTCCTGTGGCTTCCAATTTTGCCCTGAATAAACATAAATTAAAATTTTTCATTTATTGGTCATATTTTTCATCGTAGAATTGAACTCGTCTGAACATTGTCAAGGAAACTCAGTAGAAAGAAGATTTTTTTATATCCAGAAAATTTAAAAAAAAGTAATTAATAACTTCAATTGATTGTGAAGAATCATGAAAACTTTTTAACTCAAAAAATAATAATATTATTTTGAAAATGACAAACAAAAATACGTAGAAGTTTTCTCATTGATGATATCACGTCATTTTGATGTCAAGCAATAATTTTATTTATAAAATACTTTTTACAAAATTTTAGAACTTCTGAGCATTTTTCACAATAAATTTTTGTGGATAATTTTATATCTCTTAACTGATAGCATTAGACAAATTCATGTACTAAGAATATATCTTTATCCTGATAAATGATCAATTCATATAATAACCCTTTTATTAATACATGAATAAAAAATAAGATAATACTGCAGTTTATTTTCATACATTATCATCTCTAGGATCATTGTCCTGAAAGAGTTGAAATAAACACTTGCACCGTGGAAAGAGTTATTGACAATCGTTGCTTAGCGTGTACTGTTTACTGCTGTGCTTTCCCCGGGGTGTCAGTCGAGTGGGCGGGGCGGGCAGGTAGTCAGGTAGGCGGCAAGCGAGGGCGGACCCCCTGGCACATTGCCAGCGACCCCTGGAAAACTCTTAACCGTTGCCTGGCAACCGCCCTCTTGTGCATTCTCACGTTTCACATACTGGATGCATCAATTACCTCGCTTCTGTGGACTCTGTAATGCAATCGGTCTCGCGGAATCGTGGATTCAAAGCTCATTATTTGGAATTCGTTTCAGTGAGTCTTCGCTTTGACTAATTGCCACGGATATCCCAAATTATTGTTTTATTTACAACATAGTTTTGTTTTTCAATACAAATTTCATTATAGTAGAGCAGCAAAAAGCGTCAAATATCAAAACTTTTGCTCATAATTTGTTGAATTAATTTATTGAAATATCCCGCCCCTAAAATATTTTTTGACTTAAGGTGTCAAATGAAACTTGTATCATAATTTTTCTTTACATATCCATATTTTTGACATTGTCATTATTGGCTCGGCCCCTTCGGTCTCTTTGAGTATTTAGTACCCGTGCTATTTCAAGAATTGAATGGATCTTCTTTCGAAGACGAAATCTGAAAATCGATTTAAAACATTTCATGAGACTGTCTTTACTGAGATTTCAACCAGTGAAGTTCTTCTCTCGGCTTCAGGTCCGCAATTTATCCATTGAACGATCATGTAATCTATCCCATGATTGTTGTAAAGGTCTAAAAATCAAAGAAAATTTTTGCCACCAACTTTCAAGTTATATTGGTAATCCGATTTTTTAATGTTTCCTCATCTTCTGTATACAGATATATTTCGAAATAATGAAATAACTGCAGTATATACGACTTAACATTTACATACCTTTAGAAAATTAATCCATAAAGAATATATTTTATTCGCATTTGTGTCACAAAGAAAATGTCACCGATTTTCGTTTAATACTAATGTTTCTTTTCTCTCTTTTGTTTCAGGTAAGTGATCTGAAGTCATACACCATGTATAAACTTTTCATCGATTTCCCGAAGGCTACGTATACTTCTTACTTTTTACACGTGTTTATTTTACATCGTGAATAATTCAACAATTTTAAATGTCAGCTTTGTTTCTTTTCGTATGTTTATTATTTACCCATTCATCGCATCACCTTTAGAGCTTTAGTGTACTGAAATTGCGTAGGCCATGAAATAAATTAAAATGCCTAAGCTCTATAGAAATATTTGTAAAATGTGATCAAAAGAAAATCGCTCCATACTCAACATCAACAACTTTCGAAATGTAATTCGACGTTGTAAAATACGAAATTTAATTTTAAAAAACGCTCAAATGTATTGTTTAATAAATTATCTAACGCCAAAGTTAACATATAATGGAATTTCTCGAAATTATGTACCAAATGGAATAATTTCGCTCTAAAGATTTTGCCAGAATCATTCGCATTCTAAGCAAGAGCGAATGCTTTCTCTCTCACAATTCCAGGGCTTGTCATTTGAATTTCTTGAATTTTTCATATGGATTCAGCATACTCCAGGGTAAGCTAAATTCCTCTCAATTCTCCATTCACTTGGCTACACTTCAAATGTATTTAGTAAGAAAATTTGTTGATTATTCGAGCATGCATATTGATTTTAACACTGTTTTTTAAGTAATCATTTAACGTAGAAAATGAATGTTGTTGACAAGAATAATGAGAAAATATTTATCGCTTATTTTGAACTTATATTATTTGCATTAAGAGTGCCTTAGATAAGCATTATTGTAATAATTTGATGAAAACTTTGTATGCTAAGGTAAAAATAACAAAGCATTCAGTATTTTTTTTATACGTGGTTGGTTGTAGACGGCTTTTTCGCTTCAGTATAGTTAAAACTAAGAAGAAACATAATCTGAACTTTGGTTGTATTTTATTTTCAAGACGAGATAGACATAATATTCTCTCGCTCACTCATCTCATATCATATTTCATGTATAATTTAAATATGTAATCGTTTTCAGAACAAAGCTCACTTACGAATCAGTTGAACGTAAAGTTATTTTATCGCAATTAACACGGTCTCTTATTTCAAGTCAATGATTAATAGCAATACGGTCCTTTAAATGCGTGGAATATATACAAAAAATCTGCATTGCATGTATATACACATTTAGTGAAAGTTGGCCATTTAATTATCACAACGCCGCTAAAAACTCGCATTTAATAAAATGGTTTTAATAGCGCAATTTGGTACTTGTTTCCTTTCTTACGTACACGGAAATAAATATCTTATGGAAATACAATGCATGCACAATAGATTCTATTTAAGAGCCCATTATCGTTCGCTAGTTTTGTTACGACTAAACTGAATGAATCGATGGTCAGATTGTGCTACATTCGTATACGTTGAAATGAAATGCGGGTAGTGTGGGACGCGTTGAACCCTTGATGTCTGACAATTATTAAAGATCACTAACCAAGCACTTTGATCAGTGTAGCACTAGACCGCAATGTTTGCACGCGTCCTGAATATATTTTCTAAAAATAACGTGTTTACTGTGTTTTTTTTAAAGCTTCTTTGACTCTTCAGTAAGCAGCTTTTCAGAAAATTGCAAAATAATTTTTATGTGAAACAAAATAAAATGGAAAATCTTTTATCGCTTTTTTGTAGCTGGTTGAAGACTTTGATTTTTAAATTAATATTATTCTGAAATACACGGGTTACGAATTAAAGACAACGATTGAAAAAAGCTCAAATCGTTATTTTCTCGTACACCTACTATTGTTTATTGCAAGTTTTTATTTTGAAAGATCCGTTTTGAATTGGATCGAACTACTTCTAAGTCTCTAGATAATTTCACTTTGAACGACCATCGAAATGCGTTTGAACTTTTTCCTACGGCCGCTTGAAATAGGCATATTATAGCCTTAACGGATTCTAAAAGAGAGATACTCGACTGGGCAATATTACACTTTGATCCTTGATCTTTCGGAAAAAATCTGATTACATGCATTTATTTTTACTATAAATTCGTCTCAAAGTTCGGACAATTTAGTGGGAAATGGGTTAATATACTCATCCTAAAATTCAACGTTTTATTTATTTATTATTATGTTTAATATCACATTGCCGTCTGAGAATAGCCATTGCTTGCTAAGTAGCTTTTTTATCATTCCTACCCGTATAAAAAACAGATTTATAATATATTAATTAACCTACGTTTAAGAAAATTTGCAGCTCTTCGAAAATATGCCGTATTATAATTTAACGTGATTTATCTTAATCAAATAACGATAAAAAAGGTGTTGGTTTACGTTAATCTAAATATAAGAAGTCATGGTGGAGAAATAATTGTATGTTTATTGATTTAATTGGCATTTAATCGAAACAAGAAGTTATTTTAATGGGGTAAAATAATTAAGATACTGAACAGATCCCTGAAAATTGTTTGAAGAAATTCTTGTCCGCTAAATACTATGTTTAAGTCATTTTTATCACATTGCAGTTTTTTTGTTCAGATTTTGTATTATGCTAGATTTTTTTTATAAAATGTCTATACAATTATGTAAGACGTAAAATCCAATGTAACCTATTAGATTTCTCAGTTGAAATAATGCTACGACTGTAGAATAATTAAACTCAAAAGTGTTTTGAAATTGGATACAATAACTCGACGAGAGCTTTACTTATACTGGTATTACTCTTAAATTAACATTATTTTGAATTAGCTTATGATATTTGTAACTTTAACTTAAACTATTATATCCTTACTTAACATTTTACGCCAGAGAAACTGAGAAATTATGTCTTATATTGCCAATCATTAGTGAGCTTGCGTTAATTTTCTTCCTTTTAATTACTAGTTCGGCAACATCGCCCGTATCATCAATTACCCGCAATTAAGTTGTATCGGGAGGCCAGCCCCTAATTAAATAATCATTTAGGTGGCTGGGGTGGCCTCGAGGCTAAGACGCCATTCATCAATTTCTGCTTCGGCTGCTAACATATCTAACATTAACCCATAAGCACTACCTTCATCCATGTCTGCCAAAACCGTCATGTCCATAAGTGCGTTGTAGACTTGTTTTTATGTCAATTGTTTATGTCAAAAGTTGTTTTGCTCTTGAAAGTAATTTTCTGCTGTTATAATAATGATTTTGGACTCTAGCTATTAAATATATAAAGTTATGTGATAAAAAGTTGGCGAATATAATATTTGACAACGTTTACGCAATAAAGAAATTTTATACTTTTTTGCCTTCATAAAACAAGACAACTGTTTGACAAACGCTACACAATGATGGGATGGGAATGTATATGGATAATGTTCCCTAAAACGCTGAGTATTATGATGTAATTCAAAACAATAAATATTTATTTTTATTTTTATTTCAAGTCCCTAATGAAAAATCGTGTATCTTAAATAAATTCCACATGTTTAAATCAACATTCAACGATAAGAATAATGGTAAATAAATAAGAATAATGGTAAATAAACCCTTATATATTAGTGCATTAAATCCTTATTTCGTTTCACTGTTTATTTTGCTAAGCATATTTTTATACGATTAAAGGGGGTTACAACTTCTCTGCCAAAGTAATTCTCGTATTATGATGGATTGAATTTCAAATAGCATCCACATAATTAAAAAAAATCCAAATAACCTAACACTAAATATAATAGATCATTAAATCACAGAAGACATAAATGATCTCCACATATTGACAAAATTGCATCGTTTTAAGACGCTGAACGCACAAATCTGCCCAGATTAAATATAAATAATTGAAAACAAAAACAAAAAATTGATAATGGATAAATTTCTTACTTCGTAAGATGCCGAACGTTAATCTGTAAAATTATTTTTAATGACCATAATTTTCCTAGTGTTATTTTAAATTGATATTATAATTTCTAGCGTAATAATATGTATGTATTATTATATCAAGATGTATTTCCCTTATAGTCGCATCTGGCAAGTTTTGAATAGTTTCTTCAGAACTAAACTAGACACAGCTTTGAGCGTTGCGTGCTAATAAATTGATCGACCACCTGAGTACAGGGCTGCTATTTTCAACAACTGCTGCCATTAAATGAAATGACTATAAAAACTCAACAGGCTTGTGTCATTCAAGTTTTCTTATTCAACTTTTGAAAACTCAGCCCCTTTTATGATTTGTCATTATACCAGCCGTTATGTTCATTAATGGCATTTGTTTGATATATTTGAATTACTAGGGATAGTAAATACGAATGTTAAATTATTGCCTCACCAAGATGGATCTTTGTTAAATTATATCTGTTTACGTATAATCGTCAATTTTATAATTAATGGTTGGTGATTAGTTATTACATTTTCTATCCAGTTAATCATTTCATTTGAAGTGACAATAATTGATGCCGTAGTATTATTATTTTGGCTTAGTGGTCCAATCTCAAATGAGAGTTACAGTTAGTTGAAGGAAGTTTTAAAAAAATACTATTTTCACTCACTCACTTTCAATGTATTGATTGGATTGGCATTTACTTGGTAGAACTCCATTATAACACGGTGAAAAAATAGCAATGTATTTTAGTTCTACAATTTTTATACAATATAGTTGATAGCTGTTTCGGCTCACGCTATTGTCAGAACTATCACTTTTAAGGTGTTAACCGTCACTTCTTGACGGAGAAGCATGATATTTCAAATAATAAAAGCATTTTTTTTGTATATATTTCCAAATTATATTTTATGATCAGTACCGGTTTAGCTCATCGCTAACATTATGGACTGTATTTTGTATAAATAATATATTTGGTCCATTCTCGGTAATTTCTCTATAATTATCTACAAGTTTGCACATAGAATAAGGATGGTTTTACCTTTAATATCTTAGTGAATTTTATATTTTCCCTTCAGTAAAATTTTGTAACATAACTGTCGCCCAACGAAAGTTTAGTGTCGAAAAGATTTACTAAATTTATAGCATGGAATAATAATTTTCACGTCAAACATTATTTCTTTTATGGAATGCTCTGTTTTAGCGATAGTATAAATTAAATTAAAAAAATACTTTATTTATATAATAGTACGCCAGACTGTCTACAAGCTGCATCGTACACTCTGTTGAAGTATAATTGGCAACCCTATATTACACGGTAAAAGTAATACCCCTTTGACTCATCTCGTCCTCCCCCACCATCGTCTCTGCTAGACTAGTTTCCTTTGAAGCGCAAGACTCCTTCTCACCGGTAAGAGCTCTTCTTACGCTAGGGATCTTCCTGTGATCCTGGGAAATGGGCAATCCATCAATTCTGTGACACGCTTTAAACGCTTTCTACTCTCGGATTTCGTCCGTTTGCGTGTATCGAATTATATTGCGTGCTGTTAAATGAATTTGGATAAACTTTACATTACTAAAAATATATATAGGTTATCCTCGACTTACGAACGAGATACGTTCCTGATCGTAAGCTGAATTGGTCGTAAGTCGAATTTCATACAAAATATGTATTAAATTTGAATTGTTGCAACTTTGTACGATTCCATATGTCTTATCAAAAATGACCCGGGTTTCGCCTTTCGGCATCTTCAGGTATTACATCGCACGGATGCAACAGAACTGGCGGTCGTTCGTACAATGTTGCAACAATTCAAATTTAATATTGAAGTTCCATCAAGCACCTTCAGTCGATATCATAAATTACAAAATATGTATGTTACTTACATATTAAAATAAAACGTGTATATTTATATACATTTTTGTATTGTTAAGTGTATACTTATTAATTAATACAAAATGAAATCTTTCGTCATCTGTACTTATATATTAGTACAATCCATTGCCTCATCATCAGTAGTGGAAGAAGAATCAGTAGTCTTTTTAAAAAACACATCCAAATTTAGTTGAGATTTTGTTGTTTTTTCCTGTACATTGCAATTTTTAAAAATTGCTATTTTTTTGGTCGTAAGTGCGAATGGCCGTAAGTCGAGGACTACCTGTATACACAAATTATCACTTATATAAATCATTTTTGCTGTGTTAAAATAATTGTTTGCAAAAAATACGTGCTACAGATTTAGATAATAAAAACACATATTTTTGTACTTATTTTCACAAGTTTTTGATCTCGACCGGTTTTTCTCATCGTGAGCATTATCTACAGCTGTAGATAATAAAAACACATATTTTTGTACTTATTTTCACAACAAGTTTTTGATCTCGACCGGTTTTTCTCATCGTGAGCATTATCAACTGATAGAATACAACCGCGATAAGCGAAACCGGTCCTGATTAAATAATATATTGTGGAAATAAGTACTTAAAAATGTGTTATAATGGAGTTCAAATGGAGTAAAAACCATGTTATCATAGAGTTCTACAAAGTAAATGCCAATTGAATCAATAAACTAAAAAAACGTGTTTTTATTATTTTAAATATCATGCCTTTCCATCAAGAAGTGACAGTTAGCACATTAAAAGTGAGTATTGGTTGGTTTTTCTGTAACGAATGTATATGATACATTAAGATTTAATAATTAATTATGGTAATAAACGCAAAATTTCCGTTTGCTTATTTGCATAAAAAACAATTATTGGTTATCACACAAATAATATATTAATATTCGTATTTATGTAATCAAGCGGTATCCTTTTTATGAAATATGATATTTGACAATTAAAGATTGTGTCTTTGGTGTTAATTAATTTTGAATTGGTTTTATAATGAGTATCTTACTAATTGAAATAATATGAGTACTATATCAATTTGTTCGTCGAATAATGTGCTTATTTGATATTCGTCAAATAATAATAAAAAACCGGGAACATAATTTAAATTTTCAAACTGAGGAAAATCTACAGATTGTGAGATTAGTATTTTTGTTTTTTTTTTTGAATAAAAACCTGCTGGAAAATCATATATTACTTAAGGAAAAAACCCTCGCTCGTCATTTCGCGTATCGTTATTAATTTTTTCGCCAAGGGGAAATTTTGCGGGTAAATTATCCTCGCGTAGGCGTCTTACCTTTACGTTGCGTTCTTCATTATTCATAGGCTTTTCATAGTGAAGCTAAGATAAACACAATGAATAAATATGAATTTAAATTGTTTGATAAAACGCAAAAATATTTACCTTGCTGAAAAAAAATTACCCGCCTAACGAAACCGTAAATTATTTTAGACGTAAAATTATTTCATCAAAATCGATTGTTTTTCACTCTACTGCTTTCAATAACTCGCTAATTTTCGTTCTTTTTACTTGAATTTTATACATTTATCATCCATCTGGCTTAGAAGAGATTTTTCTTTTAAGTAAATATATTTAACGAACAGTTTGTGTACATGACTGGAAATAATTATCAGCATTAAATGATTTCTTGCCATTGGTTTGTTCAGAGCACCCGTTTTCTTCGCTAGTTAGTCTTCAGGTCCCGGTTACTCATAAATTTCCGGAATATATATACGGATTCAAAAGATACTCATAGTGGAATGCATTATATCTGTCCTGAATTAAGCTGGGCATATAATATTTCTCTCATTCTAAAATGGCACAAATGGTGCTCGCTTTCTTTTGTCCCGGCTTTCAAAAAAACACTCAAGATCAATCGATTTCACAGAAATATTTCTTTACTCATTTAAACGAGGTGAAATTCTCTATCTTTGCAATGATCAATATGAAATTTTCAGATATAACAAACCCTGTCTCCAACTTATATATGTAGTCACAAGAGTAGTGTTTCAAATACCTCACTAGGAAAACAATGCGGTGAAATAAAATTAATGAGATTTCAGCATTCATTTAGTAAACAGCGCTCGGCGTTTATTGTTAACAGTCCGTGAACAGTTTGCACTGCACTTAAATTTAAACCACTTCGCTTTTTCTCAGAATTTTCTCAAAATTTCATACTCTTACGTTTGCCCTAGGGATGTAAACCCGTGCTTTACGTAACTCGCTTCCCAGACGGTGCGAGTAAAGGCTTATTTTTCATACAATTTCTAGTCGCGTAGACAGCGTACTATTAGATCAGTGATAATAAACTATTTAAAACGCGCACACCTATGAAATTATAGAGGTTTATCGTAACTTTAATTTAGCTTCTACTATACATCGAATTTCGCATTCAACAAAAGTTCATAACTACATGTTTTCCTACTTAGAAAATTAATTAAAAAAAAGAAATAAACCATTTATTGTTCTCATATTCGTAATTTACTCGTACTTCTTAAATGCTGATTTGAAGATTTATTTTATTTTTATAACACGGATCTGTAATCAAATGTATTTTATCCTTATTCTTAGAGGAGCGAAGCATCAATAAATAAAAATCAATTGCTTAAATTCCATTTTTCGTATTAACAACGGACGATTTTACGCAAGTCTTAATTTATGTTTTGGGTGCAATGTTTTCACTCTTCATATGTCGATGATTCGACTGCACGGCGTTAATGGAACCGTAATAGTTTATTGCACCTATTTTTGGTATCGCTGCACTAGAGCACATAAATTCACTATTTCCCTTTTAAGGTGTATTCGCTTGGTATGCCATTATGGTCCTTCATTTCCCTTTTGTTCCCTCGTTTATTAAATCTCCGCGGAACGTACATAATTTAATTTGCGATTAAACGTCCGCTCTCAAATATCATGCCATTATATTATTTGGGCTGACAGAGTTTTATCTTTTTCTCTCTAGTATGAGGTTGTCCCTTAAATGCCATTTAGGGACGATCAATGAACGACCTACAAATATGTTTCACGGATTTAATCGTTGTTGTAAATACGCCGAAAAGAGATTCCGGAAATGGATTCTGAAATATTTAAATAGGGTAGAAATCCAGGGTATTTTTTATGTAAATATATTTTTAATTTATTAACTTATGATTCCTACTGGACAAGTCACTGCTCAAAACACAGTTGTTTAATTAAAACATTTTTTTCAACAATTTTATGCAATGATTTAATCCTGATTCAGATGTTTGATTGTATCGCACATTACTAAGTATTGCTTGTTTCAATTGTAATATTATTAATGACATTGATTACTTACACAGTAAGGTGTTAACTGTCACTTCTTGATGGAAAGGCATGATATATTAAATAATATAAACACATTTTTTTAGTACTTATTTCCACAATATATTTTTTGATCAGGACCGGTTTCGCTCATCGCGAGCATTATCAACTGATGCTCGCGATGATGATTTGGTCCTGATCAAAAAATATATTGTGGAAATAAGTACTAAAAAAATGTGTTTTTATTATTTAAAAAAAACTTACACAGTAGGTTAATAATTTTAAATGAGTCCCAGGCAATACGCTTTCAACTTTTGTTATTATGTGGTATCTTTTCCATATTTCATAACTTATTACTGTATTGATGTGAAAATGTATTGTTCTTTTTTCTGCCCTACGAAAGCTACCTTTCTACTTTAATACTGAAATTTATCTCAAATACTTTTTATTTATGGCTTTGACGATCAATATAAACCGATAACAATTGGGCCATGCTATTCATCCGTGCATCTCTAAAAGTCTTGTCCATCGCCGAAAAAACTCTGCCCGCCTTCAACTTCGAATGGTTACTGACGACTGAATAAAAGTTTTGAGAACATTTCTTTTATTTTTTTCAAAATGATGTAGCTACAGCAGACAATAACACGTCATTTTTCACAATTGAAAATTTTATTTATTATGTTGTAAAGTTTTTTCTCCGTGTATAAATATAATCTGAACGCAAAAAATCTTTTAAAGATTTTAATTACTTTCACTTGATGATTTGAGTTTCAAATACTCGCTTAGGTTCCAGTTATTATTCGTCCGTTTTTTAGAGCTACAGAATTTTCTGCATTGCTGTTAGCATGATCAACGGCTTCGCATAGAACGGATATCTTTACCAATCAAATTTCCATTCGATCTGTGGTCAAATACATTACAATCTGTCAATTCTTACATAGGGATACATGTCCATCTATAATTTCTTTACTCTTCATGGCCCACTCAGATGAAAAACATTCAATAATTATGAAAAATCTGTGGAAATGGTTCATTAAGATTGCAAATTTTAAACATATAGTCGTGGGAATAACGGATAAATTTTAAGACTAACTCATTTTTACGGAAGTAAATTATACTATAAATCATTTCATCCAGAATTTGTAAAACCTTTTGGACACGTTGAATACAAAAGCTTTTATTCTTAATCGGATTTCGGGACTATTCTTCCTACATAAACTTTGTCTAATATTATAAAATCAACCATATATTTTTTTTAAATTTTTAAACGTTTCTTTAAGTGAAATTCATTATTCGTAAGTAGTGTTTGGATTTTAATCAAGTAGTTTGTTATTATTTTTAGTTGTCGTAGCCTGGTTAAGACTTGACAGTATATTCGGCTTTATTGTTCTTTTTTATTGCAATTAAGAGTTGACCGGCGAGAAATACTCCTAGATTTTTCTTAATAGAAAAAACAATACAATGTAACAAAATAAATGTAGTAAAATCGTATATAACTAATGTTGAAAAGTGTCTATATCGGTTTTTACTTTGAAGCGCCTCGCATTACCATAGGTGCCTTTATGTAAAAGAACCATTCAAAATAAATATACCCAAACAAGTAGGTAACAAAACAGTTTTATTTTACTTAAAACCTTTTAGTGCCTTGTAATATTATATAAATGTAAAAGCTATATTCTTAAGCTTCGTTGGGGGTGCGCGGTTTGACTTTATTATAAATATTTTACAAAAGCATCCAGCATAAAACCAAGATGAGGTATTTTTGTCCGTTGCGGTAGTAGGTAATGCTCTCGTTTCGGCATTTGCTTCACAAAATCCCCGCAATTTTATGTAAATTCGCATTATTATACCATTCCACCGTGCACAAAGTTAAATCTGGGTTTGTAATAATTTATAAAAACATATTTCTCCGCTAGACAGCCACTGGGTTTCGGCGAAATTTATGACGAATGATTGCATAAACCATTGCAGAGAAAAGCTTCTAAATAAATTTTGAAAAAATTGACCAAAACATAATGTGTATTATTATATGAATTTAATTCAAATGATGGAAATGTGATAACGGATTGAATTTTGGGCGTTCTTTTTAAATCGGATATATTTTGTTTGCGTACCGAGAAATAATGCTTTTTCAAATGAAGAAAAGTTATAACACGGTGAAAAAATAGCAATGTATTTTAGTTCTACAAAATTATTTTAACAAATACAGTTGATAGCTATTTCGGCTCACGCCATCGTCAGAACTATGCTTAAACTAACATTCGCTAATGCTAGTTAATTGGTAGTTAATAGGTAGTAGGTAGTTAATTGATTTATAGAAACGGTTATCTTGTATACCAATACATAGAGGATGTGTTGTGTGCCTTTTCTGCACTGCTATATATAGATAAGCGAATGTAAGTTTAAGCATAGTTCTGACGATGGCGTGAGCCGAAATAGCTATCAACTATATTTGTTAAAAATAATTTTGTAGAACTAAAATATATTGCTATTTTTTCACCGTGTTATAATGGAGTTCTACCAAGTGAATGCCAATTCAATCAATACGAAAAGTTATGTTATGTCACTGTTACTTGATTTAAAACAATCTTCTACGATTATTATCGTGTAAAGATATTTTTTTAATTCTGCATCTAATCCAGTATAATGTAGCTGCCCGCGTTAAACTATGGCATCACTGTTTTAGTGCTTAAAAATTTCTGAATAAATCATTTTTCATTACGTATTGTGATTAAAAAAAATGTCATTTTCTTGCTCTGTTTTTTTTTTCATATAAAATTTTATATTTAAATCATCATGAATAGATTGTAGAAGAAACTCTATGGAAATACTTTACTCATCCAATAAATTAAGTACTTAATTTCAATACCAAGTAATGTTTTTTCTCTGGCGATTGTAATTGGTTGGCTTGAGTGATAGCTCGGGCATTCTTTTCGATTTGATCAACAATTTTAATCACTATACCTTTTACTAATTGCAATAAAATCACAAGATAGTTGTCGATATACAATAAAATCTAGTTACCACAAAATAGCAAAGGTTGGCAGTCACTTAACCCAGACACGCCATGCAGATTTATTTCGAAAAATTACAAATAGATCGAAATTTGCCATATTCGTATTGTTATTTTTTCATTAGACCTTCAATATGACGAGAAGGTTTTTATTCTAGAAAATATTTTCGGTAACACAAATACCAAAATATCGGTCTATGTATATAATAAGCTCTTTTTCTTTAAGATTTTTTATTATGAATAAAGAGCTAGCAATAACCTTGAGATTGGTATTGCCCGTGTTATCTCGCAAAATAATTATAACTAATGACTTTTTTACTGGTAAATTTCCACTAAAATAATCCAATAAAACCTTACAATTCGGAGAGGTATCCATTACGATTACATGAAAGGTATTCTATCACGACTATGAAGGGTTGGGTATTAAAAGCAATATAACGGTTAATGGTTTATTTGTTTTAATTAGAAACATAATATCAGAACTGGCACTTCAGCGTAGCAAAATTTTAAATAGCCCGATTCAGTTTCTGGGAAATATGAGTTAAGATGTTGGGCAAATATTTATTTTATTTTCCAAGATAGGTTTGAGTGATAGGTGGGGGCTACTTCGTAACTAAATCTGTAGTTTATTGATTGAATTGGCATTCACTTGGTAGAACTCGATTATAACATGGTAAAAAAATAGCAATGTATTTCAGTTCTAAAAGAATATTGTTTAAAATCTAGTTGATAGCTATTTCGAGCTATATTGAACAAACTAAGATATGTCGATCACCATTGCTTAACCCTCTGCGGGGTGCTTCTTTGTTTCTGTAATAGACCATTTCTGTGCCATATGTAAACTTATTGATATAGCCGCCTTTTTAGTTTCATTGACAATTTGTAATTTTATTTCGAGCAAGAAACAAGCTAGGTCGTTAAAACAGGAGAGAAGATGTATTGTGTACCTTTTAAGATAAACAGTTTTTTTTAGATAAACAAATGTTAGTCTAAGCATAGATCTGTCGATGGTGAGCCGAAATAGCCATCAACTATATTAAAAAAAATAATTTTGTAGAACTGAAGTACATTGCTATTTCTTTCACTATGTTAAACCTGTAGTATTAGTTGTAGTTAGTTCTGCCAGTAAAGCTATACTGCACCATGAGGAATGCCGAGTGACATGTGGTTTAATTGTATATTTATGTTCGATAGTGACGTGCCAAAATATGACAGTTGACAGTAGAGGTGTATTGAAGTTTTGAGAAACCAACTGAAGACGACAGTTGGGTAATTTGATAATTTATTTACGCATTTAATGTAAATTTATAATAAAAATTATCACCTTTTTTGTGTTGTGCTAATCACCATTATTATTTCAAAGAATTTATGATGTTTTAATAAAGCAGGCACCTTTTTTGGTTTCTAAGGCGCCAGACTCCCTCTGCTATTCGTTCTGGAAGAATTACTTAACGCCTGAAAGCAACATTATTTAGAATTTATTTAGGACTCGACCGATGCTCTATATGCAATAGTCAGTTGGGTCTAATAGTACCTTACGAATAGAATATATTTATGTTTCGTTCCATTTGCATACATTTAAGGGATTACAATTTATAATGCCCACAATACGTAGTGGCAAAAACTGTTATTGATGTTCCGTTGTGTGAAACGCGCGTGGATTCTCGTAAATTACAGTAAACAAATATCCTGTCCTACTTGTGAATCAAATCGATAGTGTTATAATAATAAACCATTTCACTCGTGTCAGATTTGTAAACACTGTTGAACACACCGCTGAAAGACAAACCGATGAAAAAAAACTCGAACAATGCAGAGTAAATATGCTGCAGGCTTTGTTTGAGTTAAGTTGTTGAGTTTTACCTCCCCGCTAACTTTATTCAATTAACCCAGATATCTACCGAGCGCCTTTTAAACGAACGGTGGGCAGATAAGTTAATTTTCCTTGTCTTTTTCTTTCAAATTGTACGGTTCGAACAACAAAAAAAAAAAAACGACCTTCCATTCTCGTCCTCTTTTATATTACATCGCGCCGCCGATTGGAATTATTTGATCACTATTTATTACAAAGATAAACTAAGTTATAACTTAAATTATATTTTGTCATTCGGAAAGAAAATTAATTTATTATTTGCTTACTGTTTGTTTGTATCACGCCCAACTTTGACATAATTTGCTTTTATTTTGTAACTCGTTCATAGTATATATATATATATATATATATATATATATATATATATTTTCTTTTCAATAGATTTATGTTGTAATAATCATCATTGATACGAAATATCCTTGAACTATTTTTCGTCACAATAAACGTCTCAATACGTTCGTGTACGGTAGTATCGATTTTTGAATAAATATAATCTGACCAAACTAATTCAAAATACTCGCCACGAGTGGAACTTACTCAAACTTCTGGATTTGTGTAACAGAACGATCGCACCTTTAATCCAATAATTAACTGATGAAAACATATTTATTAGCTGTAAAAATATATTTTATGAACGAAACAGGTCCTGATCATAAAATATATTGCGAGAAATTGTGTTTTTATTATTTATAATATCGTGCCATTTCATCAAGACTTGATAACAATTTACTACTCAAAAGAAATATATCTTTATCTCTAATAAATCTATCAATAATTTTATAGATCTTATATATAACCGTCTCGTTTTTGTGATAAGTAAACACATGTAGATATTACTATTTAGCAGCTCAGCACTATTGTAATGGTATCAGCATCATAATTACATTTCATATCTACGCTTTATACTAATGACATGTCAACACTGTCGACACATAGTGTACAATATCAAGAGTAAGTATACTTACAAAGCACCGTTGAGTAAACTGCTTCTGACATCCAATTTCAGCGATTAAACTTTCAAGAAATTCCAGACTCCAGATTGTTTATTACATCCTGTATTACTTGAGGTAATATGTTAATTAAATAGAGATCGTTATTAAATATGCACTGTCTTGTGCCATATAATATAAGAACAATTATAATGTATCGGAAGAATGAAAAATTAATACATATTGATTATGATTCCGTAAAATTATATAAACGCTGTTTTTTCTAATATTTCAATAAACAAAATTATTTTCAATGCGACACCAAGTACTCTATGATTTGTTGATTTTCATTATTTTGATTTATGTTTTCAATATTTATTCAAGACGACTTTGATTCAACAAAATTCTTGTTTTTACAGTTATGATCAATATTTATTGAGAATATTCGTTGTGTCTATGTTATTATGTTTCATTATATCATACAAAATTTTAAAATATTAATTGGTATTATATCTGGTCGCACAACCGGTAGTAAAATAAAGGTATATATGTATTTTTATATTATATTGGAAAATGTTTTTTCTCTAAGTAGATTGAAATTTTTTGTAACATTTTTTCTTTCGCTTCCATATTTACTACACCCGCACTACGTAAAGCAATATCATTTTAGGTTCATTCTCGTGTTTATATTAAATCTTCGTGTAATTTAAATTCGCAAATACCACAGAACTTTCGTTTAAAATTCTCCCCGGTCCCGAGTCCCGAGCCAGCCGTCGTGCGGCAGGTAAAAGTGCCATATTAGCGTACATGTATCTATCGGAGCGGTTTGCATTTTCCGGCTTACAGCGTCCGGGGGCGCGGGATAATCGGGGGGCGTCGTTAGGGAGGGCGCTATCGATTCACGCCCCCGACGCGCCGGCGAGCGCCGACAAGCGCCTCGCAGTCTACCAAATCGGGAGACTTTGACATCGCTGCGGACCGTTCGGTGGCCCCGAGTCCTTGCACAAAGAGCTCCTGATTACATCCCTTCGTGCATTCTCGTCGGTGTATTATACCTCAATCTTTTTGTCCGTGCCACCCTAAGAAGAGTTCAGTTTCGCCGCAGTCATTAAGGGCTCTTTGGACTACAAATATAGCGTCAATATTCACATGTCATTTCGAAAGATTTTATTGCCGTTATCTTGTGGCCTAGCTTATAAAGTGAACAATCGAAATGACTTTGCATATCACACTTCGTAAATAAATTTTCAATGAAAATCTTTTTACATGGCAATATTAATAGCGTTATAAACTTTCAAACCACATTAGTTATCGAGATGTCTGTGCAGTAAGAATGAATCGACCTGGATAATTTCCATGCGTCGTCTTTCCGGGCTTTTCCTGAACACAAATAATATCGAAGAAAATATTTTCCCCATACTTTTTTTATTCCATATGATTGAAAACAATGCGACAAATATGCTCTTCCATAACCCACTTTCAAATACGGATATGTGAATAAAGAAGTAAAACTAAAATGGGGGCTGTTCAAGAAAACATTTTATTGAATAAAAAATATTACAATTATAATTATTATACACAATGCTTAGTAGTATTTCCAAAAATAATATACTTTTATGACGAGGACCAGTTGATAATGCTCGCGATGAACGAAACCGGTCCTGGTCCTGAAAATATATATATGTTTTGGGAAAGTGCTTTATTATTAGAATTAAGTAATGTAATCAATAATTTAAATTAGTCTGTGTCGTTGGCGTTAAATACCAAAATGAATCTTCTAGGAGTAAAATTATAAATTGTTGGGATTCCGATTGTATTGATTCAAGTATCATTTGCTCTCGCAGTAATGCTGGTGCGTAGGAGGTAAAAAATTCCAACGAAAATGTATTCAAATCGAGTACAATTCAAATAACTATTATTTATCTTTGTTACGAAAAAAAAAATGAGAAAAATCGCAAGCATTTTTCGAGTATTCTCGTAAAATTACAGACATGGAATGTAGCATTACTCGTCCCATTTCAACTACGCCATTGAAGCGAGCGTCTCGTCACCCACGCCGATAGACAATTTTCCTTAAATTCAATACTTTTCCAAGCTCCTATCTCTTATTTTATAATATATAAGCTTTGAAACTTGTTACGCTTATTTTGCTATCGAAGTGATGCAAATAGGAATGGGCTTAGTAATCGATACTTCAATTCGATATTAGTATTGAAATTATAATAATATATATATACATCGTTACTTTTTAGAAAGATATGGTGAATCAACGTTTATTTACTTCAAAAGTATTTCTATATATAATACTTAATGTTATATTAAGACGTTGATAAAGTTTATAAATTTTATATTTAAAAAGGAATACATTACAGTTTCATAGTAATTGCGCAATCGATTGGTAACATGATAAAATTATAATGCTACGTTTTACACATATTTATATAACACACCTTTTTCGGTAAGGCTATGTCGTAGTGTTATTTAATAGAAGAAAAAAATAGTAAATTGTCATTAGACATGCTGGTTAATGAACAGTATTTGTTCAATATTTCTATATTAGTCCCTTTATTTGTGTTATATACATCTTAGAGAAGGGTCGATTGACTTTTTTATCGAGTTTATTTTAATAATTTTACGCAAATATATCAATAGTTAAATCGAAACAAGTCACACAGCAACTAAAAAGCGTTCAATATGAATAATAAATAAATAGTCAATTCTTTCACTTGTTTGCTCAGTAAAACATGATAAAATTATTCAATACCACCCGATGAAAGTACTTTGTAAAGCAATTGAAATGTCTTATTTTGAAAGTAAAATATCGGTTTTTGTAGATCTGGAGTTATCTCAACAGCAGTTTTTCTATACATACATATATATTTTCTTGCATTTTTTAATTTTCCTTTTTTGAGAGGAGGAAAGAATGAATGGGATTCACAAAGGTGGTTAGCTAACCGCTCTTTATATGGTGATTTTTTTCAGAGATTCTATATTTGCGAGGAAGCTTTTCGACTTTTAAAACACAATTTTTTACGGATAATACTCCTTACATCGATTGAAGAAATCTGCTCGTAATGAGATTTACTGGTGAAATCTGTAACGGAATCGAGCGATGTTGATCAAGTAGTAACGGTCATTACTTCGTTACTGTAAGAACAACACTAAGTGCGAAGAAGCGTGCGGATTCCGATGTAACTGTACAGGTTGTGGGTAATTCCGCTTTGGAATAGCCACCGACATTCGTGGGCGTCTTTGACTATGCAATATCGTTATTTGTAGGCCAAATAAAATGGTACAGCCGCAAAAAATAGCATTGTTAGATTGTTTATTTTCGGCACTATAGTGCCGAGATGCGCGGGTGTTTCACACCTGTCCAAAAACGTTACATTAGCCGTTATTAGATAATAGTAATTACTGTCGTGCCGTGAATTTCTATGCAAATGTTTACACAGGCAAAACCAAAGGCGTTTGAATTCTTTTTAGACGTCGGTTTTACTTTTTATTATTTATTGCTCTTTAACAAGATGATATATGTCTCGCGTTAGTTGTGATTTCGTGTGTTTATTTTTCTGGTTAGTTTTTTATAAGATAATCCGTTTCACTTGTTTTCTATGATGTTTCTGTTTTCTAATAATGATTAGAAAGTTTATATTGACAAATAATTTATTAAAGCTTTTGCAAACAATTTAAATAATACCAAAAAATTCTTTTTAAACATTAATTAATTAATAATACTCTTTGATATCTTATACTCATAATAGTTATTTCATCGTGTTATAATGGAGTTCTACCAAGTAAATGCCAATTCAATCAATAAATCATTTCATTAGGATCTTAAGGTTCTTCGTAGAAATGTAGGATTATTAGGAGTCATTAAAAAACTTAAACTTAAATCTGTTGCTTTTTTATGGAAATTATACAGTTTTATTCACGTTTATAGTGCATACACTATTTAGTTACATATTCATCTTTGCCTCCTTACTGTCTTTGAAGATAACAAATATTTAGAATTTTATGGCTCGGTTAAACGATGTAATTATTTCGTTTATTTGCCGTAAGCCACAGTCCCACACCAGCTTTTCTTTAAGCTTACATGCTTATGCATTACTTCATCCTGATGTTGGAAAATGATTCTAACCACGGTAAAGAATGCGGTTTCGACAAGAACTTTTGCGATTTATACAATTTTGGAAGGTAGTACGAAAAAATAATACTCTTACGTTGGAGGTGTTGTTTATGATAAAAGCATTATGAAACATTGTGTTAGTTATTAAGACATAATCAATGTCCACAATAAAATTGACTAACATATGTCTTTCCAAGTTTACAGTTGCAATCATTTTTCAAGAGTACTGTAATGAATAAAGTGAACGAAAATTCTTTCTGATTTAAATTTTGATTAAAAAGTATATTTTTTTATTAATACATCTTATTTCTCTTGAATCAAGTTTGCAGCTCAGCCTAATTCAATTTATTGTATGATAGATCATATCTAGCTACCTTTTAAAGTGATGATTTCCTGACTAATTCATTGTTAAAATACTTGTCAATTTATAGTCATTTGCTGTTATTTCAGTCCGTTAAGTAATTAGTTAAGCTTTTTACCTGTTATATATGATAAATAATATTACTTTTAATCAATTTTGATGTGTTATTATTTTCTCTAGTATATCTTTATATTTTGTAATGATGTCCGGTTTCGTGATACCTCAGCTGGTCACACGTTAAACCCATTCCCCAGACCGTGAATATGAATTTTGGAAGACGGAAAATATAAAACTGTGTACGCAAATGAGATCAACTTTAACTAGTAAGTTGGCGTGCAAAATTTAAATGTATTATCCCTCGCTCTAACTGAGAGAATCTACCTTAATTGTGATGAACCTATGAACTTTGTCTAACAATATTCTTTGCCGCAATACGCACTAACGCCGAGTTTTTTCCACTCAAGTTACTGGGAATAATCCACTGAAGTATTTGGAGATTCTTTCTCAGTCTCAGTCGGGAAAACACACCTGAAATATAAATATTCGCATCACGAACGCAAGGAACCGGTATTTCGAAATGAAACTCAGTACTTCAGTCTATAATGAAGATAACGCACAAACCATATAAATTTTCCGGTCAGGAGAAAATGTGGAATGCTCGGTTGAACATTTCATGTAGTTACTTGCTGCGTTCTGTCATTGGCGTGGTCTAGTAGTCTAAACAATTATTTTATTCATATGCTGAATAAAGATTCTCACACAATCGCAAGACTGTCTTAATTGTAAATAATTCTCGTCATCTGTAACATTTTGTGGCTCGCCGCTTTTTGAGACTTTTTAGTAATAGGAAGTTACTGTTTTTTTTTTTATTATTTTTCATTTCGTAAATTTTTGATAGAAATTTACTAACCAAATGACGGTACACTGAGAAACTATAAATGAAATAGATTATAAAATATTTTAAGTTTCAATAGGTGGTATTGTATGTTCTGCGTATACTACATAACCAAAGCCTGCATTATCGACCTTCTCAAGTAAAGCAGGTTTAGTTCAATATGTTCTTATCTTGTCAACAATAACAATCAAAACCATTTGCGATAGATATAATCAATGATAAATAATCAATAAACGTTATATATGAATTGCTGTCTTTAGACTGGGCAAATATTTTGAAGAAATAGTTAGGGAGAATACTCAACTTATTTTTTTGTTTTTAAAGCATTTTAATTTAAGGACATTTAAAGAGATTTGCAAATCACTTTATAAAAGAATCCCATAATATAAATTTAAACTCAGCGCCTACGTGTTTACATCTTTGTAATAAAGGTCGCAAGATGTCGGCTTTGGAACAGCTGGAAACACACGAAATTTTGAATGAACAAACAAATATAAGTAGGTCGCCGCTCCTCAGACCATTGCGAGGGGCTATTGCCTTCCCGTAATAAACCATATCCATCCAATATTAAAGTTTATTGAAATTATCGCCTGTTTAGTTTCATTTAAATTTTAGTTTTATTGCTTGCAGGAAATAAGCTAGGTCGTAAAAACAGAAGAGAATATGTATTATGTACGTTTTCTACACAGCTATTGTATATATAGATAAGCACATTTACGTTTAAACGTAGTCCTGACGATGGCGTGAGCCGAAATAGCTATCAACTATATCTTATAAAAAAAATTGAGGAACTAAAATACATTGCTAACTTTTCACCGTGGTATTTAAATAGACTTCGATGGTAATTCATGTTGATTATTATTATTGTTCCTATGATCAATATACTCTATGTACGCCAGTGCGCCCGCCTTTCACATATTTCTCGTTTCCTTTGCAAAAGACCTAATGGCACAATCAGACCGCATGGTGAATGAGCGGAAAGCTTATTTTTAGGGCAACTCGAACCGGAGAGAAGGAGCTAATTAATGCCTCAGGAGGTCAAGGCAATGCCTACTACTGCTGTCCGGTCTACATTAGAGGCACGTCACCCCCATCCCCCACACTACCCTTAAGAGGTTTCTAAGCTCTTTCATTTTTTCCTCCAGCCATTAATTATTCTTGCGTAACTATTTACTTTGTTTATCTTTCGTGTTGTTGTTTTACCCTATCTGCGCAAATTGTTGTTTGATGGATTACGTCACTTTCGTTTCAGATATAAACTACTCACGTAAAACTATGATTAAGAGCTATTAGTGTGTCTTTATTTCATTAAAATGTGCTGATTAGTTTGACTGTATATTTATCAAATTATGATTTGTGGAAATAATACTAAAAAACTATTATGCATTTCCATCAAAAAGTAATAGTCAACACGGTTAAAGAAAATCGTAAAGATTGTTTTATTTTTATTATATGCGCTGTCACGCTGTACAATCCTCCAAATATTCCTAAATGACTTCTCGTCAGTCTTATACAACCCGCGAATAAATTCCAGGAATGCCTAGTATATTTTAGTCTATTTACAAGTCATCTCTAGTCCAAGTTCTCAAGAACGAAAAACATGTTCCGTATTTTTTAAATTACAGGCGTTCTTCTTTCTTCTAAAATTTTTGTTTTGAGAACATACATTAAAATTTATGCTCGGCAAAAGGTTGCGCTTTATAACACGGTGAAAAAAATTGCAATGTATTTTAGTTCTACAAAATTTATAAGATATATAGTTGATAGCTACTTCGGCTCAAAACTTCGTCGAAACTATGTTTAAACGTACATTTACTTATCTATATTTAGCTGTGTAGAAAAGATACACAATACATCTTCTCTTCTGTTTTAATACCATAGCTTTATATTCACCATAGCTTATAAATTCCAAAGATGTAACACTGATTTTATGCATTCTATGACGTGCGAGTTAATCTGGGCTTTTTCGGGGGAGTAAGCATAAATAGGGAAAAGCTGCGCCTTATGTTTTGAATAATATATTGGGCTTTATAACGTCATCATATGCATAGAATATTTATTTCCTACGATCCTGAAATTTTATAATTCTATTAAATCAGCAAACAACAATACATTTCAATACATTTCCAACACGGCCAATCGATAAGAATTCAGGCAAATCGTCGCATGGTAAAAGATTTACCAGTCATCGGATGGGCTAATATTCCGTCAAGATCAATATTGGTTTTATTTTTTTTTTTAAATCTTGGACAAGGTGTGTTTCTAATGATAAAAAATTCTTGCACACAATTCTTCTTACAATTGCTATTATAACCTTTAATGTCATCTGTTTTTTATTTAAAAAAAATACTTTTGAAGGATCACATACATGTGTAGTTCTTACACCCAAAATGCTACTTCTTGCCAGCACGTAATGATTGATTTATATTGACCTTTAAATGTTTTTCATTTCTCAACTCGTGATTTTTCCAATAGCTGTCTTCATTGATTACCATAGCTAAGTTAAATAGTAAAACATCGTTCCTTTGAAATCACTGCTGAGTTTCCATGCCTTCGTTTCCGTTATAACTCGCCATGAGACGTCAGTGTTAATTGATTCTGCAGGCGTGTAATTATTGTATCAAAGTATGTGAACACGCTTTACTGCCACCACTTACATAATTTGATTTATCGATGCTGTCACATTAACGATAAGCTCGGAGCCTTGCGCTTGATTAACCAAAAAGGACCGAGATTCTGTTTTTGCGCTTTCTTTCGGGTCTGTTGATTAATTTTACGTGGTAGACGAGAGCTTTCGACATGATAATTAAGCACGGATACTGTTTTCGTGATACAGAGAAACTCGGTAATATCTGTTTATGATATTTCGTCGAGCTAAGCTTTCGCTCGGACATTAGATAAAGAATCTGTCAGTGAAAATATTTATTTCTTATTGATGAGGGTAGGATAAAAAAAATCACACCCTTCGATTACAGCGAAAAGTGATTTATTAAGCAGTGATTGAATTGGTAGAACTCCATTTTGTTGTGTAGAATTATCACAATATTAAAACATTTATAAACAACACTTAAATTCTTTGGAGGGTCTAAATATAATATGACCCAAATTATTTGCGCTTTGAATACATTTAATTTATAATTTATGTTATCGACTGAAGGTGCTTGATGGAATTTCAATATCAAATTTGAATTGTTACAACTTTGTACGATTCCAAATTTTTTGTCACTAAAGACCCGGATTTCGCCTTTCAGCATTACATCGTTTCTTGTAGAAACGGCGGTCAACTATCCTACCCCGAGTTTTTTTGATAATTCAACTTTTTGTATTTAAACAATAAAAATACAATTCTCTGTACTATTTCCACTATATTATTTTTTTTAAGATAATAACCATTTTCGGTCATAATTCTAAAATACTCGCGATGAGTGAAACCAGTCCCGATTTTATATTTAAAAAATCGGGACCGGTTGTAAATGGTATAATACATAATGTTTTTCATTATTTGAATATAATGTCTTTCTACCAAGAAATGATAATCAGAACATTAAAAATGACTTATTTTAGTTTACGTTTAGTTCGCGTTAATGCACACAGTCTTTAAACTATTGTCCATAATTTAATAAAGTGTTGATACAATGTATTCCAAAAATCAAATTATTGTAGGAGATAAAACCTGGAAGCATAATATTTGAATGATTGAAGCTGTTTCGAAATTTAGAATTATTAAATAAGATTGGCGCGCAACCGAAAAAAATCAAATTTCACATACAGTTAACGAATCTTACTTCAATTTCCAGTATGATACTTCAAAAAGTGTATTGTCAGTAACGGTAACTATTCTTATCAGGATGCGATGCACGTGTCACGTCACTTAGTAACACAACGAGTAGATTTTATTGCGTAATAATGTTCAATCGATGATGCAACTTTTTTTATCTTATATGAATTTGATAGTAATCAAAATTTTCAATACATAGTTATAACAATATGTACTGGTTATTTTTAACTATGTACACCTTTATTTGTGAACGCGTGATTATAATTTAAGTTGGTATTCATTCCATGCGTTTAGGTATTTAACGTTTAACAAATAAAGATTGATATGAGACTGTAAGGCCATTGACTGGGCTTAAATCTCTACTTCAGGGATAGTCAATCTAATCTGTCCCTACCGCCCACTATTGGGCGTTCCAGCGTCCATGGCAGGCGGTATGGGCTTTAAATACTTAAATTCAACCTAATTTACTATTTCAAAATAAATCATCATGAACAGGGAACGATTAGAAAATTTTACTACTAATAGATATACAAAAGTGAGCGGTGGGTATAAAAAAAAGTTGATTACTCCTGCTCTATTTACATCAATAATTTATTGCGAGGAGGGAAGAGCAGAACAAAATCCATAAAAGCACAGAATTGTTCACTAATGACTTGTGCTTTTATTACCAATTTTCATTCAATGATTTTAAGCTTTATTTTCCAACCCCTGTAATATCTGCATTGTTATTTTAATTTTAATCTTGTTAAATAAAACCGGGTGATTAAAAACATCTTTTCATACAATTTATTTCATATTTAATATATACTATCTAGAAAAGTTTTAACGATATATTAAATCAACTACTTCGCTGAAACTTTGATTTTTTTTATTTTATGTATAAAAATAGCATTATTTTGATTGAAAAACCTTTGATTTTATCATATTGAATATGAGGTTAAACGCGAGAATATTGTTTCACTCTAGAATTTTCTCTTGTTTTAGAATTAATTTTATCTTCCACTTAGCGCGTTTTGCTAATTGAGCTTTCAGGGAAGCGAATATCGCACTCGGTATACGAATACGTTAGTAATTATTTGGCTTCTTGCGTATAACATCTCTTACAATATGCCAGTTGTTGAATTATTCTGCTAATGAAATTTATCTCCTAAGTGTTGTTCGTCTTCTTCCCACCAAGCGTGTATTATTGAGTTATTTCATTAGAGTAAATATTCTCTTATAAATGGCTGTGCGGTGAACACAGCGCACTGCTTGGTGTGTATATATTTACATTGTTTAATATATGCTTTATTTATTCAACTATCCATTGACAGTGTGTACTCTCACTTCACATACAATTGGCAAATTAATTGCGTCACATTGTCAACAAATTAACGCACTATTAAATGCACTACTGCTAAATAATTCGTTTGACGAGTAAATATTTAAACTATGTTATTCAGATTTCGTACATAGGTGTAAATCAAATAATATTCTGCTTGTTACACACTTTTTTTAATGTTCTAGTTTTATTGTATTCTGTCTGTTGTACTAATTATTTTTCTTTCTTTTTTCCAGGTAAGTTAGAAATTTACGACTTCTATACTGAGCTTTTTTCCAAAATCGTATTTATTCCACGGGTGGTAAGTCACACTTCCTTTAAAGTGCCATATTTTTATTATAAAGGAAACTCCAACAGAACTTTGTTTATTTATCTATGGTATGATAGCGGTATAGCTATTCGCTTATAATCCCATACATTTCTTTTAAAATATTTCATTTTTGCATTATTATTGAAAATAATTTATCCTCAAAACCTAAAACATACTCTAAAACATAAATAAGCTAAGCAACAAGTATATATTTAATGTGTCCGTCCCTATTTTCCACCCTTTTTTACTCCAGACATAAAAGCTCGTCGTTCATTTGCAGAAAGAGAGATCTCATTAGTTTTTTCTCCCTCACCTGTTTCCACCCGCCCCCCACCCCATCTTTAAATACTTATCCCCTCAGGAAGCTTGCTACCGCTTTTCCGAAGTAAATGGTTACCTATCGTACAATGATGTCGGGAAACGTGAGCGATTTTCATTTCATTAACGTAATTTATTACGCCCAAAGCTTACTTATTACGGCGGTTTGTTGAATTATGAATTGTGATTGAAAAACGTTTTTATCAGTTATTTGTCATCAGTTAAATCACTCAAATTCCACGAATTATTATGAAACGATTTGGCAATATTTAATACAAAATAACAATCATAATTTTCATTTCTAACGAAAGCATATTGATCAAGTGAAGATGTATTTTTAATAAACGCTTTTAGCGATACTTCATTTAAATATCACAACTACTCAAATAATTATAATAAACAAATATATTAGTATAAGAAAGTTGCAACTATTTTGAATGCTTCTTTCTACACTATTTAGGACTTTTTTCAACTACATGATTTTTAATATGAAGTTGTAGCAATACACGTTTTTAAATTTAAAATAAAACGTAAGATATCCCAAACGTATTTACATATATTACATTTTGAATTCTCAGATCTGGTCTAATTTAACACCACTTAATGTAGGATCGACAAGCAGTTTTCTTAGGGCCAAAAAGTGAGGCCATTTGATGTGCAATTCGAAGATATTTCCCACAACACTTTTTTCACGTTTTTTTTATGAAGTCGTCACAGGAAAGTTTTTAAACAAAAAAAAATGTTGAAATTCTCAACACAAATTTACATTTTGAATTCTTCATTTTGGTCTAGTAATGTCAACTAATGGGCGGATCGTCAAGCAGCTTTCTTCGTCGCGGATATTTAAAAAAATAATGATGTAATACATGAGGATGTCGAAAGGCTAAACCCGGTTCCTGAGTGAAAAAACATGTGAGATTGTAAAAACTTTCAACACTTAAATCAAATTAATCGCTTCACTGTCGAACTAAAATAAATTTCTTTCAATTCGACAATAAAAATGATCTTCACTGATTTTACGTAAGTATGTATTTTATTTTTATCCATAAATTTTATCCGCCGAGGAAGAGTCTTTCTGTGAAAATTTAAACTAAAATACAGCCTGCCCTAGAGGAAAATCTTCCCTAGCTTCCCAGGAGATGATCACGTTACAGTTGTAGCATGATTTTGTTTTATTACTTCGTCTAAACTATTTATTTGTACCCATATTTGTTAAACAACTGAAAATCGTTGAATAAATTTAACTGAAATCATTGAAATTTGTCGGGGCACAATAATTCTATAACAATAAAATAACCCCTGATGAGATGCATGAAAACTACAACTGTTCGTAGAAATAGTTATACAACTGACGAAAGAAAGAATATTGCTGCCAAATAATCAAACAAATCAAATAATTACAACAAAAGCAATCTCATTATTCGTGATTAAAAATATAGGCACGAATCTAAACAATCAAATTGTCTTTATTGACTAAAAATTCAAACACAGTTTTTGTTTAATTGTACGTATGAATTAAACCATTATTAATCGCATTAATCAATTTGATTTCAATGTTCTTTATTTAAGAATATTATGGTTTATAAATTTTATTTAGTGTCGCAAACATTTTGTGTGTTTAAAATTAAATTTGATGGTATCGCATTAGTCAAATTTTATATCTATGTATGTTAAGAATATGCACAAGATAAGCGAGTAATATTTGAATTTTTTATTACTCTTATTACTCTGATATTTACAGTAACAATAGCGTGCCCTACAGTTCGTTTCATCCTTTTAGTTTTATATTTGTTATTTTTCCTCCTTCATTTGTCTAGTCGAGATTTACTTCTTCTTGTTTTCTTTGGAGAAATATTTCGGAAGGTTTTCATTTGTTTAATATTGTGAGTTTTGTCGTTATTGTGTATTTTCTCCCTGAAGCGCCTTAACCTGTCATAAAAACAACAAAAATCGTCCTGCAGACTATAATGATTGCGGAAAACTTTTCCGAAATCTTGTTCACAAACAATTTATTTGACGTGACGTGATTTTTGTTGTCATCTAGGAAGGTGTTCTTATTAATGTTTCATTTACTCAGCTTGGTTATCAAGATACGTATTATTTTTACGTAATATACATTTTAATCAATTTTGAATTGCTTTAACTTTTTTTTATCGCGGACAATTTTGTTGTTCATGATGGCTTTAATTCGGTAAACAATATGAAATTTATATGTATTGCTCGTAAAATCACCAAGTATTTAAACGTAATATCCCACCGTACGTGCCTTTGTGCCCAAAGGTCCTTTGTATAAAATCTACGGGTTAACAATAGTTAAGTTTACGGTTTTCCCGAACAATTTCCTGCCATAATGAAAATGTATAGTTTATTATTAGACCCTAATTTAACTAACCTCGAATACTATATTATAATGTTTGCGTGTCGGAACCTCGTCTTTTATGACATCATAGATCTCGGTTCGACACGGTGCCATATAAAGAAATTGACACCCATAACAACGGCAATTTCCCATTTTTCTTTATCTTTAAATCTCTTACAGTTATAGCCTGTATAAAATTTATAACAATTGTTTCATATAATTTTTTAGACATTATAGATAAAATCGTATTTTCTTCGTGTTTTACTATATTTTCCTGGAAACAACACGATTTTAAAAAATGATTTTAATTAAACTATAACAAGCACTTTATTAATGTTCTACAAAAGGTTTACTAGTCACAAAAAATGATTTTATATTATACTTAGGTACGATGTAGAATTAAAAAGCTTCACATTAATATCCACACCGATTTTGTAAATTTAACTTTTTTAAGTAATTTTCTTGAATCCTTCTCACGGTCTGAACTTATAAATAATTTAAAACAATGTTAGAAAGATATTTTTTGAATGCGAAGAAAATATATTTTATATCAATAAACTGTTAAATCCATTAAATTTTAGATTTTTTAGTAACCATGTCCGTTTCTAATATGTCAATATGGCTTCCAAGTGGACGTTTTTGCAATAGTGGTGTTTCACGTGTGGAAAAAAGAGAGGTTGAAGAACAGGAATAGTCATTAGAATCGCTTTCCTCAGTCCTCGTTTCTATAATCAGATTTTAGGAATAACAAAAATCCACACTTACAAACAAAAATTCAATTGAATCAATCATAATTTTATTAGCTTTAATAATCTACAAAACCCAATCGAGTCATTTATGGACAGACTCATTAAATAACTAAGAATAGAGAAAAATAAATAAAACCATTAACTTTAATTACATTTTACGTAGAACAAGTGCCTCACCACCATTTAATGTATTTTTTTAGGGATTTTCTCCCCCAGAAACTGATATTAATATCGTAATTAATTGTCTTATTGTTATTTGCAATTAAATTGTTTATCTAATCTTCTTCTTAATCTTAGATCAATGTTACTTAAGATGTTTAGTAAAGAATCGAAACACGCGTAGTAGTAAAACACTAAGTGAAATTATAAAACAAATTTATCATTTTCGTGTTGTATGAGTTTTTCTGAAAGTTGGTCGGTGTGTATGTTTTTCCCCTAACACACATTTATATATAATTTGATGACCGCTATGAATTCATATTAACTATAACGACAATAAATTTTTTTTCCCGGTTTGCAGAATTTTACTTATCTCTGTCCAGATGTGAGTAATGTTGGCATCCTGGACAAGTGGAGCCAATTTAGTATAGCTAAAAGCCATTGCGTTACTTTTAAGATGTTTATCGAAATTTATAGAAGACGCTATAAAAATTGTCTCTGGTAAAAATGGCTATTTTAGCGTCGTTGTCGCTTATTGGAAATCAATTACAAAATGCATAAAGAAAATCCTACTTAAGGTGCAAGGTTGTTTCATTATGCTTAAAATTATAGAACAAATTTAAGTAACGCAAATTTGCTTATTTTTCTTGCACAATAAAAAATAACCAGGTTACATACAGTAGATCTGGATATATTTGTTAGAGTAAAACCAATATTTTCGTTAGTTATACAATTAACATTGACATAAACGTTCACACAATCTCATTTCGCTTGGAACTTTCCCTGCAGCAATTCGCTTACTTGTGATTTTTACTCTCAAGACAATCGCCGAGGCCCATTTTAACAGTACTTCGTATCTCCGATTCGAGTGTTCGTATGCTGCCTTATTATTCTTGCCCCTATGTCCTCACCTTATACAGAGACACTTTGTTTCCTGAAGACCACTTCTCTTGCTTTCAGACTTACTTCAGTAGCGCACTTTCACTAAACTTTAGAAGCTTCAATAACCTAAACAACGGATATAAGAATCATTCAGTATCATCATTAAAAATTCATTACAACTGTCATAGTTGTATATATATACCTTAAAATCTTTAAAAAAGAAAACATAACATAGTTGTGTGTATTACAAATTACTGGAACATTATCATTGGGTGTTATTCGAAGGATATTTCGTTGTGTTATGAGTTATGTATAGCTATGTCATAAAATAAGTTAAACGTATCAATTGAAAATTATTTGTATAATTTTTTGTTACTAATAAATGATGATCGAGAAATTCAACCCCTTAATTATACCCACTCTTGAACTATTTGTAAATTCTAGGTTATAAGCTAGAACATTAAATTACTTAGACTAGAATTAAGCGTTCATATACAGATACACCACTGGATCTTTTTGAAGATAAATAGAAGCTGTGCATTTTATTTTATGTTATGATAAAAAAATATCGACATTGAATAAGGTTCATTTTAGCGCATTTAGATGATAGAAATTAGTTTTATCAGATTAATTCCTGAATAGGTTAAACTAAATATTTTTTATTATACGATATTACCGTGGTACATTTTACTGTAGTGGTTTTATGTTTTAGAATATAGTCTAGTGCTAAACATCGATTGAGAATTATGACATAACCTCAAATGCATTTACTGGTTTGGCATCGTTAGCTGATTTTATTTTGATGATAGCGCGATGCTGAATTTAACCAAAGTACTTAATTATTTTAAACCACTTTCAATAAGTATATCGTCGAATGCCTTATATTTAAAAAATGTAATGTAAAAAAACTTTCCATGGATTAATTAGTTCCATCCAATTTTTGGTGGCAGGCAACATTGTTGATAATTTCTTTCTTTCGCCATAAGTTTGAATTTTGTGATAATGTATAATTTACGATACAAAAGTTCCTCTTTGATAACGAGTCACTCGTAGTGTCACGATATTAATGTCTGCGTTTATTTAATCATGAAAATTTAAATTTAATCCTTTGAAACTTTTATATATTATTAATATTCCCAGAAATTTATTTCATTTTCGTACTACGAGCTTTTGTTAGCTTAGCACTAGCTTTGTATGCCATCAAGTTTCACAAAACATTCCCGTTCTCGCTTTGTAATGGTGGGCATGCTACTCGTTACCATGTGCAATTTTTTAATGTCAACCCTGCCGCAGTGTCCACATTACGGATGATGCTTTTTTCATAAGGGTATATCGTCGTACATCTAACTCGTTTACCATCGTTAGGTATGTTTTTCTTCCCACCGCATTCGAACGTCTGACGGCAAATTACTTTACTAGAAAGAATCCTTCTTAGAACTAAAACACTGTTATTAATAATGATTATCGTATTTTTTATGCATTATTGAAAATACTAAATTGACACTTGTGCTTAATAATTTTATGGTATTAAGCGTCAGTACATTGATATTAACTGATGAGTGAAATCCTTCCTGATTTTTATCAAAAATATAAGGAAAAAGTGCAAATCTAGTCGTATTTTACTATATTTAATTTATTCTCTTATAATCGTCTTAATCTTCTGTCGCATTGAAGTCTCAACGAGAACCGGTAAATTAATCTAAAAAGTACGCTTTCAAATACATCGCCATTCATTTAATGTTTTATACGCAGACAATATCCTCATTTTTGATTAATATCTAACATCACATCTTTTAGATTATTATTTAGAAAAAAATGTAGCTATCTGTATATCTACTTCATTATTATAAATTCTCAACACAGCGGAACTATCTTCAACAATTGACGATCGTATTTTTGTACTTTTGTGCATCAGTTTTAGCGCGCAATGAATAATAATTTGACATATTTTTAGCCTTTTTTGTACCACATATTTCCATATACATATTGATGTATTCTTCTTAACTCCTCTCTTCTACTAGATGGACAAAAACGAATTAATTTGAACTTTATGAAGAAAAAAAAACTAGTCTGTAGTTAGCAATATAAGGAGCTCCATTATATCAAAACTCAACAGTAAACATTTTCACAATTATATTGTTATTTTTATGACCAGTTTTTAAAATGAATGCTCACAGCCTATATAACATTTTGAATTAAAATTAAGTACTTAACAATAATGATACATATGAAGACGTACAGTATTATCTTAATTTTTTTACGCACGCACGTCAAACAATATATATTTTTTATGCATGAGACAGTGTCAAAGACCATATAGATATACTTGGGAGATGTTGATTCTATATACAAAGCGATATCTAGCCGTAATTGTCAATTGTTATCAATTGAAAGCGTGTCTCATAATAGAATCAGTAAAAAGTTCTACAGAATATCTAAAACTAGTTTTATTTATTCAATATATTTCCAGATATGTATTAGTCTCACTTTTTCGTATAATGGCTTCAATAAGCACAGCGAAAAAATGGCCACATCTGTTTTAGAAATAACAAAATATTTTTCACGTAATGATACCTACTCATCGTTCCAAATAATTTTTCTAGAAAGAAACGAAAACAAAATATAATCACTCAACGAAGAAATCCTTGTTTGTGGGTGTCTAGTTAGGGATTACGCCGCTACAAATATTTCAGCGAACACTTTTCTGAGCTGCCGTTATTTTCATTGTTTTTAAATAATCGCCATGTTTACACTTCTTCCTGTCAGACTGTGAATCCAAAGTACTGTATTTTATCACTTTTTAAATATACCACTTAATATTTTGCGTACATTCCTGAAAATTATTTATATTCTCGGAACGTTTGCCATACATCACGTGTATTATTTGTATAATAAATTTATTCAAAGGAAATTTACACTTTCTTCGAGATTTTATGTTTTCACCTTTAGAAGCACACTTCGTTTCCTGCGAGGAAATGTTTACACTTTAACTTTTGAATGCCCTACTCAACTAGTGTTGTTGAACAAATAGCTCGGAAATATTACGTATTCAATGTCGCAGATTCCAAAAGTTTTCCACCCTCTTATTTATTGAAGTATAATTCAATATTACAAAAAATAGATTGCAAATACATAAAATAAAACAAAACAAAAAAAAGTAATTTTATTTGTTTCTGTTTTAAAATTTGAATTGTTACAAAATTGTACGATTCCACATGTTTTGTCACCAACGTCCCGGGTTTCGCGTTTTGGCATCTTCAGGCATCACACGGATGCAACAGAACAGAAATGTCAGTTCTGTTGCGAAAATTCCAAGTCAAAGTTGTATCAATTCAAATTTGATATTGAAATTCCATCAGGGACCTTTAGTCGATATCATAAATTGTTTCTGCTTTTATTTCTTGGTATTTTTTGTTAATTTTCAAATATATAAATTAATCTCATTAAAAATCTTAGCATTTTCTTTTTTCAATAAGACATTTCTTTAGCGTTCATAAAATCCACGGAAAAATTATTCAATGTAGATTCTCCTCTATTCGTTCATTTGAGTCGTTTCGATTTATTCGCAGCGGATTTTTCATTTATTTGTTTTCTTTTTCACACAACAGCAGAAATATAAATAATCCCCAATGATTCTTATGCTTTCATATAGGCAAGCGAACGAGCGAGTTTTTTTTTTGTAAAACTACAGTTTTTGTTCGCTTGTTTTTTAATGACATCAGTATGTCGATTGTGTTTAATCATAAATAACATACGTTGAGTTACGTAACGTAAAATGTATTCAAATATTGTGCGCATCTGAAAATGTGTTTTCCCAATATGAAACGTGATTTATTTCCAGTGTTGTCATCCAGCAACAAGTTCGTTAAATCTAGTTTATGCGATAACGTATTTTTAGATAACTTTTGACAGAGGGAATATAAAAAACTGTCTTAAATCACGCAGAAAATGGGAGTTGGTTGGATATATAAGGATGCCTTCGCAAAGTCAATCCGTGCCTCGTTCAGCAGATTGGTTTTATTTTGAAATACCGCGCCTGTCAATAAAAAAATGTTTTTCCCGCCATCGGATTTACTTCACGTGGCTCGGCTCAAACAATAAAAGCTGCTGTAGTTAAAATAGTGTAAATTGAGCGATTCATAGTTTTTGTAATTAATAATATTTGCCAGGCGTGACGATAGAGTTCTGTTGCCCAATTTAAAAAAATATAACGACTTTTTTTTAGTAAAAATGCCATAATGCATACATATACTGTTGTTTAAAATTAGTGCATATAAATTAACGCAACATGTTTGAGCTGTGATGTTTTGGAAAACTATTTTACTGCTTGATTTTCTTTTTTAAGACATTTTTAAAATATTTATCCGTAATATTGCACCAAAAAATAATTAATACGTATTTAGATAAACGGCATGCAGTGTTTCTATTTAAAAAAATATCTTAGTGGCAGAAAAATAGGCAACGTGTTTCAAATCTTATTGCACTTACGAGACAGCCAATTTCCGTTGAGTGAAATAAAGTGTTCCCAATTTACAATATTATAAGATTCTATAATGATTTGATAATTTGCTTTCGTTTTGGCAACACTTGCAGTTTCTGCCCAACGTTACTATTTAATAGCTTGTCTCAATTAGTTGGATTGATATTTACCAGTCCAGTGAAATGGATAAAAAATGTCGTGAATACTCATCTTTAAGTATAACGATGTTGTCTCATATTTTATCTGTTATTAAATTTACAAATCGCACAAGAACGATCGAAAAAGCAACATTTTAAGATCAAATCTTATTTTCACTATATATTTGGCAGAATGGAATGTATACATTGTCTTTGAAAGATTGCTTTAATGGGTACAGTGAAACGCTGTTTGTATGTTATCTGGGGTACATTTGCCAATATTCAAACGCGTGGAGGATTTAAATCGAAACTGTGAAATGCTCCAAATCGTCGAGCAAGAAAGTAGGCGTCCTAAACTGAAGTTATTATTCCCAATTCGCTATATGGAAGCCGCCTATACCTTCGGCAAATTAAATTCCGCTGACAAGACTTGCGTTCCATCCCGAGGGAATTGGCACACAGAGGTAGGCGTTGGGAATATGGGGGCGGTTGAGGTGCGAAATATTGTTATCGGCAGGGCTGCACATATTTACTCATTGAATTTAATACACAGCTATAAGTGTATTTTGTGTATCCGTATTCAACTCTAGTGTTTCTTAGTGTGCATCTATTCAATAGTTCTAATGGAATGCCGGAATTCAGTCGAATAGATCTGCATTTACACTTACATATACTTAAGTAAATATTAGTTCTGATGAAAGCTTGAGCCATATATGTCTTCTAAGCTTAGTAGAACCAAAATACATTGCTATTTTTCGCCGCGTTAACGTAAATACTTCACTGACCAAATGTGTTGAAATGTGATTTTTTTTAAGGTGTTAACTGTTATTTCTTGATGGAAAAGAATGATATTTTAAATAATAAAAACGCATTTTTTAGTACATATTTCCATAATACATTTTATGATCAAGAGCGGTTTTACTCATCGCGAGCATTATCAACTGAATTCATAATTTTTTGAAAAATGTGATCTAATGGTTGATATAGCCATCAATATAAATTAATTGTCTATAATCATTTACATCTGGCGATTTTAGATCACATGTACACTGATTGCGTGAAGATTATTGTTAATTTAGTGGGGTCATATAATATTTTAAATATTCAAATTTGATACTAATGTTTAACATCATTCGCTGTTGATAGTTTCATAGATTGTTATTAAAACCATCTTCATAAACGAATCGAGCGAGTCCTCGCTATTTGATTTATTTCCCATGGAATTTCTCCATAAAAACATCAACATTATATCTTTTTGAATTTCCACTTTATCACCGTACTTATTGGAAATATATTGAATGTTTTGTTCTCTTTGTGATAGCCCTGTTATAGTGTGCGAGATTTTCCCAGGCCATAAAAGCAAAGCAAAAGTTCGCGCTGTATGCTGTCTCGCTAAGTGTATCAAGATTGAGGATTGAAATCGTAAATAGTATTGAATTGAGTCCTTTACGCTTAGGAAATGGTGGAATTTTATGTATCGCGCTTTACGTGAAAACTGTCTTAAATATAATCCAAACGTTAAGTGTATTTACAGTAGAGATAAGGGTTTCAAACATCGTCTGTCGTGTTTTATCAAATATGATACAATGATGGAAACAAACAATTCACATTGTCTTTATTTATTCTATATGTGAAGAGATTTTTTTATGAAGCTATAAACTTATACATAGTACACGTTTAACTATATGTATAATACAATAAATTTAAATGTCCTTAAAAATCAACTACTAGGTATTATTAGAGTAAAATTTTATTTATTAACGCAGCATTCAATAATTATTAATTTTACTTATTTCAACTTTAAGAACAACTTATTAATAAATCATCGATTCAGTCAATACCACAATTGAAGCATTAGATTGCTTCAGACATGAACGTCTCGACTAACTTTATTATTTAGTTACAGCTGTGTTCGTTATGTTTTAAAATACAAAAATGACTTCCTGAAATGAATGAAATTTTTACTTCAATAAATGCGGTGAATGATTTAAATGGCTAAAATGGCGTCTATGACAATAACTCTTCGCATCTCTACTTAGAACCTATTTTCCAAGTCGTTAATCTCTAGTAAACGTCACTCAGCGTCCTGCGAGTTGATTGTCGCCGACGCTTTGAAAATTAATGTCAACTGTCGGGAAATTTCGAATTTTAGAAACACGATATACCTCTAGAAGTGTCACTCCCAAGTACCAAGAATACTCATCTTAGTGTACATTAATAATTGGCTAGCATTACTTTATCATTGAAAACTAAATTTGACTTGTTAAAACTTTGTACATATCATAAACTATTAATATATATATTGTTTATTTTTGCGAATTAAGTGAATGTTGTTAAAACACTTGAGTCGCTTTCCTGATAAAGTATGGACGATTTTTGATTTGATATCACAAAATAAAGTTAAAGCTCGTAAAATCGACTAAAGTTCTGCACGATGAAGTAATATACAATAGTTGTTTGTCAGAGTGAGACTATCGCTTTGCCATATCAGGATCCAATTTACGATATCGACTGAAGGTGCTTGATGGAATTTCAATATCAAATTTGAATTGTTACAACTTTGTACGATTACACATATTTTGTCACTAACGACCCAGGTTTCGGTCAGTTCTATTGCATCCGTGTGATAGAATGCCTGGAGATGCCGAAAGACGAAACCCGGGTGACGAAAAATGTAGAATCGTACAAAGTTGTAACAATTCAAATTTGATATCAGGATACATTTGCCTAGTTGTATGTGCACATTCTGTCTGCATTAAATTTGAACTACATTATGCAACTTGGATATCTGATATTCGCGTGGATTAGCATTCTGACTATTACGATATTCCATACTGCGTTTTATTTTCAAACCCGTTCGGCCGGATAATTGAAACTGATTAATAACGTATTTTCCGGCGAACAGCACCGCGAGAGTAATCTCGGCGTCGCGACGCGTACCTGTCGACGCCACGGCTAATTGGGGCCGCTGCGACTTAACGAATATCGACGATCTTTTCGGCTCAAGATTTGCTGGAACCGAAGCAAAATGTGATATCTATTTAATGAGTTTTTTGCGCCTTGACGCGGAGGTGACAGGGCTTGGTCAGACTATTCCAGAATAACACAATGATCGATCGAGTTTAGACGCTTAATACACCGCCGAAAAGATACGCGTTTCTTTGTTTTTTAATTGCTTCCAACTTGCTTAATCATAACATTCCCGATCTACTGGAATACATAGAAAAACTTATACTTCTACTATCA
This sequence comes from Himalopsyche japonica, assembly GCA_028555115.1. NCBI lineage: Eukaryota > Metazoa > Arthropoda > Insecta > Trichoptera > Rhyacophilidae > Himalopsyche > Himalopsyche japonica. The sequence continues at coordinate 177,526 of JAHFWJ010000635.1, forward strand.
ACCAAGCATATATTTCTTAAACAATTATATGCAGCAGAAACCTACTCAACCATTTCTTATTGCGTGCGTGTTTTTGTATGATGCAAACGTTACATTTAACAATAAACATAATACAGGGGACAAGTGTAATACTATTTTTTGTTTGTTAACGTATTGTTTTTCGAACGTATCTGGTTTTTCTCATTTAGATATCTTCAACGAGAACAAAATAATCTGTTTCAAATTTGAAATTTCACCGAATGCACTCGATGTTATTTTCTTTTGATTTCAACGATTTTGATAATATCTTTATTGAGTATTTATTGTACATTCAATGTTGCCAATAATAATACAATTCCAAAACAATGCTAAATGAACTTTGGCTGGAAAGTAAAGTTTTCCACGCTGTTTTGTTTTTACTGTGACAATTCTCTTTGCGTATTTTATGTCTATGATTGTTTTAATAATCTTCTTGATTTAAAACATTAGTTTTATTTAAAACTCTCATACGATCGTTAAATTTTGACAAGTTTTATGGATGAAATCCCGAGATTTATTACCAGATAGCATTATTAACTTAAAAAATTAATAACGCTAACCTAAACCTCATTTCATCAACATAAAGTGGAAGTGGTGTATTATTAGACGTTGGCTCGGATTGTATTTTGTGTGAGCAATCTGAGGAAATAATAAATCATAGTATTGTATATACATTTTTTTAAGACACTTAAAAGTTTTCATCTATTTACAGATAATAACCTATTTAATAAACATTTTTGTGTATGTGTCATATTTAATCAAAATTAAAACAAGATTTTTTGTTAAAGTTTTTTTATTACTGTAACTCAAGTTTCAAATACACCCTCAAAATGTTAAACTTAATAATGCTACTGTAATATCAAGGGTAATAAATTGATAACTTTTGTTTGTTCTTTTTATTTTCACTTTCTCCTGCACATCAACGGTGTATTACAGTTGATTATAGTCAGCAAATATCCTACAATTCGTTTTTAGATACCACAAAAAAAAACTCGAAACCTTGCTTAAAATGACATCGCACAATATCTTCTTATTAGGTTGAATTTTGGAAAATGTACAAAAATTTTCCCTGTTCACAAATCTCACATATTTTTCAACCCAGTAAAATCTTCCGGAATACGTAGTTGCGCACAAATTTCAGCTTGTTCCGGATGTTGTGTGATAAAGAATTTTCTTAAAATTAACACCAGAAGACTTTTCCTACGCAATTTCTGTCTTATTTATTTCACGTCGTATTTTTCATAACGCTTCTGTCAAATTTCCAAAGCGATGTAAATAAATTAACCGCTACGTTTTGAGAATTATACTTGCCAATAAAGCTGCCTCTGGTCTGCTCTCAATCGCTTTGATTCGATAAGATGGAAATACTGGAAATTTAATTTCGACTGTTACCTTTCAGCGTCTTTTGATTCGAGATCAATTCGAGCGTTATGTACTCAAGAAACGGAAAATATTTACTTTTTTATTAAATGCTTTGATAAGTTACATACAATGATAAATACAGCGTCATTATTATTCAGAGCGTGTCTCAAATATACCTATATATATATACAATTTATAATGGTATACGGTTTTTACTTTGACATTTATTTTTAAATGGTGGGAGTAAATAAATATCCTTTGAACAATTTTATTAATTAAATCTTTACGATAAAAGATCTTTTTCCTTTGTTATTAAATTGAGAAGTATATTATTAAAGGAATTGTGTTGGCGTAAAATCGATAGTCTATGTTTCGTGTATTAAAGAATTATGGATACAAACTATCCTGAATGTTCTTACGACGTGGTGATAAAACAGAATTTTTTGTCAAAAGTGACTTTAATATAATTGTTACGCTTCAGTAGTGCCTGTAAAGTGTCATTGCAATGAAACGAATATTATAATTATTAAAAAAGTTATTTGAAATATGTTCTGGTACGGCCCACTTAAGAAATATGCAAATTGATGAGAACTTTCCACCATATACATTATTTACGAACCAAATTTGAATCGTTCAAATTTTGTACGATTTGATATGTTTTGTCACCGACGACCGGATTTCGCATTTTGGCTTTATGCATTCATCATCTCTGTTGCATTCATGTAATAGAATGCATGATAAGTTCGAAAGGCAAACCCAAATCTTTAATGACAAAATATATGGAATCTTAAAAAATTTCAACAAGACCTTAAAAAGATTTTGAAACTATAAATTTCTGATAATTTATACTAGCAAGATTTGTCCTCCTACAAAATTATTCTTACAAAATCATGCAATAATTTTTAATATTCAACGAATTTTATAGTTCTGTTTATTCAATTAGAGAAAGAAAAACATGTAGTGTTGAAAGAAAGGTTTTACATTGTCATTACGAAACATTGTTAGCACACAACGGTGTTCGACTATCGTCAGCTAGGCGTATACTCTGACTGCCAATTATTTTGCGGTGTTGCTTTATATTATTTTGATGCGATGGTTACAAACATATGACAGATTATAAATTCAGAATTAAATGCTTATAAAATAAAAGTAGGGTCTACAATCCCGATGTCACAATATTTTGTTTTACCACAAACTACCGGGATTGATAGACGAGTTTTTTTGTTGCTTGTATAGCGTACTTTGATATTTAGTTTTTAAATGAAATGACAGTATTTATTTTAGCGATGAATGTTGCATAGTTAAGTAAAGATAACTGATATAGTAAAAAAAACATTTTTTCATAGCAGTATAGGACAGTAGACAATGAATGCGTCAGTTATGTTGCATCGTGGGATATATTGCCTGAAGATGCCGAAAGACGAAACCCGTGTCGTTGGTGACAAATCATGTGGAATCGTACAAATTTTCAACAATTCATGTTTCATAATATTGTTGACAAGATTGTGAAGTATTAACATATTTTTTTTAACGACAGGTGTATGAATTTATAATATTAACACGGTGAAAAAATAACAATGTATTTTAGCTCTACAAAGTTTTTAAAATACATGTATAGCTGATAGACAGAAGTAGTTCTGACGATGCCGTAGCCGAAATAGCTTAACTACATCTTTAAAATTTCGTAGAACTAAAATGCATTGCTATTTTTTCACCGTGTTATAATGGAGCTCTACCAAGTAAATGCCAATTCAATCAATAAATCGTAATATTAACCTAGTATTTTTCTCCAGAATGTGGTAATGACACGATCATCTCTTCTTTATTTGCGATACTTGCATGATATTGTCAGCTATCATGAATATCAATAAGTACCGGCTGAATTATACCGATGTAATTGCGTGTGTCGCCCTTAATCGAAAATAGTGTCCTACCAGATTGTCACTAAAAATATGTGGCCTTACCTAATTTAAATTGCGTGTTGCGCTTAATGTAAACCATTTTTATGGGCGGGATATGCTGCTGTGAAATATTTTTGTTGCCAGAAATGTAACTTTTCATATGGAAAACATCAAACGACGTCTGCTCTGAAACATCACGCTGAAATAACATGCCAGTATAAACGGATTTTATTGAGAATATTTTGTTTGAAGTGTCGTAAATATTTGTAGAAAAATAATATGCTGTTCATAATCTCACACTCCGGTTTGCTTTTGCTTTACATCACGTTTCCAGCGTCTAATTTTTATTGCGAATAGATTTCCTTTGTCTTCTCATATATTCAAAGCATATTGAGTTAATGATAAATCGTATCTCTTTCGCTTTATTGAATATCACTTATATTAAAAACAACAATTCTTTTCCATTCATTACTGCGGTCTGTCTCATTGAAAATATGATATTTAAATCATAACCACAACATTTTCTTTGGCTGTGACGTATACTCAGAACAATTCCTAAAATTGGGTTGGCCACATTTTATTAATTTGTTTAAACATATTACAAAGATTGCTAGTATCATTTGATTACACTGTTAACTATATTGGCTTGAATATCACTTTGACGATGGTTCTTAAACATTTTTTTACTAAAAATCTACATATATATAATTTTTATTTTGCCGTTGAAATTTCACACGTTTGTTTTCAAGCTTAAGAAAAAAGAGTTAATTTTTGATTGTCATACCATACTTAAACATGTTAATGTCACCGTTTTATTTAAAATTTGATCGCCTAACGCAGGGATTCCCAACCTTTTTATACTCTAGAGCTCATTCTAAATTATCGGTGGGGTGGCGGGCACCACCCATTTTTTTCTACGGGTATTTATAATTAAACGTGATTAATAAATAATAAAAAAGATCTCTACGTTTAATGTTATTATATAATAAAACTTGTTTCTCAAAAACAAATATATATAAATAATTTACATTTTAATTAGTGTTTATAAAAAAATCTCTTACGTTCAAATAGTGGCGGGCACACACGAACTGTTCCGCGGGCACGGGGTTGGGAATCCCTGGCATAACGCTTTCAACTCTAGCAATATAAGTTGAAATTTCCTTCGTCATTTTAAGGTAGTTCACAATTTACTATGTCTACTGATGAGACAGGACATTACATATAAGTTGCGTTTGTAATGAACTCTTGAAAACATACAGAAATGCCTACGACGTTACCTAATTACGTTGCTTTTTTACGAGCTAGGCTCTTAAATTTTTATAGGAGATAGTAACTGTATAATTAAGGTGCTTTTAACTTGAAGTTGTATTGCCTTTATTTTATCAAAACATTAAAAAGAAAATCCCGCATTATACGAATTGAGCTTCCATTAATAGTTGAAGAAAAAAAGAAATGAAAGTAATTTTCCAAGGCTGAATTTTCTCTCTACAGGGGGTTAGCTCATGCAGAAGTATACCGTATTGATTCATATATTCTTACATTTATTTTTATTATAGATTACGTTAAATCATCCATTATTTTTGTATATTATTTTTGTAGATGTCTATATAATCGTATAGTTATCGGTTTTTATAACTCCTCATAAATTAGCAATCCACATTGATCACTTATAAATAAGCTATACCGATCTTTATAGAGCGCGTATTAGTGAAGTTTACATAAACTAAGATATTTCAACTCACTTCTCAAATACAAATTCTTATATTATGTAAATTGATACAACATCGATCTACACAGCATTAAATTCAAAATTTTCATTAAAATCGCAAAGTAAATAACTTTAAGTTTCCGAAGAAAAATCGTTAATTATACGTAACTCTGAAGTACAAAATAAATATTGATTATTTTGTTATTCAGCTTGGTTTGTTACAAAATTAGTAGTTTGAAATGTAAGGTTGTTTTTATTTTTGTACTGTAAATAAAACTCCATGCGAATCCATTGAAAATACTATTTTAAATCATCGTATTTTTTTTGAACATTGCGTTACGCTTGAAGATGCCGACAGCTCTAACTCTAATCACCAGTGACAAAATAAAACTATTTTATTTATTTATTTAATAAAAGTATGACATAACAATAATTGCGCATCCAAAACAAGAAAATACCGGACCTTTGATAAATGATATTGCGATTCGATCGGACTGCCATCACTGTTTCACGATAATACTTCGTCGATTCGAACAGGTGAAAATATAACCGCTGTCATAATACTGCTTGAACATTTCGCTTGAAATAGATTTTTAATAATGTTTTTCTAATATTTAGACCCCTGAAATATATTTATACAATTTTGTCATGAATAACGTGAATATAATGTATCGTTTATGTCTGATAAAACAGTAATCAATAATATAAGAAATAGTTTAACCTTCTTTTAAATAAAGATGAAACTACAGATTCTTTATTGGTGCTTCAGCGTTTTTAGATAAATCAAGTTAGAGCCTGAAATTGATTCGGTGATTGCGATATTAATAACGATTTTTTTTTCGATCATCCTCGATCACTATTTGATATTGTGCAATATTTTTTCTGAAAAATATTCCAGTTAAAATTAAACTTTGTTCTATTTCAAATATTAACGGAATACCATGGATATAAATAGATTCTAAGAACATTTTACGAGATGCGATATATATATACATATATTAATCCATATCCGCGCCCTATTTGGCACATGTCGCCTCCTTGGGGGTATCTCGTCAATCAGTTGTTCACAATCTTATTTTTCGAAAAAAGGGGTATTAAGGATATGATAGTAGGTTCTAACTACGTCTCACATTTCAAAAGAGTGAAGGAAACAAACACCTATGCTTTTAACAGAATTTTAAAAATCAATTAAAAAAAACTGTCTGTACATCAGATTCGATTCTGTGAAATACTTAACACAAACCAAATGGCGTTGACAACTGTACAACAAGTGTAATTTAAAACTAATAATATATTTGATTAAATAATCTAATCACATATTTATCTGTTAATTAACAATAAAAACAATATCTCTCGTAAGAAGTATATCGAATGACGCACACAATTTTTAAAATACGTATTATATACTGGATTTATTTCACGACCTGGTTGGTATTCCCCCTTTGAAAATATAAAGGTTCCGGCGCACTTCGAGGAAAGATAGCCTAAAAATATTTTTCACTGTGCACAATGCTTAATCAAAACATAAAACAAATTGCTCCTCTGTCGGAAGAAGAGTGGAATGCTGTCAAATTCGTGTCATAAAATTATCACACATTTTCTTTTATCCCTTTCTCTTCCTTGGTAACGTGTCAGAAAACTTTTCTATTGTAGTTAAACAAGTTGGCCTAACTATGCGCATATATCTTTCCCGAACAAAATAAAGACATGCCAAATTAAATATTAGAGGGGTGGGAACTCGTTAGATCGCGTGCAGCTGGTGAAGTAATCTGGTGTTTATTTACATAAAGCCTTTAAAGGACTTTATAATTAAAGGTGTCATAAAAATTAATTTATATCGCATACTTGAATTATTCGCTTTTTCTGAATACTCAAACATATAATACCATGTCCGTAAAAGTGATTGTTTAGTTACCAAATCTGTTTTGTCGATATCTGTGCTAAAGATTAGGTATACCAATACCGGTATCAAAACCATTATCCTGGTATTTAAACTTTTTTTGAATACTTAAATACCTGCTATAAAATACAAGCAAATCACGAATTTATTTGATTTTCATTTTGTATTTACATATTTATTTAAATTATTGAACTGATATATCATTGATATTCTTATAAAACGGATCCTGAAACGTTTGTTCCTTCACTTATTTAGTCCAGTGGCCAAATTTACTCGACTAATTAAGTGGTTATGAGTTCAACTTCCAAGGCGGCCGATATCAAATAAGATTCTTCAATTTGTATTGATCTCTCTCCTTGAAATAGTCTCTTAAACTTAAATCTCATTACGGTTGCTGTCTTAATCGTTAAGCTTTACTGTCAGATATGTTAACATTATTTCAAAGAAATCTTTTGTCTTATAACAAATATATTTTTTTAAAGTTCTACCGATCTAAAAATATTTTTTTCTTTGTTTTCAGGTAAGTGTTGACAGGTCTCACATCACGCGTGAATCTTTACACTGACTGCTGAAGGATACGTATAAGATATTTTTTGTTTATAACATACGAGAAAAAAATCTATATTTCTTTATTAAAAGCGGCAGACGTATTTTATACAAAACCTATTTGTTAAGACCTAATTTTTTAATGGAAACTTACTAATATGAATTCTACACCTATTTATAGGCAAAACAAATTAATTTAATTCATTTATTTTTCACCACGTGTAGATAGATGATAACATGAATTTTTGTTATGTTTTGATTTCAAAAGTATCTTCGAAATATGGATATTCTAAACGAGCGAAATAGAAAAAATATATTTATTAATTTATTGTGCTTTAAAGCTAAAAAAAACTGTTGCACACATTTTAAGTTTAATGCAAATCTAAAACTATCGGAAATAAAATTCAAATGCTATTTGCATCGTTATATCCAGAGACCGGTGTGAAGGAATTTTTGTGAAGACTTTAATAAAAAAGCGATACCACGTTCACAATACTTGATTTACATTGAACAATTTACATGAAAATTTATTTATAAATAATTAACAAGTCAATTTTCGCGCTTCAGAAATCATTGCTTCATCCGTTTCTTAACAGCTCATCTCAAGCGCACTCTTCACATTAAAAAAACCCACCTTGTTTATAATCTTATTGCGGAAATTTCATTTCAAACGAAAGATACGTAGAACTCATTTTTTATTCACAAAGCCTGAGTCTCCTCGCTGCTTACCTCGAGCCCTATCACTCTGACAATTCATCTCCTCCAATTAGTTCAGGTAAGAGTAATAATTAAATTGACCGGTAACTTGATATCGCGTAATTTCGACTACCACAGGCAAGTTATCTCAAGTCATGAGCCAAAAGGACAAGTTACTGGCGTGTAAAACATAATTTACTTCAGCGCTTGAAGTCATGTAAGATTAAAGTATTGTTTACATATTTTATGTATGGACGGTATATATTAGATCGTATTCATTTTTATACAAACTCTTCCGCAACGACGGATTTTCAGTACACAGATACACAACATACTTCATATCACGTAAACTAAGTGACTGAACAAGTCACATTTCAGTCACATGGCTTAATGATTGGTCCGTGCAGTTCTGTATCGGGATAAGAAAATGAGGAGTAAAATCGTTTTTTTTTTTTTTTCATTATTGCGTTATAGAAGGCGGCCGTGTTACAGTAGCTGCAAACACATAAAAATTGAAGAGGTGGGAGAGCCATCTTGTATCAGTAAATTCTATAATATGCAATGTGTATGATTTCAAACTTTCCGTTATCAAATCATCACACTCGCAAGTCCCAAGAAATAGTATACTTGGTTTCGATAGTATAGACTCCGTCAGATGTATGGCAAGATCACTTGTAATGTGTAAACTGTCATTTCTTAGTGAAAATGCGCCCTACTTTAAACAATAAAAACACAGTTTTACTTCTATTTCCACGACATGTTTTATGATCAGGACTAATTCCGCTCATCGCGGGCATTCCATCAGTTTCGTTAGCTCGCAATGAACGAAACTTTTTCTGATCATAAAATATATTGTGAATATAAATCTAAAAATGTGTTTTTATTGTTTAAAGTATAACAAGGTGTTTCGCAATTATTTTTTCCAAAAACTTACGAACAAACTGCTGATAGTAGATGGCTGCGTTTTTTTCTTTTTTATGATAGACAATTGAAAACAGTTAGGATTTTTTCATCAATACCTCTTCAATCTTTCATGTTGAAATTAGTAATATGTGATCACTAAACAGTAGCATAATTAAATAGATTTTTGACAGGCCTATATATATATACGTACGCCTCTCCTTCTTTTACGGTAATCCACTAGTTCTCTAGAGTCTTACATCCGGATTTTTTCTTCGTAAAATATCCACCGAAATCGTTTGGTCCGTAAACATTCTTACTATCTTGCTTGTGGACTTTGTAATGGATGAATAAATGCTTAATTTGAAAACTTACCTCTCCCGAGATAGGTACAAAGTTAAGCTTTTTATGCTTCAAGTTATAAACTTATAAGCCGGAGAGCTTCTAATATCCCCGGCTAACTCGCTCATCTTTATTTGAATGCCGAGACGTATTCCTTGCAAAGCTGTATATTTTATATTTCGTACAAATGACATGTCAGCAAACGAGCAAATAACGCGTTTATAAAATCCAACGACATTAAATTATTCCTCTCAGATGTTTACCCAAAAACGTTGAAGTAAATAACGTTTTTTATTAGAAATTGTACATGTCTCAATTTTCTCTTATTGCACAAATTGTAGACGGTAGATGCCGATAAAGTGATAGCTGGTTATTTACACAAATTTCAAGCTTTCATATAAAATAAATTAGTAGACATCTTAAAAATAGTAAAGATAAAATTAATAAACTTGACCGAAGCGGTATTTATAAAATGTCCTGTGGCTCATGTTTATCCGTTTATATCGGACAGACAGGTAGAAGTATATCCACTCGAGCTAAGAAACATGTAAGATCATTTAACAGTAAAAAAAAAACAGATTCACAATTCGCTAATCATGTTATGAAGGAATCACATAATATAAATTCAAACTCAACGCCGAAGTGTTTGCATCTTAGAAGTAAGGGTCGCAGGGTGACGGCTTTGGAACAACTGGAAATTAATAGACATCAACTATCATAAAGGATTCTTAACGAACAAACTGAGATGTGTCGATCGCCATTGCTTAACCCTCTACGGGGGGCTGTTTTGTTTCTGTAATAGACCATTTCCGTGCCATATGTAAACTTATTGATATAGCCGCCTTTTTAGTTTCGTTTACAATTTTTAGTTTTATTGCGAGCAAGAAACAAGCTAGGTCGTTAAAACAGAAGAGAAGATATATTGTGTACCTTTTCTGTATTGTATATATAGATAAGCACATTTACGTTTAAGCATAGTTCTGACGATGGCGTGACCCGAAATAGCTATCAACTATATTTAAAAAAATAATTTTGTAGAACTAAAATACATAGCTATTTTTTCACCGTGTTAATATAAATAAATTTTTGATTACAAGCAAAGATTATATTTTTTCGTCAAAAATCATCTCGTATATAATATATTATTCAAATATACATTTAAGCGTCGTGGTTTTTGAAATTAAGCTTGCACATTGAATGCAAGATTAAAATAGATACGTGGCATATAAACGAATGAGTTAATGGACGCGGTAGATTTCACATCGTATCTCACATCCATCATCCTTGCGATATTATTTGTCATCCGCATCCTTATTTCGCATCAAACGAGAGGATTTTCACTTAGTAGCTTTTGCGCCACTCCGCATGTGATTAAATATCCAAAGCACACTCCCCTGCGGGCAGAAGCTTTCAAAGTTATATTGGATTTTTTTTAATCAAAAGATACGAGTAAAATGACTCGTTCCTTTATTGGTTTTGATGGCAGCGAAATAGCCGTCATCAAAACGTTCCGCGAATAAACAAGAATACTTTCCGGTATCGGTTATTGGAAATTTTACTCATTCCATTTATACAAAAGGGTTTATACTAAGTGTATGGTTTTATACAACCACTGTTTATGATCGAAGTTTTTTATGTTTCCTACCACAAACCCATTTCTGATAATTTGGATTTTACGCCACTTGATTTATTTATTGTATCAAATTCTACGTTTATTACATTCGCTATCGTCTAAATTAACTTTCCAATTTATTTTGTTTTGCTGTTTAACGTTACGTATCTATGCTGCCATCAAAAATGTATTAAACCTTATAATTTTTATATACAACAAAAAAATAACGAATATGACGATTTCCTATTTTCATTTGGTGTGTGTTTATATGATTAAAAAACGTTCGTATTGGTAGATGTGTAACAGTCTATATAATAAATGGTAAAAAAAGACTTCTCGTAACTCAGTTACAAATTAAAATTGACCACCCGTTGCGATTTGTTTACAAAAATATACCGAAATAAAAATGCATATATCCTCACTTTTTCTAGACAGTTTACTTTAGGATATGCATTATTTTAAATAGTTTTATCTTTATTAAAGTTTCTATTCTCTTCTATAAAGTGGTGAATATGCTGATACAGTCAACTTTACCAGAAACCAGGACTACAATTTGTTAATTTCTTGATATCTGTTTCATGGTATTAAAGAGCTTATTAAAAATAAATCTTTTAATTAGGTGGTAGCTGTCGTGCTTATCGAATTAAAACCATAGCAGACAGAATGAGTATATACCACATCGTGGCTTTTTCGGGGTCAAAGTTGTATTACATTTGTGGGCATTGCTCAACCGTACTCAGAAATCCAATAAACTTATCATAAACTTTCAAATCATCTATCGGATATATTGTAATAGTATTCATTAATATATAGTTATTAATTTTACGTTTCTTAATGAACATATACTGTACTGAAAGTAAATAATATTACACTTTTGTCAATGAATTCCATTAATAAACTCTTATTTTAATTGCCAAATAATGCTACACAACAAAACTGGTTTTGCTGATGGAGATAGTACTTCAAATCAACAGTAAGATAAATTTAATTTACAGGTATGAAAATCTATTTATATGAACGATTTACTTCATCAGGAATGAAGTATACTGTCAAATAACTGGAAGATCGAGGTTAGGGATTGCATTACCGGTTTACCGGTTAGCCGGTAAATGTTTTTATCGCGAATTAATGCCAGATATAGGCATATTATAACGAATTTTTATTATGGTGTATGCATGAGGGAGTGAGAAGCTTTTTTTCAACTCCAGCAACATTGGTAAAAAGTATTTTACTTATCATACTGATGTCATCACAATCGCAATCGCGGTCACCGTGATTGCCACTGCAGGCTGCGGCTGATTCTAGTTTTTATAGGACAGATCGCGAAGAAAATTCGTATTTAGATACATATACACTATATTTTCATTATACCAAAAAAATCAAAGAAATTTTTTTATGTTTCAATCCAGGATACCATTTTTAGTGAAAGTAGCCACGTACAGTTATACTTTAATGATATAATCCACGTCTATTTGTTTTTTCAGTTTTGTAAGAAGTGAAATTATTTACCGTTCACCGCTTATTGAAATTTGACGGTAAATTGCAATCCCTAATCGAAGTGAATTGAAACTCGTGTCTTTCACTCGGGTTCATCAATCACAATACTTTTTATGCTGACTAATTTCTGATTTATACGATTTTTATATGGCTTTGAATATATTTTATTCAAACAAATAATGCCTGATGATACCAAAACTAGAATACTGAATCGCGAGTAACAAAACATGCAGAATTGCACAATTGATGTTGTTTATTTGATATTAAAATTATACGAATGAAATATAAACTACCTGTCTCGGTATACCTCAATATACCTCAATATATATGGCTCCATTCATTGATAATTTATCAAACATCGTAAATTTCATTCCAAATGATTGATCGTCTATATTGTGTGCTAAACGTGCAATAAATATTCGTCCTTATATTTATTATATTGTATAAGATTCTCGTTGTTTCATTGGTATGAATTGAAAGCACGTTGGTAACATATTGTTATACGTCTAATATTTCCTTTTAAGTACCCGTTTCTGTATGAACTACACTAATTACGTAAAGTGCCACGTGTTCTTTGTCATAGTTACTTCACGTTGTTCGCATTAAATTTATAGAACTTTGGAAGTATCCTTGCTCGATATTAATAGTTTTTCGCGTTCCCAACACAAAGTAAGAGCGCTGAACTGTTAGATTATCCCAAGCAGGAGAGTTCACCAAAACCCTGGGAATCCCATACCTACAAAACTTGAGTTTTCTGGCAGACATTTTATTGGCAAAAACGCTCGAGGAAAAATATGCACTCCTCGTAGAGAAAGAGCGTTATTCATAGAATCTTCACTGAACTATAAGAATTCATCTAGGGCTGGCTTTCGGTATTAAATTATTTTAATATTCAATTTCATTCAGTTTTCATATTATTTGTCCGACTATATTTTACCATATGTCGGTTTCTTTTCGGACATTTATTTTATGTGTGGATTTAACCCTGGGATTTATGATTCTATTAGATTTCCAATTGGTACGAGGCGCTTGTAGCATGACAGACTATCTACCTTCTGATTTTTCCTCACCTTACTTCATCCTTTCAACTCTTCGCTTTTCATTATGATAATAGAAGAAATACAATTGAAACTCTACATGCTCGACAATGCCGACATTTTTTTTAAACCCTATATCCCATAAGCTCCCAACCTGGGGTCGCGGAGGGTTTTTTGGGTGGTCGCCAACTTATACGATCAATTCAAAAAATATTTTTTTGTATGCTTTTAGATTATGTCGCGGATCACATGGATTTTATGAAAAGGGGTCGCCACCCGAAAAAAGTTGGGAAACTATGCTATATCCGCTGTTAATGTGGAGTATATGGCTTCCAACTCTACAGAGAACGTACTCAACAAACATTTCTATAAGAGTACTGTTTTTTGCTCGTTTTGCTAAACTTCTCTTTTTGATGAGTAAAACTAGAATAGTACTTTATTGGGTAGGTTAATCGTTCTTTTTAGTATCGGAACGCTGGTACAAAACACAACCATAGCTTAAAAATCAAATCCCGTCAAAATTATTCATTGTTTGTCTTCACTCTTATTGCTTCAAAATGCGTGAACAATTACTAATATTTTATGGTATAATAAATCGGTGTACTTTTGGCACACCCTTACATACACCGTGATAAATTAAAGACACTAACTATCTCAGCCCGAACCGATTTTCCCGAACAAGATTGTTACGCAGAGATTCTTTGACAAAGTAATCTGCCAGGATTTCAAGTTAATGTTCTGATTGAAAAGTGTCTTCACATCTCTTTGTATTAAAACTAGTGCCTCTGCTTCCGCACGTTTTCAGTTTCAATTTAATTACAAACGAAGCGGATCTCTGTAAATTGTGCTATTCAAACGCCGATATCCTTTTTGAACCAGTCAAATACTTCATTTAATTTTAGTTCATTTGTTCGCTGTCAGTTTAGTATTACGATTAAATATTTCAAAGCAAATGGCCCACGTTCAAAGATAGTGTTTGTATTATTTAATTACTTTCTTAGCGAAATTCTCAGTGAGTAATTTTTAACAAGTTTAAAGTATAAATGTTTGTAGAAGCGTCGACACAACTATAAAATGATTTGAATTGTTAAAACTTTGTACGATTCCACATTTTTTGTCACTAACGACCCGGGTTTCACCATTCGGCATCTTCAGGCATTCTATCAAACGGATGCAACAACACTGACGCACAATACACAACAACAGTTAGCATCGTCTGTATACCAAAGTAAGTAATTACAGGGAAACTCACACCCGAAGCAGTAAAGGGCAGCTAAAATAAATTTAATGATATTAATCTATTAATAATAATAAATAATTTTTTCCGAAGATATCGTCCAATGGAAACATCTATCACATTTATTCAATAATTCTTAATGGAACAAAGATATTGACTGAAGGTGCTTGATGGAAATTCAATATGAAATTTGAATTGTTTTTTCACTAACGACCCGGATTTCGCCTTTCGGCATCAGGCATTTTATCACAACTATTGTACGTTGGTTCTGTTGCATCCGTGTGATGGAACGCCTGAAGACGCCGAAAGGCGAAACCCGGATCGTTAACACATGTGGCATCGTACAAAGTTGTTGTAACAATTTAAATTTGAACAAAGCTATGTTTTACAATTATTTCTGTAAATTTTTTGTATTTTTTTTTAATAATTACATCATTAAACCTAATATGTATACGGGTTTATTTGTTACTTTATTTATAGTTAAAAAAAAATTACTTGGCAAATTCTATCGTAAATTGCAGTTCAAAATAAGTCATTTAATTCCACAATTATACAGTTGAACCTGAAATATATATCAACTTTTCTCGAATAACCAAGTATACTAATTTCAATGTTCAAGTTGATTGAAATACATTCTCATATTTTCTTTTCAATATCGTAATGATAAATTCAAAGGCATGTTCTATCTCAACAATTTCGATTACAAATGACAAACTGCAAGTGGTATTCTCAACAGAGTTCACGGATATTTTCCGGCTCTCCAAAGTTCACGACGAGTTGCATAACTATTTTGTGGACAACCGGACATCTGTTAGAAAATAGTTAAGAAGTTCGAAGATAACACAAAAGGGTGACGTAATCCGGATAGCGTTTGTGCTGGTATTTGAATACTTCAATTAATAAGCTGGATGTATAATCAATGAGATTTGTCAATATTTAATATTTTCAATTATAATCATTTTTCGTATTATCGTCTGATAATATTTCGATCGTAAAACATATATGTTAGTAAAACGTATTGTGGAAATAAGAACTAATAAATGTGTTTTATTACTTGAAATACAAATCATTCCGAGTCTAGATATATAAAATAATTGTCCTGGCAATGGAGTGATGCCGAAATGTTCATCAAGTTTTAAAATTGTGTAGAGCTCACTTCTTTGATATACCTTAATATAATGGAGTTCTACAAAGTAAATGCCAATTCAATCAATGTGCCATCAACTTTACTGCATACATGAGTGGTTTTACCTTATTATAATCAAGTTTCACAATGTAAATAATAATAATTCCCTGTTTTGCACATTTCTTTATTCTCCATTATAAATATATTAATTGAACCAATCAAAATTTAAACATTCTTAATATTCGATATTTGAGAAAAATATCGTGGTTTTTTATCATTTAATGAAATGCTGCTAATATGATGCATGCTGCGTCCAAGAAAATCGACTGATGTCTTTTTGTATATTAAGTAATAATATGCAATGATTTTAACTTAGACAAATGTTAAATAATTTCGGAATTTGGAAAATTTCGTTTGTATCAGTGATATATATATATATACCTTGATGTTCGTTTGGCGCATAGTCTAACTTCATTATTTTAAAGCGCGCTTCCTCCCAAAGGCATTGCTAGCGTCCTGTAGCCTGTATTACGCTACTTCAGTCATTGTCAAACTTTTCTAATACAATAATATATTTTCACATAAAAAAATTGGCGACCAATATAATATAATTGATTGAATTGGCATTCACTTGGTAGAACTCCATTATAACACGGTGAAAAAATAGCAATGTATTTTAGTTCTACAAAATTATTTTTAACAAATATAGTTGATAGCTATTTCGGCTCACGCCAACCGGTTGTTAAATTAAGAAAAAAAAAATATTCTCATATCAAATCAGTACGTAACTGAAAATTATAGATGTTGTAAGCGCAAAGTGCTCTCGGGTTTAGCTATATTTTCTTATTGGTGTATTGGCAGCAATAATGGGTTGATTAAATTCTAATTTTTCATTTTTTTCTTTAAAAAGGTCTATCCACATAACAAACGTGCATGTTCGATTGGAATTATCACATTCTTCGATGAGTCTTCGCCGAGTAAAATCTGTCACGGCAAATAACTTTATACCAAATGAAAATACAATAAATTCTGTTAATAGTTTCAATTTAGTTTGAAGTTCTCTTCGTGTACTTAAGATGTACTACAACTGGTACGGAGTTGCTTTCGTGACTTGACTTTTGGTGTGCGGCGTCTGCGTTGAAGTCAAGTGACGCCCAGATCGATTCCCGGTTCTAATTTGAACCTGTATCGACCCACATTCACCCTTTTGATTTACACTGCGAATCATTGGGATCTGCCGTGGCCGATCAGAGCTGCCATATAATTATATCGACAAATGCGAATCTATTTGTACGGCGGCATGTGTTGGCACAAAAAAATATCAATCCAGCTTCCTGTATTGTGATCCCAGCTTTAGAAGAAAGGTCACTTACGTATTTGAAACCCGAAAGCATATCGTATCTACGCCATTGTCACATTTTAAATCAAACTCAAATTTTTATTGACATACAAATGAAAAGTCAATTTAATCGAAAAAATGTTAATTATCCATGCATAATATTTTATTTAGAAAAGATTTGATATTATATTTAGTAAGAAAAACAAATGATGACGAACTTTTTAAATGTGTTATAATCTATAATAATAATTAACCTTTAAATAAAAAATGTTCTCTACTCCTAGTCTTACTTCTTTTGAAATCCCGCAAAAATACCAATTGGAGGAACGAATCTATTTCTTGAGTTGTTTCAATTTAATTTCTGAAAGCTCATTCTTCATTATTACTTTCAAATATTTAATTGATTAATGCTAACTTAATATATTTTTTAATGAAATATCCATTATAAAATGCGGTTCTCAAAAACAAGCAACAAATAATTACACTGAAAGAAGTCCTATGTAAATTGTAGCATTGTCTTAACTGCTTCAAATCAATTATTTGAAAAATCCTATTCATAAATTAACAATAATTAAAATTAATATTTGATTAAGTACGTGGGTTTCTAAAAGTTATAACGCCACTTGCATAATGACGAGATAATATACAAAATAAATGACATATCCACAAATGAGGTAAAGGGTTTACTGATTGAATTGGCATTCACTTGGTAGAACTCCATTATAATACGGTGAAAAAATGTGAATATGTTCATCGTCAGAACTACTATAGTTCTGACGATGGTGTGAGCCGAAATAGCCATCAACTATATTTGTTAAAAATAATTTTGTAGAACTAAAATACATTGCTATTTTTCCACCGTGTGTTAAAGGGTTTACATTACAAATTTATTTTCTTTCAGCAATTAATTATGCAAAAACTCCCTTGTATTTACCACCCCAAATGAAGTCTTATTCGCTCATTAAGTTTGCATTAGATAATTTAAGTAATTACCAAAAATTTTCCCCCACAGCGCTTTTTATTCAGCATTGGCATACAATCGTAAAAAGAAAATTTTACCCCTTGAATTTTTTCCGCGAATAACATTAATAGTGGCAATGTTATACAGATCACGTTTTTTTACATCATATTTTTTCTTATTCAATTTGCTTGAGCTAAATCTTTATAAGTTTGTTGATTGTCGAGATAGTTAAATGTAACATAATTTGAATGTGTACCGAGATGCTCCATGAATGTTCAATGTCAAATTTTAACTATTTCTATGTGTTTTTTACAAATATTTATCAATATATATTTATTATATTGGTGCGTTGGACTACAGGAGTACTTGGAGTTATGTCAATTGGTTATAATCCCCATACAAGCAATTACTCGAAGTGATTTAACGGTTTGTTTTCAAATGCATTACTCCCGCCCATTCG
This sequence comes from Himalopsyche japonica, assembly GCA_028555115.1. NCBI lineage: Eukaryota > Metazoa > Arthropoda > Insecta > Trichoptera > Rhyacophilidae > Himalopsyche > Himalopsyche japonica. The sequence continues at coordinate 196,168 of JAHFWJ010000635.1, forward strand.
ATTCGAAAGTTGTTTTGTAACGAAACACATTTTTTAAAGTATTAGTTCTTTCTTAGCATTATTATCCTTGTATTGCAACATGTCGTTAAAAGAAAATTTGTGCACTAAATATGTAACTTCAATTCAAAAGCAATATATTCCCCAGTCAATTTCTCCACACTAAAACTGAAATTTTTTGAATGCAAATCTAGATATATTTATTTCGAAATTGTGCACTATTTATTTCCTTTACTACTGTTATATTGTTCAGCCGAATAGATAATAATTGAACGAGTAAAATGCTAGATGTTTCTATAAAATTAATATTTAAAACTACATTTGTACCCATTTTATTATCTAGGATAAAAAGTTTTACCGAATCTAAATGCTCCATTTGTTACAGATGTATGAAGCACTATATTTTAGCAGTAGTTAACCCATTGTTAAATAACTTTTCTGCTCTTACGGAACTATTATAAAACTTCGAGGAAACTCTTTTACTTATATAGCAATATTTGAGTGCACTTCATTATATTAATTCAAATGAAATACAAAAGGAGACAAGTGACATTCAATTCAGAAATGCATCTTGAATATTTTTACACAGCATAGTGCTCTTTGAAACTCTGCTTTATTTGCGTAGTAATTCATTTTACTTCTCGTAGGATTCAACCTGAATAATCCACGCTAATGGATATCAATTGCTTTTTCTTTTGAATTGGTTATTTTTAAAAGAAACGTTTTCCAAGTGCTTTTTAAGGGTGGTATCTATTGAAATAAAAAATAATTAATCATATCGATGGGCAATTGAAAGAAGTTTTTCTATTGAAAAAGAAATAAAGTGCCCTCTTTCAAATTATTCAATTATGCAATCTTTTTATCAATTTATGTAAAACAAGATTTTTTGTGTCAATTTGAATGAACAATAGAACATTTTGATTTATAATATCGAATTAACATAAGGCATGAAAAACTACCGCATTCAAACGTTAGCAAAGACAGTGTGAGAATTACATAAAAAATAGTTTTTTCTTTAATCTATTCATGAAAATCAAGTAAATCTAAAATAAGACCGCATTTTGGATAAATGTCATGCATACATATATGTATCTGCTTTGGATGGAGAATAATACGTGTTGAATCGTCATCGGGTTAAGTTCAAATGATCATTGATTGAATTGGCATTCACTTGGTAGAGCTCCATTATAACACAGTGAAAAAATAGCAATGAATTTTAGTTCTACAAAATTATTTTTAACAAATATAGTTGATAGCTATTTCGGCTCACGCCATCGTCAGAACTATCTATTCATCGTCAGACGCCAGACGTCATCGTTCTGACGATGGCGTGAGCCGAAATAGCTATCAACTATATTTGTTAAAAATAATTTTGTAGAACTAAAATACATTGCTATTTTTTCACCGTGTCAAATGATCATATTTTGATACCCAGATTGTCCGTGGTTCCTTACCTGCCCTTTTTAAGTCGACAAAAAAAAAACTAAGAACTTCAGTTAGTCATGACAATATAACTGACATGCACACAAATAACTTTTCGATTATTGTTAGATGTGATGTATACATTAAGTGTACGTAAAATTTATTTTTCATCCAATTTCCTATCTAAGAAAAACATTTTTCCCATCATCCAATATGCAGCATAAACAAAACCGTTTGATCCCAATAAAAATAGCCGGATGCCCTCCTTGCCGCATACGCTCGCTGGTTTATTTGCTTTTATCTTTGCACCTGTAACGTGTTACGTTGATACTTTACATTTTCGATTTACTTTGATGTGATAACATAAATAACTTAAAATAAATATTCGAAGTACCTGAAACGGACTGAAATCTTATTCTCTATGATGCAAACTTCTGTATACATATATGTGGTAGGGTTTGTACAGCACCGTATTCTATCAATTTTTCTATAAAAATAAATAATGCACGCCTTTTACGAATCCACAAAACAGACTGTCAAAAATCTTCGATACGAAGTCGAAATTTCTTGACAGAATCGAATATAATGCTTGCAATCTTCAAAGCAACATTTGTGTTGCTTTGAAAAATAGATTGAGGTTTATAATTATTCATTTACAGCTACATTAGTCTTTTTAACCCAATTTTTCTCGTTACGTTGGTATCACTAAATCTGCTAAGTGAAACCAAACATATTGTCCACATATATAAAATTAATTTGAATTTTTAGTGTTGTAATAAGACTTCTTTAATCTCGAACCCAACTTTTTAAATATAGCTCTGAATCAATAGTTTCTATATTAAATCGAAAAAGACGAAATTTTAGTCGAACTAATATTTAAAAACTTTTTAAATGTTAGTTTAACGGAGTATATCCGCTTGAAAGTTTAGTAATTTGGGAAGATTTCGTAAAATCTTGATGAAGAATTCTTTAATGACTCCCAGATACGTCAAGATCACACATCCGTCACTGGATGGTACTTCTCGAATTCCACCAAAACGTCTTCTTACCTCTTCTGAAAACTTCCCAACTTGATTTCCATCGAGTCCATCGCAAAACTTTCCGATTCTGATGGAATATAAATAAAATGATTAATGTTTGAATGAAGTGAGCGATAATTACTTTCTTCCTTCTTCCGCGATACTTACGTACGATTTATAATGTGAAATAAATTATGTTTGTCGAAATACAATTACTCCGACATTCACTTGTTTACAGTAATTTCATTTCGGTCGACGAAAATTACATTTTTTTCTCTGTCGGAGTACTTAATGTAATCAAACGTCTAAGTATTATCCTGTCAAGTGATTAATGAATAAACTTGAAATATTATGATTTACTGCCTCCGTGAAATATATTTTAATTAATTGTTTTCTTACATTGTTTCATCACTCCGTTGAAATATGTTTTATCACATTCCAATCTTCGATGTCAAATAATAATTATTGATTATCGCCAATATATTGGAGACATTTATTTATGCTAGTCAATTTTTCAATAAAATCTATTCATTTTCCGTGGATGATGAAAAACGACGTAGCTTCAATAGTTTATCAATAATCGACGCTATCTTTAAGATTTTAATATATAAAAATATATATATATAAGGAATACATTAATTTATGATATCAACTGAAGGTGCTTGATGGAATTTCAATATCAAATTTGAATTGTTCAAACTTTGTATGATTCAAAATGTTTTGTCACTAACAACCTGGGTTTCGCCTTTCGGCATCTTCAGGCATTATTCTGTCACACGGATGCAACAAATCCGACAATTCAGTTGCATCGTTCAGTCAGTTCTATTGCATCCGTGTGATAAAATGCTTGAAGATGCCGAAAGGCGAGACTCGGGCCGTTAGTGACAAAGCATGTGGAATTGTACAAAGTTTGAACAATTCAAATTTGATATTGAAATTCCATCAAGCACCTTCAGTCGGTATCATAAATTAATGTATTCTTAATATATATTTTTAGGCAAAAACCTAGTTTTAGTGAATAAACAATAGTTAGTGTCTTTTTAGTTTGTCGAATTATTTTAGTACTCAAATTATAGTTTCGTATTGTCCGTAAAGTTTAAAAAATTTCCGGTTTGCAAAATGTCGATGAATTACTGACTTTAATAATTGCTATCAATGTCTTCGTTATAGTGTTCATACTATCGCTCAAAAATACGATAAAGATACTCTAAAAATGTTTCGCAGTGCGGAGAAACAGTTAGCGTTTTAACGATGATATCATATTTAATTTAATATTCCTTTTTACATATTTCGAATACTATCCTCGTTATATCAATTCGCTTGCTATTATGAAAATAAATTAATTTAATAGAACGCGCTCTGTATCTCGCTTAGAGCTATCGAAAATAGTTGACACTCGATCGTATTCCCATGATTCTAATTCTCTGGCAATTTCCGGCTTTCCCAAATTGCTCTGCCCAAAAGTAAGATTAATTTCGATGCTTGGCCGAAGTGCGGCCCAGATTTTCTCCTTGTTATTTGTTTTAGCACTCTAGACAGAGGTATTTACGGCTTGGACCTGATACAAAAAGGTTTACCTATGTACTATGTCTAACTATGTACATATTTGCATACCTAAAATACGACCGTAAATAATATACCCGACGGGGACTTATTCTAAGCCCGATGCAGGATTTACACACTTGGTCTATTTTCTATATTGTATCAGCAAGATTATCAAAAACAGTTAATATGTTATAAACATATTTTTTTTTAATTAATAATGTGAACATATAATATACAAAGCATTCATCAATTTTGGGTCATGCTTGAGTATTTCCAAAGTGAATTTATTATATTTCAAAAAAATTGTGCGTCGGACAAAAAAAATGTTGAGGCGGGTGTTGATTGAAATATTGTTTTGTTATTCCGGTTGCGAATTGTATTTTATATTTTTAAGATAATTGACGCCATTTTATATAGTTTTTTCGTATTGTCAGACTTGAGACTTAACCACGATGGTCAATGACATTGCTACATTAATCAATATATCTTTTCATCAAACTTGAATTGTTACAACTTTGTACGATTCTACATGTTTTTTCACTAACGACTCTGGTTTCGCCTTTCGGCATCTTCAGGCATTCATCCAAACATGTGGAATCGTACAAAGTTGTAACAATTCAAGTTCTATTGTGAAATTCCATCAAACACTTTCAGTCGAATATCATAAATTATATCTTTTCACCTTGTAGATTTAGTACCAAAATTCTGGAATGACATGAATTATTTACACCTATTTCTCACTATTTTTTTTAGTATACAAATAAATTTATCTGATCACAGCGTCTTATCATAAAAAAACACGGTTTCAATAATTACAGTTGAAGTATTACAGCGCGCATTTCTTTCCAACATTTAAAGACTATGATTGGAAATCACGCTAAAACTACAATATTTCCATTTTGCAGCATTCATGTTATGCCGGTGTTCTTTATACAAAATAAGCATACGGATTGCGTTTCCAAAATACTTTTTTATACTCCATTATCAGAAAATACAGTTTAAGTTAGCCACTATGGCATTTATTATTTCGACTGCTTTAGGAATAGTTCAGAGAATGATTTAATACTGTTGAGTTATACAACACTAATTATGACTTACGGCGAACATCACTGACAGTCTTCTTTTACTTTTCTAGTGTATGAATTGAATGTTTAGAATTTATTATCTACGTAAAGACGTGATGGCACGACTTTAATTTCTCCGCATCACGAATATTTACGACCGTAACATTCATCACAATAATTATGAAGATTTATGTAAGAGAACACTGAACTCAACACATTATAGAAATATACACATTGAAATCGAATTATTATACAATAGTAACATTATTATTCTAATTTTTACAAAAGAAGAAGAAAAAAATCTGCCCTGAAATGCTAAGAATATTTTTATTATATTTAAAATCATTTGGTTTATTTGTTGTTAATGTCTTTTTGATGCATTCATGAACCCTGGATAATATTAAAATAAATATATTGATTGAATTGGCATTCACTTGGTAGAACTCCATTATAACACGGTGAAAAAAATAGCTGTGCAGAAAAGGTACACAATACATCTTCTCTCCTGTTTTAACGACCTAACTTGTTTCCTGCTCGCAATGAAACAAGCAATTGTAAATGAAACTAAAAAGGCGGCTATATCGATAAGTTCACATATGACACGGAAATGGTCCATTACAGAAACGAATGAAGACCGCCCCGCCCAGTGGATTCAATAATGGTGACCGACATATATTAGTTTGTTCGTTTAGAATCTTTTGTGATAGTTGATATCTATTGATTTCGAGCTGTGATATCAATCTCAGCTGTATTTAATCAGATATTTAATTGTTCACGTGACTATTCTTCTAATTTACATTATTATAAAATTAATTAATTATCTCACTTAACAATCAATAATATTGTAGTTCCTAGACTTAACATTTATTATTAATATTTGTAAGTGACTTTTTACTAAATATTTAATCTTACATTTAAAGATTCTTTATTTTTTTTTATAATTTTCAAAATTGATTAGCAATATCTATTTCCGTGCCAATCTCTAACAGTAACAAGATAGTTCTGTCAGGATTTTCACTCCAATTAAACCCGTACAATTGAGAAGATTTATGTCCTCTCCGTCGCAGGTTGACCCTCAACCGCGTCGTTTCGCAATCTTCGTTACATCTAAGAAACTTCCAAATGTCCAGCTTCGCCAAGACAAAAAACTACTCTACTAACGCCAAATCTATACTCATCGCGTTTCATAGCTGTTTTTAATCAACAGTAATATATATCAATTCATCATTATTGTCGATTTCTGTGTGTAAAGTCTGTCACTTCAGGCATAACAACTTTTGCAATACGCTCAACTAACCAATCTCGTTCCGATTTTTTTCGCACATTCTAATGCTAGTCAACTCATTTCGCGGAAAGGGAATGACATAGCCAGCCAGCTGAAAACAGTCATTATAATATTTACAACGTTACATATTGTCAATACTTCATCAAAGATTCAAGATTAGCCGCGAATTATATTCTGCAATATACGGTGAGCAAAAAATCAACGCTGCAACAGTTTTCATGTGTGTGACTTTAGATTTAACGTTCCGCTAAATTGCACTGTAAGAACATAATATTTTTGTTATATTTTATGAAATGGATTAATTTTATTGATTGAATTGGCATTCACTTGGTAGAACTCCATTATAACACGGTGAAAAAATAGCAATGTATTTTAGATCTACAAAATTATTTTTAACAAATATAGTTGATAGCTATTGGATTAATTTTCTTATTGAAACGCATTTGTAGTTTATTGAACACATTATCGCACTTATAAATCCATAATTTCGACGACTTTACGTGAATTAGTCTTTAATAAAAATTTTATATGCATATATGATGTTTTCATCATGACTAAGGATTATTAAATATCTAATTCAATTCAAATTTCATATTGAAATTTCATCAAGCACCTTCAGTTGAAATTCATACTTTATTTAATGCAATTGTTTTCTAACTACTTGGGTATAAACAATTTAAGTAACGTTGTTCCCGCACTAGATAGAACATTTAAGTTCGGCCCATTATAGTAATTAAAGCAATAAATTCTCCTTGTTAAATATATTTGTGAAGTTGTCTGTTTTATCGCGTGGAAAAATATTGTCTTACAGATTATATCTGACACACTATATAGCCCGAAATCTACTACATTTTACCGCCGCAAAAAATATTGTTTAGACATATATATATATATGAACATAATCATATGGAGGATTAAGACAAACGTTAGTATTAAAATTAAATTGTGTTAGATTTGTTGTGCTTATTCAATGTTGAAATCTTTAATTGAGGAATTCATGCCCAAGTCAAAACATTAAATATTAATCTCCACGATTTTTTCAAAAGATATATTTAAACAATTAAATTTGAAATAGATATTTCATTTATGTTTAATTTTAATTCCGACTTGACATGTTTTACCTCATGACCAATGTTTGGACGATTTTCAGTGCATTAGAAACATTTAATATTTAATTTACTCATAACAATTTTTATACTTACTTATTATTTTTTACTGTTTAATGTGCATTTATAGATTTCTGTATGTCATCAAATATTTAATTTCCATTTTATCATTGTATCTCAACATTTTTGTGAATTAGGATAAAGGTAGCTTTAAATTTGATATTAAAAGTCAAAACTTTTATCACATCCCAGAAAATGCTTTCTCGCACACCGAAGTAAAAATCACTACTTTAGATAAACGAATTACGAAGACACATGCCAAAATAACTGTCTTACATAATTCTTATGAAATTTAACATTTTACTACTGTTTACTTACTTTATTAATCGTTTGTTTGACTTTAAAGACCGCGAGAATTGGTTTTATTTGACCGATTATAAATTGATAGCGTTGAAAAATAAATACCAGCGTCTTTTAATGGAATTATTCTAAATGAATGCCACTGAAAATTTGTGTATAACGATATTTCATCCATTATCCAAATTCAATAATAATGTGTTAATATTTTTAAACTTCCAATTATAGCGCCACGGTCTGTGCTAATTTTGTGTAAATATTTTGCTAGTCGACGAGAATTAATTGAATAATTTTACAGTTTGAAAAAATTACGACCTATAAATCGCTTCCGTTAGTGTATTTTTGTATTGCCAGATAAATATTTAATGATATTAAATCATTTTAAATTGGATAACTTTTACTAGTAATAAAATTATCATGGCTTGATTAATATGTAATAGTAAGCATGAAAACCTATATTTTAGACAGATTATTTATAATTTAATTTTATTGATCTTGTAGCCAAGAAGTTGACGCCATCAGACATTTTCGTCCTTATGGTTCTGGGCTCGAACCATGTAATGGAAATCCTTGATTTTTCAGTATAGTTTACGATGTCGTCATTGTTCCTGAATCATGAAAACAAAAAGCTCTATAAGAAATGTTCTTTTGAGTTCCAAAGTCAAAGTTTTCCGCAACCATGCAATGTCAATTTATGAATTGTGATTACAAATAAAAACTGTACTAAATTTAGTTTTTTATCATTGGTTCTAAGAGATCTGAAATATACTGTGTATTATATTGCATAGCTATCATTTTTTCAAGTAAGATCATACAAAAATATCGTGTGTTTTTAGCTTCACGAATTAAAAATGTTTTATTTATTTGAACATTCAAAATATAGACTAAATGTTTTTTTGTACAGAATAAATACAATTTTCAAAAACACATCACATTTCAAAAATCTACCTTGATCTGCCTATAAACATAATTCTGGACTTCAAAATCAAATCAAAATTATTTGCTGCATTCTAAAAAAGATATATTAAGGATTGGTCATTATTTAAATGTGTATGCCACTAATTTCTTCATGAGATAATTACTCTCACATGTACTTCATTTTACTGAACAAAAGGTATACATATTTAGACTTGGGAATAACAAGTTGACTCACCTGTAATACATTCCAGAGTTGCGCCTGCAATATACATTATGATTTTCATTTGCATTTAGAGAGCAGTAAGAAGATAACTAGGTGACGCAAGTTTGAGTTAATCTTCCTGATCAGAACATCAGTCATCCTCTCTGCGTTGTGTCATAAACTCACATCTCATGAATTGTAGTCCAATCCATTACGGTTGCGTGATATCCAGATACTGCAACAAAATTTACTGTAAATTACTTTTAATTAGTAGTTCGTTCAAATCATTATGTTTATAAAACATTTTTATAATATTGTGTAAATATTCAATTATTTTTTTTGAAACTGGTAGATATTGTGCTGCATACATATCCAAGGTTATTTGTTTGTCTATGATGTATTGTTGATGCAAATGAGAAACAATTCGCTTGTACTCGAATCAATACATGGCCATCTCCGATGCATTACTTCGATTAGTATTGCATTTTAAGGATAACAAAAATGATTCGTCGTTATTTTTAAGTTTCTTTTTATAGATGCTTGCTTTGTGCAACATGGTTTAGTTAAGGTTGGGAAACAAGAGATTCGGGTCGATTCAAAGTTTCCAATTGTTCACTAAAGCTATTTAGTCGTTTGGGTTTATTAAACCGCAGATATTGACTTAAAACCTTTTATTGTACATTTAACATACGGGGTTAAATAAATCTCTTGTCAACTTCATAAGGCGAAATAAAACATTTACCAGACGTGTAGTGAGGTGATTGAGAGGTGATGAGGAGTAATGTGAGAATTTAAGCGGAAATATAAAAATGAGGTTAGTTTCCTATAGGTCCATCTACCAATAAAAATAGTGCGTATTCGGAGAAGATTTTTTTAAATTTAGAATGGTGCGCCTACACTAATATCTATCATTGTATAATATGTATTAATTTTCCATTGAAGGTACGTAATATGACGTCGTTAAGAATACATATTCAACATTAATTAAACATAATTACGTTGTACGCTCACTTCTAGAGACGCGAACTTCACACGTATTTATTCGTTTAATATTAGACACATTTTAATGAGTTTCCCGCTCAAATGAAGCTCACAAGAGAGTATCAGAATTAACGAGGTTGATTTGTGTCGGAATTCCGCAGGAGAATTTTCTCACTCGCATCATTTTATTGACATCATTTTACCCTGGCTTTATATTAATGGAAGCGTTTTAATTGGTATTAATGATTCAACTGCGTTCACAATTCTCTACTCGTTGACAGTTCCGTTTTCGCCATTTCGTATATGCGCAATGACGCGACGCCATTTTGTATGTGTTGACGAATTCGCAGATCATCCATGACAATTTGAAGTCTAATGATGACCAGAGTAATAATAATGAAACTAAATTGAACTTATTTTCACAATGTTACAAACGCCCCCGCTAATCGTGATATTTGATATAAACGGAGTGGAACTATACCAGTAATTTCCGTCCAAATTATTAGTTACTCTTTTGCAAATAAATGCTTGTTGCGATAATAACTAGTATGTCTAAAATAACTAAAATACAAAAGCTTATAAAATATTCATCAGTTCATATCCATTGTGTACAATAAAACATGGATATACATTACAGAGCGGAAAATAAAAGATTAACTTATGTGAATAGTGTAACATATGGCGTTATATTATATAAACGTGTGAGAAATTTTGAACATTAGCACCATATGGTAACCACTGCATCCAAGGGGTAAGAATTATTGTAGATGGTTTCCTCCATTGCACATAAAGGAAGTTTTACATAATGGTTAAAGTTATCTTTATAGTTCTTTCTTTCTTTTCTATTAGATATTTATTTTGTAGATTTTTCTTCTCAAATGACTGTGATCTTTCTTATAAGTAATAACTATGAAATAATATTGTGGAAGTACGTGATACTATTCTACGTTTTAAAGACATTCTTTTGATGTGAAATAACTTATTATTTATTTTTTTAGGTGTAAAAATTCAAACATTTTTTTTTTTCTAAACATATGTTACACAAGGGGTCCGCAAAACTTTCAAACTTTTTATAAGAGATACTTGGTTACAAAAGGTTTCGGAACACTGATTCTTCTGATATCTAATTTATTACGACCTTGCCTTTTCATACATATTTATTTAATTACTCTACATATTAATAATTGATACAACAAATGCCGCATCTGCTCCTGTTGCTTCGTCTGGTTTAAGAAGAATATTATATTATTTGACCTTTGGTGTTGTCATGCGTGATACAAAATGGTGCAACAATTTATTATTGTATGATTTTAACAGATGAGAAGAAACAGAAGCAGCACGTTTTGACAACATTAAAATACTTTCATTGTTTGCATGTTTCCACGCCCGTAAATGTATGATAATATATTTTGCAATCAATAATTTCTATCATACTCCGATATTTAATAATCTGTCCTTGACATGAAATAGACGTATTGAAAAATGTACTTGGATAGATTTCAATTAATCTGAAATCATATTTTCTATCATGTATTTTTATGCAGATCTATTTATTATATAATTAACTATATGTTTTGCCTCTTTGAGAAGAATCTTCTGGGTATACTATTATCATGTTATTTAATAATGCAGCAAACATTGATCTTAATTCTGTTTTTACCTACGATATAATTAGTCTGATATTGTTGCCTAAAAAAAGGCAAACTCTTGTCGCAGTATCTAACACAATCTCTGGAATTTAATGTATTAAAATGTTGTTTCTTTATTACTTGCAGCACATGGTCCAAACGGGAATGGCGGCGCCGTTTCCGGCGGCCGCGGCAGCAGCGGCGGCGCAGTTCGCGCAGAACGGCACCGACGCTCTACCCCCCGCGAAGGGTGTAGCCGCCGCGGCACCGGACCCTTCGGCCGCGGCGGCCCTCGCGAAAGCAGCCGCTGAGGGCGCAGCCGTCGCCGCAGCCCAACAACAACAACAGCAGCAACAGCAACAGGCCAGCGGGGTCCCTCCCTTCTCACCCCCGCCGCCTATGCAACCGCCCAATGGAATCGAACAACAAACCGTCAGCATTGTAAGTGTCAACACAGTGACAATTCGCCAATTCAGTAATTGTTTTTCTTACTTACACCCCTTCCAGGTCTTGCGTAGTCGTCCTGCGTAATACGTTCTATCACTGTAAATATTGTATAAATAATGTGTATAAAAATGTTGCTCGGTCTTCTATAACGTTTTTACAAAGATAATAATTTTTATATATTATAATATATGTACATCTGAATTGTAAGGGTATAAACATATCTTATATGTGTAGTATATGACCATTTCGGCACGTAGTCATTCTCTTCAAGACTGGAAGGCATTAGGAATAGCTATCAATTATTTGTATAATCAGTTTGAATTTGGAAAACTTTTGCATTTTTAAACCTTGGCAGATTGTTTTTCAGATTGTTCAGAAAACAAACATTTAATATAGCGGTTATGTCGTGTAAAATTATAAAATTTTATAATTATTTAAACGTAAAAGAATTTGGTATACAAAATATTTTACTAGTCCAAACACTTCTTCAGTAAAGCAAAACGGTTTATCGAAGTTTGTATATTAATTTCCAACAAAAATTTATTCCTTACATCAATTAACAAATAATTCTAAGCCACGAAAGGAGTCCTTGTTTATCATATTTCTTTACTTCATTCTTGAATATTCAAATTGACTCGGAAGCATTATTGCGAAAGCTGACAGCCCTTTGTCTTGTATTTCAATTAAAACACTAGTCAACGCCGAAAGGTTTTACAAGTACTTGCTCCGACTTCCTCTGTTTCTCTGGAATACTTAAAATACGACCGTTTTATACGCAGAACATAATGCTGCGTAATTAGTTTATATGTATTTGCAAATATATTTAAGAGGTCGTGGACGCTTACAATGTTACTGCCGTATTTAATTTTTTGATCTTTTTCGCGCGCTAAATGTTCAATTGAAAGTTTTAATCATTTCTACTGTCAAATTAAATTACAAGAAGTAAACTGAAATTTTTACTATTCGAATTGGGCAAACAATTAAGTGCAGGTTAATACACTAAATCAATACTGTTTATGCTGAAATTTGATTCAATTATTCTTAATAGATACGATGTTTAAAAAACCTGAAAAAAATGAGCTAGATTATTATTAATACTCATGTTTGATTTCTATTATATGTTATATTTCTCAAAGAAGGTAAAGTACGTATTTTTTATCTCAAATAAAGAACTCGTCAAGGTTTTGACTCTGTTTTGTTTTTCTCTGAAATATACGATTTACGAAATTATTTCAAATTCTCGATATCATAAATCAAAATTAATGATAGTAAATATATAGTATATAGCTTCAATGAACTTTTAAAGAACAAATTCCTTTTTGCAGCTAGCTTCTTCATCTTTTATATATTTATAATATTTGCTAAGTATCTCAAAATTCACACCAAAGATTATTTTAAAGCCTTGATATATTCTTGCATGAAAAGGTATAATATTAAAAATTGTAACTAGATATTGAAAACAGCTGATTTATTTTAATATATTTATAAATTGTTCATAAAAATGTTTTACGTAGACATCTTAATCTTCTAAATATTCGTATAGTTTTTACTTAATTATTGCTATATTCACATGGATACTAAAAATATATTACAATATAATAAAATGACTTCTTAAAATAATAAGTAATGTCGTTCTAGATTGGGTCATTGCCAAGAAAGGTTTATATTTTTAGATGTAATAATAGAACAATTTGAGAGGCTAAAAACCATTTTGATTCAAAATGACTGAATACATAAAATGCTTCACGTCGCCTTTAGTCCCACCTTTCCCGTTTTGTCACAATCGTGTTTTCATGTCAATATTTCTTTCAACGAGAAATATCGAAGAGGTCGATCGGTTTTAAATTCCTGTGACTTCGCGCAGAGAAAAAAGAAACTCCCCTTTTGTGGGCGACCGGATATTTTCTCACTCCTATGTAATATTTTCCGGTCAAATTCAATGCGAATTGTTGGAAATATTCTTTCACGCTTAATTTGCTTAATTTCTTGTCCGAAGATAAATGAATATTTTATCCGCGTCGTATTATTTTCTTTTTTATGATAATAAGTATGTAAATATTCTCTCTCCGAAAAGTTTTAGTTTTGATTTAATCAAGTTGAAAAAGTTTTCATTTTTTGACTTCTTCGCGTAACCCCGCTTGGAAAACGCCGTGCTTAAATATGGGATGGGGTTATGTCAGTAAGCCGCAGTCATTTATGTATAATTGTAATAATTCTGCAGTTAGGAAATTGATGTAAACAAAAGAAAAAAAACTAAAAAATTTCAAAAGTAAAATATTAGAGATAAATCGAATTTGTTGTAGTAATGGAACAATTATTTGTTGGTTATAAAATTATTTTTTAGGCATATGTGAAAACTTTTTTATCGAATGGTTCAAAAAAAAAACATTCTAATTTATTACTAAATCAAAATTCCAAAAGCTGTCTAAACCATAACTGTAATAACAGGGCGTTTATTTAACAAAAGAATTTTTTACTTCTTTTTCAAAAAGGTTTTTTTATACTATTTTCTTTCAGCTCCAAAAAACTCTAGCGGTAAAATGTTTTTTTAATTAATTTACATTTTTTGTTCTGTTGGTATATGCCTAGATTTGCTTTTCCTATTTAATGAAAATTTCTTCGTTTGTTCGTTTTTTGAACAATTTTAGACAGGGAAACAACTTCAGACAGGGAAACAACTTCAATTTTTCATCGAAATAAACTTCAAGATTTTCGCTGTCTAATTAATGAAATTTGATAGATCGTTGTTCTTAGAATTTTCATGAAATATCCTTTTTAATTGAATTATCTTTTGAGATCCACATTAAGAATATTTTTTAGATAGCTTTGTTAAATTATAGTGATGGAATAACTCAAATGAATGGATTTCATTTATTCGTTATAATAAACAAAACGAAATTCACTGTTGATCCACGATTTCCTAGCTCCCTTAGCTAATGTGTAAATTTGAATTCTTTACTGCTTCTCGTAAAAATGACGGCTTCAAAGCTAAAATGTATGAAATATCATCAAATTGGATTAGGCCTTTACCGTCGCACTAACGAGCAAAATGTTCAACATTGGTCAAATAAAGAAATATTTAATAGGAAAATTAATTGATCAGTGTATCAAAATAAGCCAATTTTGTTTATTAACTCGTGGCACATACTCATTTTGATTATTCCACATGTTTTGTCACTGACGACCATGGTTTTTCATTTTGTTGTATTTCGACATTCTATTGTATAACACGAATGCAACATAACTGAAACACAATAAACAGTTTGAATCGGTTCTATAAGAGATTAATTAATCCTTTAAATTTGATATTGAAATTCCTTCAAGCACCTTCAGTCGATATCATAAATCATGAAATATACGTTTATTTCTAATGCACGAGCATTACATCAGATAACATTTTAATACGATAAAAAAAAGTTTAATGCAATCATTTTTTAAAATATTAGATTTAAATATATTTATTTATTATACGTCATTGACATAATATTGAATTATTAATATTACGGAAATTATTAATATAATTGCTAAAATACCATAAAATAGTGAATCCCGTGGGACTTCCACGAATTTCAGCGTTGCACTCTGACTATCGTAAAATAAACTACCGCACACCGACATGTATTCATATTGATTCTTATTGCTGCCGTTATAAATAATCATTGACATATTTGAAAACACTGTATAAAATTCATTAAATTATGATATCGACTGTAGGTGCTTGATGGAATTTCAATACCAAATTTGAATTGTTACAACTTTGTACGATTCCACATGTTTTGTCACTAACGACCCGGGTTTCGCCTTTCGGCATCTTTAGGCATTCTATCACACGGATACAACAGAACTGGAACAGTTCTGTTGCATCCGTCCCGGGTCGTAAGTGACAAAACATGTGGAATCGTACAAAGTTGTAACAATTCAATTTTGTATAACATTCAGTATAGATACAGGTACACGCGCCTACTATTTATAATAAAAACTTCTTGGTTACGTTTTTTAAATTCCTGCTAGTTTTCTTGAAAACATATTTTATTGTTGTACTTAATGAATAATTATTCACTTGCAAGTATTGATACCTAATTTTTATATTTGATTTGCGGTTATTTTAGTAGCAACGAACGAAGTCAATACGCATATTCCTAAATGCGTTAACAATTCATTGTGCAGTGCTAGACGATATAAAATAGTATTTTTTATTTATACGAGGCTTTCGTATTCAAATACGAGTAAAGTAAATCTACACAATTTATTTCTCTTCTCAGAATTTGAAATTTACAGATAACTAATAATTAACATCAAACCAGCTCACTCCTCATGTCTTGGCGAGAATATGTAGAATCCATTACAATGTAATTACGGCAGCAATGTACTTTATGTACAATTAAACTCAATAAACGAGCTAAGAGCTTGCTTAAGATGAGCTATTTGTCGTAAGCTGAAATATTGTCACTGTTGAAAGGTTTGTACTCATTTTAGGAACTTAGATGATTTTCTTCTCTGCCATAATATAATTTAAAATGTATTGAATTATTATATGATAATCAAAGAAGTTCTCAGCCGCGATTCAATTATCAAGTCCGTCAATGGTTTCGTAACGGGAAAAACATTTAAGGAATGTTTATTCATCCATGAAATGGTATCATATTTCTAAGTTTTATTTCGGTTTTTCAATTTTGTAGATCATTAAATTCAGATATACTAATAACGACCGAATATTCATTTATTTAACTAGTTAAAAGTGTAAAGTTTTCCACTGTGCGGCTTCGAATTTACCCGAGTAAAAATGAAATAGAGTTGTTGGGAGAAAAACTTTTCCTTCGGGTTATACTAAAAGAAAGCCAAAACTTTCAACTTTTTCATTAATCGAATAAAAAGAACTTGCTCGTCGTCCTTGTTACAACCATCCGATCGCTGGATATTTCCAGGACTCGCTCCTTTTTTATTATTGATAATATCTCCTAATGCCGTTTAAATTTGCATAATCCCGGGAGAAAAGTGACACTTTTTATTTTCGGTCATTGATTTTTTTCCATTCCTTCTGAAGCTGGCTGAATTTATTTGCATTTTAAACGATTTATCCACTTAAAAGAGATCATAAAAATGAGAGAGACGGATTTCAAATGTAGCATCAATCATTTATATGTTCGCTAATGCAAAGTATTGAATGAAAAATATCTCATTACAATGAAATAAAACAATCAGTTATTTTAATGTCTCGAGAATTAGACAAATGACAATTTTATACATCGAATAAATTAAAACTACGTTACTTATTTTCGTGATGATTGTTCTGAATAATTTTACACACATGTCCTTATTTTGTAGTTACATAAATTAAATAACAAACATCGTAACTATAGTTTGTTAGTTACGAATTTTCTGCAGTAACGTTACGTTATTCCCGATAGTATACAATCTACATATAAATAAAACTTACTCGTCACATTAATTTAATTTTTTAGTAGGTTTTGCCCACTTTGCAAGGGGCCGAACTTGCATATATTAAAACAGGAAACACTTATCTTGAATCAGTGATATATAATAATGTTTAATGCGTATAATTTCTCATATTAACGATACATAAGGTTTTCAGTTTTTACTAGAGCTATTTTTTTTTACCTATTAAAAAGATTGAGATAGCAAATATACCCAGAAGTGTATAATAGTGATATATAATACAGTGCTCTGCAACCTTTTGTGTTCCACGGCACACCACAAGTCAATATTTATAATAAAAAAACGAAATATGCAAAATCGATACATTTGTCATTATTACACTCATTATTTCTGTATTGCTTACTTTATGTACGTACAACTTTGTTTCGTATAAATTTACGTTTTATATTGTAGATCGTGTGTAATGTAATTATAACATATAATTCTGACAAAAAAATAATAATTTCTGTTTCCATGTGATTACATTTTCACAAAATATTTTATAGTGTAGACGAATTATATGATTTTTCTAATATTAGAAAAATGTGCTGTGGCACTTGAAACATCGTAGGGTGGCACACCGATGTGCCGCGGCACACCGGTTTCGGAGTACTGATATAATACACAGTGAATTCATTGACCTAATTTATAAGTTGATGTAATTCTGGTTTCTTTATAACGTCGATTGAAAACTCAAGTCTTGATTTTATATTTTTTAAATGCCAATTAAATATAAATTGAAAACAAAACTTTTTTTTCATTTAATAGTTTGTGTCCAAAACAGTGGCGATGTTTTTTTTTCCTTTTGATCATGCTGGTTAGTTCTTATCGCGGTTTCCGTAATTGAAAAGAATGTTAAATTAAAATTGAACAGTTTTTATAGAAAAGATTACCTCGTTCGCTTCATTGAATGTAGTCGTTATTTAGTACTCGGTTGCATCTTCATATATATATTCCTAGTGTGCTTCGACACGACATCTAGCGTAATTAAGGTCACTGATTGACCCTTCATACATACCCCATGGGACTGCCACTGCGAAGATGAAAATATAATCTTCACATGACAATCGTAAAATGAAGCGTATCATAATATAACTCACTTCATGGCATAATATCATATGCCTTTATGATACAATGAGAACACTTGTACATATTACATACTTCATAATTTTTGTCAAACAAAGATAATAAACATATTGTTATAAATGCCGGCAATAATTTTATATAAATATAAAGATGTTTATTCTTACCTAATTCCAACAAAATAATACTTTTAAAACTTCTTAACCGGCTAACTGCCGGCAGGTACATGTATGGCTGTACCCAGCACGCCGCGAATTTTACGACAAAAATAAAACCTTCTAAACATATCGTTATTCAAAGTGTAATAAAGTTTATTTATAAAACTTACCAAATAAATGAAGAGCGCGCCAGTCGTGTAGTCATTTATCCATAATCATAAAATTAATGGTTCATGGTGCAGAGTTGTCAAAAAAACAATGTCAAGGTTGTTAAAACGGCGCGTCTTAAGACGTAATTTTTGTATGAGGGGCGCTGCGTTCACAGAAAATTATGCGTCTTAAGACGCTTTTGGCAGTTAACCGGTTAATAAACGTGTGTATTTGTCACTGTTTGTGGACAATTGTTATTGGTGAAGAAATAATCGGTGTGCGATTTTTCTGATACTTTTTTTTTATCTATCATATTGAACTTTTGACTATTGGTACTTGTTGCCAATAAATTGGATTATAAACTTCTACTGAAATGTATAGATTCGTTATCTATTGATAAAAGAAAATTTTAAATTTACTATAAAAACTGCTGTCCAACAAAAATATGTTTTTTTTTTTTTTTGTAACTTTCGCTTCTGCTGTCATCTGTATTTAATATTAATTTAAGAAGCTTACAAAACCTACAGTGAAAATCATTATTTCTTTCACGTTACCTTAAAATGTGTGGTTTATGATAGCTGGCTTTCACCGATAACGGACGAAAAAAACCGTCAAAAACACCACAAATCAAAACAGCGACAAAAAATTATGCCCCAAATATATTATGACGATTTAAAAGTACAAAATAAAATAATGTTTGCAATACTAAGAACTTCTAAAACGTATAACACTAGTCTTAGGCAGTAGAAATCTTCATGGGTTAATAAAAAGTAAACATAAATATGCATGTAATCTAATATGGCGGCTATACAAGACGTGTAGTAAATAATGATGTATTTAACGTTGCGCAGTAAACAATAAAATAATGACATACATGTTCCATATATCGACCCAATCATATTGGAAATATATCATCAATTTTTATCACGTTGTAGCCAATATGCGTGATTCGATTTAGCTTACACCGTGCGTAACATTTGACGTAACACCACGTAACGTCATTTCCTCGACATAAATATCGTTAGGGCAACATCCTTAGCCCGTATATTGATGCTCTCAAACGGCGTTTCACATAAAACACCCCGATAATTGCAAGAATGCTTAAATTTATATCTATATTTCTATGTTATTTATTGTCTTTAAGCTTTATGATTTTTTTACAACCTAAAATTGTGTCTTAACCAAGTTACAAAAGAACTGTTTAACTAAGACATTTATTGAGAAATTTTTAACTACTTTATGCTACATAAATTTTAATTGAATTTTCAATTATCTTGCATTAAATTAATTTTCATAAATTAACCATTGGAACACATTTTCAGCGGGGTAATTGGGTTAAGTCACAGTCTAAAATACATTTTATAACATATCACATCACGTTCACGATACAGTTATATGAAGATTTCTTACCATTTTATTATATATGGGAAATTGTTAACTTACAAAGCGAAACCAGGGTCTATCTTTATCATATTATATTACCAATGGTGGGGACATGCAACTCTTCGTTTCTTCATCAAATTTTTTTTTTTTTTTAATTATATTACTATTATAATTATAATACTATGTATTTTATATTTAATGTGCTTACGCCTTGTATATTATATTGAAAGCTCTCAATACGGCGAACTACCTGTATGTGAATATTAAAAGCTGTCATTTAAAACATTTTTATATGAGTCCTAAAACACACGAAACTCTTTTTTATAAACCTTACTCAGTTTCGCTTTGTGAATATTTCAATCTATGGCTTAAAATAAATATTCAGTAGTTTTTCACAGCGAAACGACAATTCATAATATTTTAATAATATTATAAATCCATTACTACAGTATTAGTTTGTTTCGTATCGGTTTATTTTCCATCATTTTTTCTATCTCAAGGATGCTATTATATTCCGTCCACCCTGTTGTATAGGCTGTAAACAAATACGTGGGTAGAGTGACATGTTTACTAAGGCGACAGATTGAAATGAGGATAAACTTTTTAATGAAAATGCCTGCGGGGGAGATAAGTATCGCTGCCGCCAAAAATCTCTACCTAATTTTTTATATACTAATTTTAATATTTTTTTATGGCAACACGTGTCCTGTTAAATAAGACAAAACATTCTTTTTAACATAATTAATTCTAGCGTCTAGATTTTTTCATTTAATTATATCTGTTTATTTAGTCCTGATTAGAATATCATCTTATTTTTTTAATATGACTAATGAATGGCTTTGTTTTGATTTGAATTTTCATTTTTGGCATTTCTGATTGAAAATTTGATGGTTACTATATCAGTAGCTGATAACCCGAGGTTATATTTAGCCAGTGAGTGCATTGGTCACTCATGACTTAAGTCATGTATTTGGTACAGCCATCTTATTTTAATATATTTCGATTAAGTGATATAAAGTTACCATCCATCAAAATTTAAATTTTGTGAAACTTACCATCTGAAGCAAAATTTTGTTAACCACTGGACTATCTTCAATAATCTGCTCATATAAAAACAAACCATTCGTACATAAAAAATTCTCAAATTAATAATTTTTAAAAGATTTCGTTGTGACCAACTTGTAGGCAACTGTAGTTATTGTATATCAAAATTATACACCCAGTCCTTTATTACGCGATTCATTGGTTCCAAAAAACGGCGCGTAAAAAAATTGCAACTTTCATATAATTTGAAAAATTGGTTCCAAAAATTAAAATATCGCGTGAAAAAGTACCAGAAACGTATGAAAAACCAAAATTTGCTCCTTAAAATTCGTGCAAAAAAAAAATATATATATTTCATGTCTTTATTGCTTATAAAATATAATGAGACTCTAACAATATAATTTTTTCACTTATGTGAATTAAGTTTTAAAAATACACATATTTTTTTTATTCAAAAAAATAATGAAACGTACATGCCTAGCATCATATATAAATTTCTTCTTTAAAACAAATTTGGGAAAAAAATCGCGTAAAAAAAATGTAACGTTGCCGTCCAAAAAAATCGCGTATAATTGAATTCGCGTAAAAAAAGGATTGGGTGTTTTTTTTTTTTTTTTGATGTTTAAATAATATAATATATTAAAATTAAACATTACTATATTTTAATTATGCGATACGAAAAGAAATAAAAAATACAATTTTTTTACCAGTAGGAAGTCAATTAGATGTTCACTTCATAAAATAAAATGTATGAACATCAATGGCATACAGTAACAACGTAATCCGTTCTGTTGTTTCAAAATTGTCATTTAAAAATTTACAGTCACTTATTACATTTTACCACCAGTTTCACTCTAAATGTCTCCTAATTTCGCGGTGGTTTCCCTCCTCTTCTGGAACCATTAACCAACTGCGACATTTATTGAACTGAATCATTAAGACGCAATGAATAATTATTTGCCATACCGAAATGTGTACTTTTCCAGACCTTCGTCTAACCTCAATTATTTTTAATTTGAATATGTTTGTAAACTCTTCCACATTTTTTTTTTTTTTGTGAAAGTTTCTTGTGATTTACAATTACCCGTTTTTTAAGTATAACAGACCATTTCCTACACATAAGTTCTAAAAAAAACTTATGCATCTGCTAAGTTTTTTTCTAAATACAAAAATCATAAATTGGTTAATATTTCTTTATTTGAATGTTTTTATGTAATGTATACACAATACATCGTCATATATTATTGGATCTAACTTATGGCATGTCAAATCATCAGTAAACACACGTTAAAACTGTCATTGCAAAGTATTCACATGAGCATAACATTGGTTCAATTACTAGCAGTACCTCCTGGATGTTAACTTAACCACATATACTTTTGATAGTTTGCATGCAATTTTATAAGACTTAGTTAATTTCGATAATAATTAATTTAATTTATAATATAAACATATATGTACATATATTTTACAATATAGCTTAGTTGCAGTGCAAATATAAATATTTTTATTTCAACTTCTAAGATTAATATTTTTAATTATATGGTTACAATTAATGTATCTATCTAATATTATATATATTTATTATATTTTAATTAAAATAAATCAATATTCATAAATTTTTTGAATATTATATATTACATAATAACTACTATCAAAATATTCTATCTCAATCTATCATTTTCTTATTTCAAATAAATCTTCATAGTTATAGTTTAGAGATAGATTTTCCTAATTTTTTGTGTACGGCTTTTAGTATTTGGGGTATTCAACCTTCATTTATGGGCTTTATTTTCAAGAATTCTCTTATCCTATATCGGCTGTTGCTTTAGAACTTATAATGAAAGAGTAACATGAATTGATGTCCCGTTGATTGAGTTATCTTTTATTGTAAAAAATCTTTAAAATTGCTAGATTTTATTGTCCATAAATGGTTGTTTTTTATCCATACTGTTTTTTATTTACGCATTTTATGTTCTGTCTTTGAAATCCATTGATGTGTATTTCCCATGAAGACTGGTGCGTTGCAGCAAACAGAGCCGGAGGCGGGTGTGGGCGTGGGCGCAGACCCTGCGTCCGCAGGAGCCCTCGTCCCCGTCGGAGTTTCCGCATCAGCAGCACAAGCCGCCGCCGACAAAGGATCCCTCGGACAACCAAAGCGACTGCACGTCTCCAATATACCGTTCCGATTTAGGGACCCTGATCTTAGGACCATGTTTGGAGTAAGTATTGCAAACATCTTTTGATATTTGTTTAACACAACATTACTATTTAGATTCAAATCTTTTTAAGTAAATCTATTAATTTTGTACAGGCTAGAATTCAAATATTTTTATATCAGACAATCAAATGAAAAATAATCTCCCAACACGGTGAAAAAAATAACAATGTATTTTAGTTCTACAAAATTATTTTTTAAAATATAGTTGATAACTGATTGATGTAAAATAAAATAAATAAATTTTCATCAGATACATCAATCAGTGGAGTCAATAATGGTGACGGACATATATATATTAGTAGATGTATCTTTGTTTCGGTAATGGACCATTTCCGTGCCATATGTAACTTTATTGATATAGCCGCGTTTTTAGTTTCATTTACAATTGTGAATTTTATTGCGAACAGGAAACAAGCTAGATTGTTAAAACAGGAGAGAAGATGTATTGTGTACCTTTTCTACACATCTATATATAGATAAGCAAATGTTCGTTTAAGCATAGTTCTGACGATGGCGTGAGCCGAAATAGCTATCAACTATATTTAAAAAAAATAATTTTGTAGAACTAAAATACATTGCTATTTTTTTCACCGTGTTGTAATGGAGTTCTATCAAGTGAATCCCAATTCAATCAATCAATTTTCAATGCATGTATGAAACAATAATTCTTACAAAGAAATGCACTTAAAAGTAAATTCATACTTATTTATATTTTGTCAATCCCAATTAAACCCTTCTAATATCAGACATTGACCAGACCAAATCAAGTTTTTTAATTTTACTTTTTATTTGAGGTTTAAAATTGATACACCTTTTTTCATAATGAAGTCTCTGGGTTATTTGGTTCCTTGAATTATTTTTGTGTTTTCTTTCTTTTTCAGCAATATGGAACAATCCTCGATGTAGAAATTATATTTAATGAAAGGGGATCGAAGGTAGGCACTGCAAATATTGTCATTTTAATGAAGTATTTAAATTTTCAAAAACAAATATTAGATTTTATCTTTGCCTTAATGTTAAAATCTTGTTATAAGAGAGATACTTATTCAGTTCCAAAAAACGCACTGTCTCCATGCAAACCAATCAACTGGTAGAGGTATATGTTAAAAAATATATCAATATCGTACAGACTGGAGATGTTGAGCAGAGAAACCAATTTCATTCAGTAGTATGATGAAATATTTTATTCTGAAGTGTTTGTTTTCACTCTCTGTGGAACGATTCCAGTACAGTATTGACTTGTACAAATTAACAGGAATTTTACAGTAAGGCTGTGTACTTTTGTTTTGTTATATCACTGAAGTTCACTCTGCAAATGTTTCTTGAGAAATGAGCACCCGAGAATATCAAGTTTTGCTGCTTTCGCATACTTATTTTTTACTTTTCCATTATAAATATGTCGCCATTCTGTGGGGAAAATATCGATGATTATCCATGTTTTTTTTGTTCATATATATTTCTCATTATTATATTCTAAGTTTATGCTTGTTTGAGTAAAGATCCTTTCGTAAACACAAATGATCGTAGTTCACTTTATATATCAAACATTCCTCGTGTGACAGTTCATAGAGTCTATGGACAAATAAACACTTTGTGTGAGTTGCCAGCATTATAAAAGATATTTTTTCTGATCATATTCTTTCTACTCTATCATGGAAAGTTTTGCAAAATTTGGTAACGCTGGTAAATACGAACAATTTTTATTAGACTTTTTTATTCAAGATTTTTATTTAATTGTAGATGAAACATGTGCAGCTGTCAACTAGCTGTGATATAAAATGCTATTCTTCATATCTTTTAAAAAAATATAATAATGAAATAAAGAAGTACCTTTCATTTGATTTATTTAATTTTGATTCTAAAATTCTCCTCATTTTTATGGAAGGAAGTCATCTTCTTGCAAAATCATGTCGACAATTATTATTCAATTTGTATGACAATCATCATTAATAATTTTTTTTGAATCAATGTAATTGTGAAATGATTAAGAAAATGCCCTTCCGTAATCGAATGACATTGTCCCTTGGTTTTTTTTAATGTATTCTTTATGGATGCCAAACATCTAAAATGCTGAAACTTATTTTAATATAATATGAAAGATACATTAGGTTACATATCAGTTGAAAGTTATCACACCGATTTTTCATACAATGAAATAATATCCCAAATGTCTGCTTGATAATAAATAGCAATACATAAGTGTGATACTTTTCCTGTACACAATTTGATTGATTGAACCTAATACTGCCTATTTTTTTCTTATAATTTCTTTCTTAATAGTATTCCAACCATTATCATATTGATTGGATTGTTTTGCTTAATGTTACCGCTTTCCTTGTGACATTTTGATGATCCACCTCAGTAGCCCGTGCTCGTTTGATAATACAATTTACCTTCTATATAATGAGAGTTCTACTTCATTTTCTTATCAGTAACACTGCCGTACAGACACAGATGTCTCATTAATATATTCACTGCGATATTAAACTTTTCTCTACTGTATTTCTTTTATTATGTTAGTTGATATCATATTCCTGGAAATTCTATTAGCCATTTAGATTATTATTTTATAATATTATATAACTAGCACAAGTCTCTCAGCTTTCGTAAAAGGGTTGTAAAATATAGTTACCTAGTTTGAAAATTTATAGTTTTTAACAACATCTATGTTTTGTAATTTGGGCATAATTTTTCGTACTTAATATTTATGTTCTAACAGTTTTCTTTTTACTGTGGAATTTCCTGCCGTGTTGGAAGGAATTTAATATCTTGATATTTACAAATGACTTTTGACTAACAAACAGAGCTGTTTAGATTGTGTATTCTATTTATCTGTACAGTTAATGAGTAGTTAGCGATTTGCTTCACTTGAATTTTAAATGCACTGGTAAGAATTTTACAAAAATGCTTCTTTGTCTCCATGTATTCTTTCATCGCGGTTTTGTCCTTTCTGTATAATCCGACATTATATTATTTTGAAAGCAGTCTATGATGTCAACTGATATAAGAATGTAGAGATGGTGTTAATATTTATACAGAAGGGTATTATGGCATCTTATTCTGTATAAAGTGTTCACCGCATAATATTGTAAATTAGGCAAATATTGCAGTTAATACTATAAAATTCTGAATTTGCATATTGATTGGGGTTTCTTTGCACCTTAGACTTGAATGTTTTATTTTTTTTTTTTTAACTTTTTGTGTCCAATTTTTTCTTACATTTTGACAAAATTAATTAGAAAAGTTTTTATAAAATGTGTAATAGATTTTACCTTTTCTTTAAAAATGTGAAAGTACATTATTATATATATATCTGAATTCATCATACACAACTATATTTCGTTACATACACAAGATTATTCAAATTGCCGTCACTTCCAAAGTTTTTCCGACTTGACGAAAACCGCTCAGGGTTTATATTCATATATCTACCTTACTCTATATATATTTTTACACCGGCGTCACTTAAATTAGATGTATCTTAATTTATTAATTATTAAAATTTTAAAGGGTTCAAATAAATTATATATTTGAAGCATATAGATAGGAAGTAAGTTTCATACCTGTTTATCTGTTAAACATCCAAACATCTGGCATATTATGTCATTTAATCAGTTCTTTCTCACGACGTTTATTCCGACAGGATATAAATCACTGTAGCATGGACAGCTGATAAGTAATTTTTGTTAATCTTGTGTACCACAATCAATAAACTGTCAATTAAGTAAAAAAATTCAATCATCACTGATATTATAAGTTATTAAATCTGGAACTTGTTAATGAAAAACATTAAAATAATTTTATTATACTATTTTTATTGTCACAATTGGCAAATATATTTAGTTTGTAATGTCAATCTTTTTATATATGAAAATATTGAACTGACTCAGTCATCACAATAATACTTATCAGGAAAAAATGAAGATTAATTAAGACTTACATATTGTTCTCAGTGAATAAAAATGTTATTGTACTTCCCAGTAGTTTTGCATAAAAGATGTTTTAGTGTTGGAACACTAAACAATTTGGAGGCATGTTTCAGAAATTTCTATTGATTTTAAACTCACGATGATACTAAAATATTTGCTATACTTAATATATTTGTAATGTGGCTCGATTTTTCAGTGTAGTATGACTTTTGGCACCAAAATTTGTACATAATTGAATGTGGCTTGGATCACAGCTTACGTAGTATCAGCTCTTGGCAAGTGATCTGTTACTTGATATACCTACTTATTGCGTAATTAATACGTTCAGTTCATTAATTTTCACCAATATTACATTTGGTCAAAGGAAAGCTTGTACTTTTGTGGTCATGCTCTAATTAATCATCATCACCTTTACCTCTTTATAGTTTAAAACTAGCTGCTTAACACATTGTAAACGATTATGAAATGAAATTTAATATCCTATATTATTTATTTTAATGCCACACATTTACTTTTAACGAATGATATTAATTTTCTAATTTCTTCCAAATTGTCTTTGGGTCAATTCCTGCAACTATTATGGTGATTAAAATTTTACCCTTTGTTTGAGTTTGGAGATGGAGTCCACAATTGTCATTAGTTTAAGTGATATACTGTTGTAAAATATTATTTCTACAAGAAACATGGAGTTGTTCAGCCTTTCTTTTTACGAAATACCCTATTATATCTCGAGTAAATTTACTTCCGATAGCCATCTTGATTTCTTGAAAACACTTCTTTTAATTTGTCCCTACTTCAGTGATATATTTTTCTTTAGTGTTGATCTGTCTGCTTCAGGTTTAGCAAAACGCTTGACATGTCATCTGGTTGTTGTGTTCCATTGGAGATATTGCGGTAGTTGGAATAGTGTAAATATGTCACTACATGAAATAGTCAGTCCAGCTTAGTCTCAATATTTTGTTTGTAATAACGGTGGACTCTGTCAAGTCTGCGACTTTGGTCATAGTACAGTGGGGAAAGCACCTTGTTTATCATTTGTTTAATGTGTTTAGATCTCAAATGCTTATAAGATGTAACGTACGCTCAAAGTGCAATTTCTAAATACATGAAACCTCTCCGATACAATATGCGATGCATACATGTTAATTTTTGTTGCACGTTGTTTTTGAGCGACGCTGTTTTTAATGCATGTTTTGTCTGTCTTGCATGCAGGGATTCGGTTTTGTAACATTCGCAAATAGTGGTGATGCGGAGCGCGCACGAGAGAGACTTCACGGCACCGTGGTTGAGGGCAGAAAGATAGAGGTGTGCATGATCTCTATGATTTACCATCTGTGGTAGCACTTATTTAACTGTAACAACCTACCGCTCCCTGCCCTCCCCTTCTGCGCTGTAGACACCATGCCCGTGGCATTTCATTCGAACAAACCATTGCTTATTTCATATTTCTTATAAATTTCCTACTAATGTTTTATCGGCTGCAAATTTTTTGCTGACACGTAATTGACTGACATGATACGCCTCAATGTTTACTACAGACAGCAGAATATCTCCGCCCCCTTTCCTTCCTTCCCAGCCCACTTATTCATTTTCCCCTCATTGTCTATTGTCACGATTCAACTCTTAAATAAAAATTGAATTTACCCTGAAAGAATCGTTGCATAACAATTCTTTTTTCATTTATTTTTTGAACCCGATCGATTTGGATATCCGGTCACGCGGAGTGATCTGATATCGAAGTCTTAGAATTAATATTCATATGTCTATTAAACAAATCAACATTTTGTGTTATCCCTTTACTCTCTAGACGGCTATATAAAGTGCCGATGAAAAAAAGGTTGTGAGAGAGAGCGATTGTAGAACAAACGTAAACCACCCGGACGCAAGTGAGGTAAGACTTTTGTGAGCTCTCCCGCAATTACATAGTAATTGTGCTGTCATGGTAACAGTTATTGCTACATTACATCTTTCAACGACAAATTACATTACATTCTAACGACAAATGAGCCATTTTCAGTCAATTGTTATAATTATATTTCTTTAACTGCTATCGTCGCAATCTTTTGCAAATCTCTTCTCACCATATGGTTCACACTTTTGTATTCATATTTAAATGTTGGGGCAAAGTTTACACCACCCAAGTATTATAAATGTTCAATATTATTTTCGTATTGACTTACTTTTAAAGTACTTAATTAAAAGATTCAAAACATAGTTGATACATAGCTTTAATTTCTTTTTTCCGTCATACATTTCAATATTTAAAAGGCTCCAACAATTACAAATTCATAAAATAAATAATAATAATTTCATTTGATATAAATTAAAATCTCTCTATTAACACATTGTTTAATTGAACACTTAAAAAATACCTCTGGGTTCGATTCCCAGTATTCTTTTAACACTGCAATCCATATATTAATAATGTCTCCTTGATAATTTTGATAGTTTCAATTTAAATAAAAGCAATAAAACTATTCGAAAAATCACTACAAAATCTGTCACTTTCTTTTTGTATCTCAAAGCGAACTTATTAGTAGATAATATTTATGTATAATAAGTTATTGTTTTGTTCTCAAACGAAAGGGATACAATCAAGAAATTTCAAATATCAATTGTAACTCATCATTTAATAAAATGGTGATAGTAACTAAATTCATCCTGCGACTAACCATTTCATACTATACCAAAATATATTTGTATTATTATGTGTAACTTTTATTTTGTATGTCATGTTAATCAGTATACCCTATAAAAAATTGCAAATCCCTTGCTGAACAACAGCAGCTGGAGCTCATTGTTTTGTTGACTGCCATCTATTTGAAATCGTATATTCTATCACAGTAAGAGTAATTTAAAAAAAAATAACCCAGAGGGTTCGAGTCCCGACTGAAAGATATATGTTAAAAAAAAATTGAGGCACAGATGTCTCTAAGAGTTAAACTTGCTATATTCAATAAATTATTGGAAAATACCAATGGCACAATAACATATTTAACATGAGAAATATGAAAAGTCAATTTCAATCAACATATTCAATATTAAATCAAAAACATTTTTTTCCTTGCATATTAACTCAATTGACAATTAAAAAAATCTTATTGTACGGAATATTAATCTTTGATATAAATTAGTACTAGCTAGAAAACAATGTATGAAAATTGTTGTATGAAGATTATTTTCACTAAAACATTTCTTCTGTATTAGGTAAACAATGCCACAGCTAGAGTACAAACAAAGAAGGCGACAACAGTACCAAATGGTAAGACGCTTATTATTATATATAAAGCAAACTATTTAGATTTGATGAATGCTTAGTGATTTTTCATTTCATATTTTATCACAACTTCCATATGCTTTTTCTTAGTCATCAAATTAACCCAAATTAAATCTTTTGGATATATCATTCAACACCTGAGCCAAATTTGATAATTTACTTGATACCTTTTTTCATTGTGTACATTATTGAACAAATACATCAGTCATCACAATTGAAATGTTATTTGTCACGTAAAATCCTTTTTCCTGTATGTAACAAACACATTTTCAACATAATTCACCTGTGGCATGCATCATATGAACTATATTAGAATTTAATGAATTAGAAAGCTTTTTAATAATATATCATAAACATAGAATTTATGAAATTGCTTGTTTTCACTGTAGGATAAGTAATGTCATTTTTCATAGTGGTTTAAAAAAAACCATGTTCATTTGACATGTTAGCAAACTTTAATATCATGTTCATTGCAGATATATTTAGAGTTGTGAAAAAAAATATTTGCTTTTTAAGTTACAACTTTTCAGAAAATACTTAACGTTTTGAAGGTTAAGACAACAAAATGTACATGACTATTTTTCTTTACTGTATGCTATTACCAATGCTTATTCAAATATTCTTAATACTTATTTTCAATAATTCACAAAAAAATGACACTGATAGTGTACAAAGCATTATAGCTAGCGTTCTTTTTATTTCCTACATTTAGTATTACTAACTAGGAACGGATCAGTCTCTACACTGGGTGAGAGAGCCCTTTTATCCATTGATATTGATGTTGATTGTTGTATGTACGGTACACATATCAAGTAGAACTGTCGTTTGAATGCATAACCTCATGCTTACCCTATATGACATAGAATAGCTCACTCTACAATATGCTTTTAACAGTTTCTTCAAAATATTTTAAGTCCTCATTTTACGCTATTCTTCTCTCACTCTCATAAAAACTGATTTTCCAACCCGATCGTTGTTTGTGTGGCACGGAGGCGAATAAATTATTTTCGTAAATAATATTACCATTGTTTGAGAAAAATGTTAAGAAGTGAATAAATGCCAACAGAGATTATAGTACCAGTAAATGATATTTAAAAAAATTTACAAGAAAGCCTGTTTCAATGATCTTCATTTACCTCCTCAACGTTTCTCTCAAATGCAGGTACATATTTTGCAATTTAAACTAATGATATGAAAAAAGGTCAACAATTCTGGACAAGGTTTTAGTCTTGACAATTCACTATATAACCTTTTAATAATATAGCCCTTTTTGTTTTTTTCTGTATATTTTAATTATTTCACTTTTATGCAAAATATTTGTTTAGAACTTTAAAAGACATTTTTGAAATCCAAATAGAACGATTCTGCTAAAAAAAAAATTAAAATCCTTCATTCTTGTCATTTTCAATAATTCATTAATTCAATTTCGTCAATTCAATTCAATTCAATAATTCAGTAGATTTTACTTCCAACTAAGCCATACATATATCTTTTTTGCATTTACATGTTAAACCATTTTTTTTGTGCTTAATATTATGGATGTACTGATTGTGTCCACATGTTAACTTAAAAATCTTGCCTAAAAATCACTAATAGATATGTATCTGAAGAAATAGTAATAGTTCAATAAAAATGATCAGAATGACACATGTAATGTTAGTCAGCATTCATGTATGGTTGGACTAAGTCATTTTTAAGGAATCTCGAGTGTGAAATCATTATTACTGGTTTTTTTTTCTTTCTTCCTGAAACTTCTTTATAAGTTTGCAGTGAAACTTTTTATTGAGATTATTGCATTTAAATAGTTATAAAGTTTCCTTTTGTCCTAAATATCCCGCTGAAGTCTCCATTTTTTTCAGTATATTATTATGCCATAGGTTTCGCAAGATTCATTAGCAATATGTTGTTATTTTATATCGGGATTCACTGTGCTGAAAACTAAATGTTCCCTATCCTTTTCTATAGATTGGGAATGTCGTGAAATCATTATAGCACTTGGCTGCTCATCTCACTTCATATGCTTATTTAGTTACTATGTGTGTGGTCTGTTTTGATTCCATCGATGTTTTGTATAATGTTTTCCACACTTCCTCGTACAGAAGGAGATGAAATATTACAATCCTTTTATACAGTGTAAATAATCTATGACATATTGAGAGTGGGTAAAAATATTCTTCTATATCGAGATGCATTTTGTGATTGACCGCTATATTATAATAAAACATTTTTATTTATTATTTTGTTACAGTTTGCGTGCAATGGCCTGAAGGTATGTTATTGTTGATTTAATATATTAATTTTATCTCTGCTAGAACATTGGTTATGGAACTAGGCATATTTGATTGATATATTGATGGCATGTTAATTCATTTTTTTGAGTGATTATTTGCCATGAATGCAAGTAAAAATTGTTCACCGTAAATGCTGCAATTTCATATAAATGTTATTATTATTGAAGTAAGAAGTTTTATTAATGGCATTAATCTGTTTACGATAACTATAAAACTGTATAGGTTAGAACAATGCTATAAAAGAAATTTATGTTTCTTTAGTTAAAACTTTTTTAAGTCTCCAGAAATTATTTATAGTATTTTATCTGTTGATCTATTCCAAAAGTCACCGGACACTGATTTGATCAATTTTACAATTCTTATATATTTATCTATTTATACATATTTTTGTCAGTATAAGACGTCCACCAAATAATTGCATCTCTAGAAAAGTAGCTTTTTAAATAATTGTTTTTGTCCTCATAATTAGGACACTATTTTTATAATTCATTTCACTTAATAAAGAATCTTAGCTTTCATTCTGGGCCAAATGTGGGAATGAATTTAATTCGAAGATCTTTTAGAACTTTGCAACTCATGAAGATAATTCAGTATCTTTATTTAAAATACTTTTCTATTTACAATGTAGTGAAAGCGCCCTATTTTGAATTTATTTGCCATTTTTATTATTTACTTAAATCCTTTTATATGCAATTTTGTATAAAATTCACATGACTTCAAATTGCATTCTAAATAACCTTTGATTTTTGAGCACTTCATGAATTTGCCCTTTTTTCAAGAATTTGAGTCTTCGTTGATATTTTCCTCCGACTTATTTCACACAAATGATATAATTTTATTAGGAATTTTCTTTCAGCCTGTCGGGGACTATTATTTATTGCACAGTGTAATTTTAAAACGAAAATGGCTAGTTTTTGTAAAGCAAAGTGCAAAATGATGGTTTAGGTATGGAAAAATTAGTAGACATTGAGTATTAAAATGGTAGACATTCTTACTGGAGATCATCTTGGGTTTTAATCTGCTTAAGACAGAGTTCATTCTTAAATACTAAATCGTTGGAATTATTATTGAGAGCAATGTGCATAATACCTACATATTTTTTTTACCATTATTCATAGTTTCATAATTGAAAGAAGTCCAAAAATCCCTACCTTCAACTTTTCATTACTTTATTATTGATTGATTAGTATTATTCAAATATAGTTCAGACATAGATAGCAGAAACTTGATATATCAATCTCGACGTAAAGAAAATGGAATGGAGGGTTTTTCGGAGTAGGAATACCAGGAGAGAAAAATAGAAGGCCAAGAGGGTGAGAAAGCAAAGACGATAATGTTGCCAAAGTGTCAATTTATGTTGTCGGTCAGTGAGTGAGAGAGGTCGGTTGTGTTGTTGGTAGGTTTGCGGGTGTCGGGCGTGACGTGGCCGTGGCTAGCGCCGCCCTCCCCCGCGCCTCCGCCCCTCGTGCTCACTCCTCGCCACGCAGCCCAGCGCCGGAGGTACCCCTTCGTCTTTCGTCTCCGCCATTTAACCATTCCGCATACCGCATCTCATGTCCTCCAGTAGTCGTACTCTAATATCCATCACCGCCGTCAGCGTGACTGTTCGCTCGGGATTGCACAAGTTTTTTTTCTGTCTATTCATTTTTAGATAAAGTATCGTTCCGGCCTGACGTAGCCTCTTTTAGATTCACTCTGCATCGTGTCGCTTTGAGGGCGACAAGGAGCTGAACGGCCCTCTCTGTGTCTTCAGAGAGGAGTCGCGGAAATTTGTGCAATCGGTAGCCGAATCAGAAATAACCGTACTGTCTTTCCGCATATTAATCGAAAACATTACAGCTCTTCTTGTCGCCTTTGATGTCTGTGGTTTATTTTTAATACTCTAATATAGCTTCGCGTGCACGAATCGAAGGGAGACTAGCATTTTAATACCGTCGAGTCGTTTTTTTTATTTCGCCTTCCCGCGACTCGATCGGAGCATGACGGGTGAAGGGCGACGCGCCGCTTCCGTGGTCCCCGGATGCGGGGGCGTCCCGGTAGCGATTGCATTGTGTGTGTGTTGTGCATGTAGCCGCGGCATTGAGAGGAGTGGCCATTCAGCGCGGTCGTCACTTGCCGCTGTCTCGCGCCTCTGCGGCCGCTCTGCCGCACTTCCCTCCTGTCAGCGCCGCCTCCGCCTCCTCCCCCCAGCCCGCCGCTGCCGCCGCATTCGCCCAAGCCCGACACGCCAACCCGCTCGCCGCAGCTTTGCATCCCTACGCGTGAGTACACCCACTTCCCGTACCCCACACAATACACTTACATTGATGACCAAAATTGGTCTTGTTCAAGCAAGATATTGATGAATATTATTTGAAAAGAAATCTTGTTTGTTATAGCTAATCACCACAATATGTGAGAATTAATTATTCAAAGTCATTGTAACTCTTCGTTTTATTTACATAATTTCTTAAAAGTAATATTTCAGTAAAATTCTGTTATTTGATCTGCCTTAAAAACATATTGAAATGTGTTTAATTATTCATACACCATAATTTGTAATTTTTACATTATCAATATTCACCATTTATACATAAATAATTTCAGTTCTTTGGATTAAATTGTCTTTCAATCAGAAATAAAATATGGAGAGATTGAACATTTTCAAACTGAGAAGGAAGATCTGACTTTATTTATGTTCACAGTTAACAGTATACTCGATCAATCGAATCCAATAAATATATATCTGGGATATTTGCCAATTGCAAATTTTATGATATGATTAAATGTTCAAATATTATATCAACTGTCACAAACCTTAACTTGATAGGCAATTATTTAAATGTTTCTTTTATAATATAAGTTTTTCTAAAGCATATATCACAAACTATAAGTAAATACATATTTTTTCATTTCATGTACAATATGTGGAACGCATCCCGAGCAGTCTCTGATTACTATCATGATACTTTTAAGGTGTTAACTGTCACTTCTTGATGGAAAGGCATTATATTTTAAATAATAAAAACACATTTTTTAGTACTTATTTCCACAATATATTTTTTGATCAGGACCGGTTTCGCTCATCGCGAGCATTATCACATTCGCTCATCGCGAGCATTATCAGTTGATAATGCTCGCGATGAGCGAAACCGGTCCTGATCAAAAAATATATTGTGGAAATAAGTACTAAAAAATGTGTTTTTATTATTTAAAATATCATGATACTATTGAAAATATCTTTAACTGATTTCCGAGATACACTCCCGCATGTTGTTATTCAATCTTTGTAATTTCATTCCTGAATTTTCTTCACACATGCTTTTAATTGTTTCCAATAGATTCCTAGTTGAGAAAAAAATATCACATGTTTTTTCTGCATCTTAATATAATAATTCTTGTAAATATTTTATAAAGTGTTGCATTAAATATTCGGCATGCGATGAGAATGCAAAGATAATTATTAATAAGTAGTTTTTATGTGTCACTAAGTGTTGTGATGAAATAATGCATTTTCAATTATTTTTATTTTCAAAATGCTTTCTTTTTCTACATCTTCTACAACACTATAATAATCCTTCTCATTTTTATCACTAAGGTCCTAAACATTTTGATTATAGTACTAACAATTGGTTTAGCACATATTTTAAATTTCTTGTATCTCTTCCGGTGATTATTCATTCACAGATTTTTTTTAAATAATTAAACCAATTGACAAATAATCAAGTTATGTTTACATTATAAACCCAATTAAATTAGATTATCTGCAATCATTCTTTTTTTTTTTTGATTTTTTTTCTAACATAATACATACTACCAGCTTTATTAAGTTTGACAATAAATAATTATTAAAAAATTTTAGTTTTCATACTAATTAATGGAAGCATTCATTTTGAATGCATTTTTTTAATATCATGAATTAGTATTAATTTGAAAATATAATATTTAAGCTATTATGAAAGTATTTTAAAAATGATTTTTCTGTCAACAGTGTGTACTTTGACCCCTACCTAGCAGCAGCAACCGCGGATCCAAACTATAGACTCCAGGTAAAAAACATTCTTAAATATCTCCTTAAGGAAATATCAAACACATAATATCAAACATTAAATCCTTAATATAACATTACTGATTTTAAGATTTATACAAAACATTTAAAATTATCATTTAAATCTCCTGATTAGAAAGAACAAGTGTAAAAACATTCGATTGTTTATGTGTTCAGCCATAGACGAAAAAATTCGTCTTTCAATTCTGTTCTCTCAAAAAATTCTCTACAATTGCCATTTCGTTTTCCAACCTATTTGGTTGTCCCAAAAGACTTCTTAAATACATATTATTATCAATGAAAAATTAGATGGACCGCAGAGTCTAACTGTTGTGTGAAGTGTAATTTTTTTCGAAGCATAATCATTCTTGTTCCAGGCCACCAAACCCGTCACGGAGGTAACGCCGCCCCCTAAACTTTGTTTGCTAATGCTTTCTTTTTGATTCATGCTTACTTACCTGTAGATATTGTACTTGTGCCACGGTTATGTGTTTATACAAGTATTGTACGAGCGTTATCCCGCATATAGCTACCTACTGTATTGGCAACAGCTGCACATTTCCATTCACTTCCATTTGAGGCTCTTTGGCGGGACTGTGATCTACTTGTGGGATTTTCTTGTTAATATGATGATTTATTTGCTTTTTTTGTCAGTCGGTGGTTCACCATATTCTATTGTGACTAAACTAATTGTATTTATTCTCTTACCACTCAGATGCATCAATAATTACAGTGGCACATCTGATTCTGTATTGACCGATTCGTAGTTTCCTCAATAGTTCATAGAGCCTATGTAGTTATACATGATTACTAACCATAAAATAATACCACACCCTCGACTGTTTCGAATATCAATATTCATACAAAATGTCTGATTACAATTTGTATCCCTATTTCCGGAACAGTCAATTTTTTCAGTCATCGTTTATCGATATCGCTTTCACTCTGTAACTAATGTAATTTTATAAATACGTAGATTTTAACAGTTTTAGTGAATCGAATACTTATATCTTTCAATTTTGAATACTCTACACATTTTGGTATGTTGTCTATTGAATAATTTTAAGCTAGAAATGATTTGAAGTCGTAGTTTATCTCACTTCGTATATTTGTTTATTGAAATATAGTTTCGTGGTATACTCGTATCTAGTATTTGATATTTGGAATTTATCACATTTATGACATTTTTAATTATTCACTGATTGAGGGATAGATATATTTATTTATTTCAAAAAATCTATCTGGCAATATAAATCCTCTGAAAAGATAAATCTTCTAATAATTATTTCATACTACACTCAACCCAGAAAATATTTGTCTAGAATTCAGTTAACATCATGTTTATTAATATTTTTTCAGTTCAGCATGAATAAAATTATTATTTTCATTTAAAAAAAGTCTTAAATAAGTTTATGGAGCATTACGAGGATTGATTTGATATGATATTACATTTTTTCTATTTTCAATATCCACTTATAACTGTCAACAACACTATTTCTTGTCAAAGTTTCTTGATAAAAATATAATGCATGAAGTATTTTTTAAATTATCGGGAATATATTGCTTTTATTCATTACGATTGTTTGATATTTTTTGATTATGGAAAAGCATGCAAACTAGACCGTTACGTTAACATTAATTTTTTGTTTTATAAACTGCCTATGGAAGTTTGATAAGCTTACTTTCAGACTATGTTGTGTGTAAACCTTTGTTTCGATTGGGTTAAGCTGTTTTTTCTTTGAAGCCGTTAAGTGTATCACGAAAATACCAGCTTTGTCACATGCATTGTGAGTATTGATTTCGTAATTCTCTGATTTCATCACAAATAATCTACGCACAAAACGACAAGTTTCTAATTTAAGGAACCGCGGTGTGGCTATTTCCATTGACTTTCAGAATGCCTGGCGCATAACGTGTCATAGTTATGAATATAAACATTCCAACACCATAACAGCTAAAATTCTTTTTCTATACTTACGGATAAATTATGTGGACACATACAGTTGTCCACCTTCTATGACAGGTAAGTGACTGACCTTTGAAAACAGACATTGTTCAAATGGTTAAACATTTCTCAATTCTTTTTTGCACTTCTACAATAAAAATATTTTCCTGTGAGCGTACCAGTGAATATTTGATAAATGCCAAACTACGGTAACTTAATTTTGAAATTGTTACATTGTGCATAGTTTATTCATGATCATGATTTTAAAACTGCAAAAATATGTTTTCTTAAACCGCAATTATTAACTGACAATATTGAAGAATCAAATTTTATTCAATTCATCGGGATGAAAAGTTTTTCTAAAGTAACTTGAATACATTAAAAAAAATAAGAAACAGATGGTTTCTTTTATATGCCAGATAAGACAAAATAAATACATTTATCCATAATTGATTTCTATCTAAAAACATTTGATTTTTTTAGTTAAAAATGTCAAAAACCAAAAATATATAAACAAGCAGAGTTGAATTTTCAAGTTTTAAGAATAGTTATTGATTAAACCCACTGATACCATATATTTTTGTTTTTAAAATAATGATATCGGTGTTGAAACAAAAATCATGTTTAGGTTTTTCCCAAATACTTAACCATTACCACTTGAAAAAAAAGGCACTCAATCAATGTTGTCACTTCAATAATGGATGAAGAATTAAGAAGTGTCGCCCTCGATCGCAAAGGATTAAAAAATAAAAGTCCAATTATTGATGGAGGAAAAAAAACATTTCAATGACTGAGCCAAAGTAGTGCCATTTGAGTTATAAGATAGGTATTGAATATGATGAAATTTAATATTTAGTATGACATAAAGGAAATATACATTTTACACCGCGAATACAGACTTTCATAGTCATCAATTCGACAGCTAAAACTAAGGGGGTTATCCTATTAAAATTGTTATTTTTTTTAGATTCAAAAAATTCCATATAAACAAGTGAACGGCAGTAATATTTTTTTTTAACATTAAACTCAAATGCAGACTACTTTTCGTTTTATTCTACATTACTAAACTATTTGATAAGGATTTTTTAATGTCTGTTTTTCACATCTTGGAAACAGTACGAAACAAGTCTTTAAATTGCTGTTAAAGAGTGCATTTTTGAATTCAGTTTGACATGTCTAATTAGTGATCATTCTCCATAATAGAATTACTGTTTTACACCAGCTCCATAAATAATTATTAATTAAATGAATTAGGTATAAAATACATAATTTTACCATCTTTAATATTTATAAATTGATTGATGATGGATAGACTAATGTATTTTATTATTAATAAATCAAATCAATTATAAGTACTACTGTAATTATAAATATCATTAGTTATATTATCAAATTACTAATACTTTCGCCCATTATTTTATTATAATATTATTTCATTTCATTCAATCCTGTGAGAATACTTTAGATTAATTTTAACCATACATAGTATATTATATTTCCCCAATTATAATATACAATATATCTTTTTGAGAATTAAAATATTTCTCTCAAGAAATCGGCATTTTATTCTAAATGGTTTCATATTGTCATATTCTAGATACAGAATTTCAGACAAATGTCAAGTGAGACTGTTTATGAAAATATTAATTTAAGAAATCTAATTCTAATCTAAGTTATCAATATGGGCTGGTGCGCAATGACGGAATGATTAACAGATCCAATTCGTGGTCTGCAGACGGTTGAGGTTCAGGCTTTTATCTAACTGATCTTTTAACAAACATCTTGTGAAACATAATAAATCATAATGAAGTGAAACTGACGCTTTGTTTTAAGACAATTTTTTCTAAGAATCTTTACGGTGATGACTTCAAATGTATTTGTTTTAATGAAAAGTCAAGCAAAATTAACTTGGACTCTTACAGAAACTAAGCATAAAAAAAATTAAATACATTAATTTTACTTTCTTCATAATCTTAAAACAATGTTTCCTGTGACATTAATTAGCTGGTGGATATGAAAATACAATCTGGTTTGACACAACTATTTAATGACAGTAATTTTCCATGCTATTTCTGCGATGTCACTACATCAATGAGTTTTCGGTCTCATCATTA
This sequence comes from Himalopsyche japonica, assembly GCA_028555115.1. Taxonomy (NCBI): domain Eukaryota; kingdom Metazoa; phylum Arthropoda; class Insecta; order Trichoptera; family Rhyacophilidae; genus Himalopsyche; species Himalopsyche japonica. Next base: position 237,197 of record JAHFWJ010000635.1, read on the forward strand.
ATTTATTTGATAATGAATATATCATATTAAAAAATAGAAAATAGTCAAAAGTTCTATCTTATAAAAAAAAAAAACAAGAATGTCATTTACAACAATAGTCTATTTTTCGTATCCACTGGTCACTAACTAATACTTAACCTTGTGTATTTGGAACCGCTGTGTGTATAAGAGTATGCCAAGATATGAGTTGTATGTGTGTACATCTAAAACGTGGAGTTTTTGTCACGGCTGAGGGTTTGCTCCAGGCGGCAGCTGCGGCCGCGTCCACTCCGCTGCTGAAGGCTCCGTTGGCCTCTGCACCCGCTAACCTCGCCGCTGCAGCTACCTACTCCGCCGCCGCTGCCAGAGCCGCCTATGCAGCACAACCTGTTGCAGGATACGCAGCTGTAGCAGGGTAATTCATTTATATACTGTAAATGTAAATTCAAGTCAATGTTCCACCAAGCAGAGTAATTATGCCTATTAAAATGAACCAAAACTATTTTGCGCTGATTTCACAATTTTATTTAATTTAAAATCTGTTTTGTTTACCACAAGAACTTGTCAGTAAAATATTATGTGTTTTTGTAATTAAAAATTTTAAAGCATAGTTATATAATCAATCCAACTTTTTGATATTTATGTGTTTTAATAAAAAATTTCAGATATGGCCGTGAATATGCTGACCCTTACTTGAGCCACGGAATAGGACCAGTTGCTGGTTATGGGGTGAGTAAAATTGTACATTAATATGGTCTGTAGACCAGATGCAGGCGGGTAAAAACAATAGGAACTTAATTAGAGGCATGCTTGTGGATGTGGACTTAATTTTTCTGAAACATGTTTTGGACGCTGTTCAAGTCATCAACCAATTATGTGGCAATCAATCGGAAAATTGTTTTGTTATATACAAGTTTTACCGAATCACCAGTGTTATACAAAATCATGTACAATTATTAAATCAGCGTGATAAAAACAAATCTGGGGATATAGTCGGGTTGAGGTAGCAATTGAAATAAATATCAAGATTGAATAATTTTTTCAACATTTCAGTCCATGCATGCCTATACTGAATATTGTTTCAATAAGTCAAGGTTATTGTAGAACATGTTAAACATTACTTGAAAATAATTTTAAACATTTTTTCTGTTTTGTTTTCAGGCTACCGTGTATAGAGGCGGATACAACAGATTTACCCCTTATTGAAGACTTCCCTGTATGCCAAATATCAAATAAATCCATGACTAAAAAATAGATGCATAAGTCTGTTTAAAGAACTTCTATTTTCATCTGCAAGGATGCTTGTTATATGAACAAAAAATATATATATTTTACATAAATCTAATCCACGGTACAAATATTAGCAGATCTGATGGGCGACTCACCGTTTATAGTGAAGACCCACTATCGTTTAATTTGGATTTGCTACATTTGATGCAGTATCATTAAGAACATTTCATATTACATCTCAATGCTGTTACCAATTAATAGTCTATCGATTGACTTTCTCCCGAAAACGGGTAACTTGACCACTGTATATTTCATGTAAGATTATTTTAAATATTTAAATTGAAATGTGATTGAAATTGCATCAACTGTTATTTTTTTTATACCAAAGTGATTACTAATAATAACAATTTAATTTGTAAATGAACACTAACAGCTTGCACATCATTTCAAGTTGGCAGCTAGGAACAGTCCGCTAGCTTATTGTAATATACGATACACACATACTCAATCGTCTACACTTGTCAGTGTATTTGATTTAGATATAGTCAGATAACTATCAATTTACATTTAAATAGAGATTAAAATTAGTGTTAAATTTTACCGCCTCGTGGATTTCAACGTTTTCAAATGATTCATGATTTATAGTCTCTTTTTTTCCATACAAATCCATTATCAGTTTCCACAAGTAGTTTACATCGAAAGATTTTCTTGAAGAATAAAATAATACTCTCGAAAGAATCGTATTAATTTATGAATCAAGCCGTTTTTCAGAATTCAAAATTGGTAACGAGCATATGGTATGCTTTCATTAGTTATTTTATAATTCACATAGACCTTAATTTAAAATATCTGTCCCTCTGTGGGACTTGACATATCTGTTTATTTTAGTCATGTAGGATAAAAGTAAATCTAATTGTATCCAGTTTTTTTTATAGTGATTTCTCAATGTGAGTCAATCTAATTTAATATAGATCTGGGAAAACAGCTTGAAATATCTATCTTTTTTTCTGTGCTAAGTTTATTTTATATTTTATAATATCCAGTCAAATTTAATTGTCTTATGAATTGATCAGTAAACCTGTTTCTTTTATTTATTGAGTCGAGATGCCATGAACCTAAACTTTTAAAATACTAATACAGTTATTGAGTTATTATTATTGAAGGTAGATATTTCACAAAAGGCTGGTTAATGCCAAAAATGTATCTTTATGTTCATATGATTCAAACAGCCTTTTTTATTATCGTTTATATTTTAATGTGATGATCAAAATTTGAACAATTCCTCGTTATTATAATACTCCGGTAAAACTACTGTTTATAATTCATAAAATTGTCTTTTTGGACATATGTACATAATGTATTAATAGAATAATAATTATTAATCTTTGTTGTTCAATAATATATTTTAATCCTGATTTTCATAGTTCGTGTTTGAAATGATACGTATCAATACTCAAAGTTGTGAAATTACCATATTATTACAAGATTTTTTTTCATTATTAAATGGTTGAACAATATTCAAATACTCACTAAAAATTAGTGCGTCCTTAATTATGTTCATTAAAGTTTTTTTTACGTTATATTTTCAATCAGTAAATTTTATTTTTACTACAATAAGGATAATTTTCGTCTGTAAGTTTTGGCAAATTAGTTGAAAAGTTTAATGGTATCTAAAAAGGTATCTCTGATATGATCGGTAATTAATGTGACATATCCAGTTATCTTTAACATAGTGTGAACAGAACTATCTTCATAAGTGTATTTTTTTAAATAAATACGCCAACGTTATTTTGATAGTAACAGGGATTGTATAGATATTCAAAAAGCTTATAATAGTAGATTATAGTAGTCAAATTTCATCAACATATTGTTATAATTATTAATTAAATTACTATTTCCATGACTAAATCTCTCTAAAATGTGTCATATTATTAGTGAATGAAATTGAAATTCTTTTCGACCAATATGAATGCTGAACGTAATGAATGTTAGAATTGTGTATTGTTTGAAATTCTATTTATTTTATTTTCACAAAAAAAGAATACTTTTATAATTGCTACATTTTATGTTGTTTAAGTTTCTGCATTAATTGACTCCGTAATTTAAATTGTCAAGTCATCAATTCATTGCATACAATTCAACATAACATATTTTATGTTTCTGTGAAATTTTCCTTTATTCGCTTGCTTTTTTGCAAGATGTAATGTAGATTTTTTATAATATCAGAGAAACTGTTTTAAATATTGAAAGATTTCAGGAAATGAATTAAATGCTAACCAGTATTCTATGTGCTCAATTTGCATGTTGAAAATGTCAATAAAGTGTATGCATAAAAGATTGAAAATAATTAATGTCTTCCGTTTCGCACACGATGATAAGTAAATGTTTAGCACACAGTTCTCAGCACAAAGTGACATTATGTTTGTATTTTAGTTTTAATATTCATGTAAATACAATCGAGTATTTAATGAAATCAAATACTCATAATTAATTTACCTGTAAGATTATTATGAAGAGGTGTTAATTGGTGCACAACGCGCAAATATTTTTTGTTTATGCTATTTCGCTGAGAAAAAAAAAACAAATGTGAGCGAGAATAGATATGTACAAATTTAAATCATTTTCATGTCATACTTTACATGTTGAATTCCCTCACAGATTGTACTCATTTTACATTATTAAATTTAAGAATGAAGAAAAAGATGTTTTTTTTTTATTTCCTTGACTCACAAATTGACTCTCCTTGTTCGAATTCTCCTTCTCCGAATTGATTTTCCTTGACTCACAAAAAAAACAAAATCACACACACTACTCAAAAATAGCAAGTTCCACAAACACCAGCCCCGAGACAATTCACTTGGTAAGTGACCCAGACAGTTGGATGAAACACTAGGAGGGTACAGGTTTTTCAGAGAAAGTAAAATATTATTATAAGGTACTACCGTTTACCCGACATGCGTTGCAATGCCACTCAAAAAAAAAGAAACCGCGAGTTTATGGAAGCGCTTCGTCGGGAGCCTCTCTGGGAGTGTTGAATTTTTTTTTCTGATGCATTCCACCTGTAGAATGTTGGCACTTCAGAGTAAAGTAGTGTCTTTGCAAACATATCATCCCTACACAATAAGAAAAATGCAGTTAACGTTGTTGGCTGTGGTGCATTTTCTGTTGTGAAGTATACTCGCTGTCCATTTTCAAGGTGAACTGCCAAGTGAGTAACTGTTGGATGCCGTTCATGAATTGGAAATGATAAAATGCGCCATATTACTTCATTGCTACTAATGTAGCGTCCCAATTGATATTGGTTGATTTCATTGATAGATGCAGTTGAATTTCCCACTCCAAAAACTGCCATGTCACTTCCTTTGTTGACATATTTACAAATGTATTTGTTCGATTTCACCGAATTGTAATACTCGACATTGACGTGTGTTTTGTACATTTTCGAGAGAAGCGGTGAATACGGTAAAATTCAACGATTATCAACTTCAACGTCATTGTTTCGCATTTTTACGTCGTCGACGTAAAGTGGATATCCATCATTGCCAGTGATAGTCTCGGCTAATAAGTTTTTGGGTATCGTTTGGTGCATTACCCATCAGACATGCGTGCTGAATTGTTGTTGAGTAAGCCACATGGACCATGAATCATGGTTTTAGTGACGACTTCAAATAATTTATGATCAATGTTGACATTTGGTATTTCTGCTGAGATGACTTCAATCTTATCATTATTATTATTATTTCGGAACGCAACTTGGTTTGATTTAATCGAATGTAGAGGAGTCTTTCAGTTTCTATTTTCGCGTACATATAGACAATGTACTGATTGAACAAATGTCGACATTTTAAGATATGAATTTTAGCGTTTTCACGTACCATCAATCGATATGAATAGTAATTCATGGCACTGACTTTCTTATTCGTTTCCTCATCTGTTTGTGGATTTCTCAATGGGATGTTGAAATGGTACCCGTCTTCTCCTTGCAAAAATAAAATCGGATATTGCAATCCATCGTACGATCGATGCGTTTCTGAACGTCGATTCTACGATGAAGAATGATATCACGCAAGTTAAATTCTTCACCAACTATAACGATTGCTACTTCATCAATTGTTGGTGCATTGTACTGTTTTTCGGGTCGACAGACAGGTACTTTGTCAGCTCTAATTACAACTTTGTAATCATCAGATGGCATTTGTTCGAGAGCAGTTTTGAATAATTTGATTAATTTGTTGTTCAGATCGAATAAAGTTTGCAATTGAGCAATTATTTCTCGTTTAGTACCCGTATTGAATTGACAACGTTGGTCAATTTGTTTGTCAGTGTTTCCCATAAAATAAATTTATGATTTGCGTTCGGCAGTGGTAGTAATGATCCTGCACGATGATAAATTTGTCCTTGCTCTTTAAATATTGGCATGTAATCTTCGCGCACGATATTGGTTGCACCAAAAGATGTCATTTGGAAACTTGAATTGTACTTTTGTATGTTTGTCAAGAAATGTTTTGATTCACTTGTATCACCCGATGCCAACGTTAATAAAGGTTCGGGCATTGAATGTAATTCTGGTAATTTCACTTTTCCACTCGCGCAGCACAGTGTTTCATTTCAAATTTTAAAGCACTACAATACATGCATAATTTGTCCATTTTTCCAATAACAACAGTTGGGTGCAGACTGTAATCATAATTAGGATCATAATGGAAAGCACTATGATTTAAATCAGCATGCAATCAGTACGTCTGGTACGATCTACGCGTACTCGATCTGTTTCTAGAATGAATGTGACAAATTTGCGTCATTTTTGTTTTCGGCATTGCTATGGATACAATGTTTCATAAATGGCCATTCTGTATTACAATAGTCTTGTATGAAAACATATTTTTCGTAAATATTCAATTAATTTTTGTAATCAAATCAAATTCTGAGTATTTTATCTTTTGCCCGGTAGTCTAAGCAATAATTCGACAAAGTTTTATCACAATTGGATTCATGGTGTAGGAATGCATAAAGGACAGACAGACATTTATTTATATATATATAGATAACTTCAGGTACAACTATATCATCTTATAAATAAAACTTAAATCATGGTATCTCCATGTCCATTGCCAAAAAGCTCACAAAAGGGAGACTGATTTCAAATATCAGGTATAAGAAATTAATGTTATTATGCTAGTAATAAATAAAACAAGCACGGTTTTGCCTAATGTCACCGATTCATTCACAATCATCATCACATCATAAACTTTTCAGTTGGCCAGATATTACGAGATTGCAAGTTTCATCAACATGATTTTCACCTCTACCTTTTTTAATCGTTTTTCACTTTGGCACCGGTAACAAAAAACATAATAGACAAAAAATGATATCTAATAAAAACACGTAAAATTATGAAACTGAAATGGGAATATTTACCTATGAGTAATAATAAATTTGAGCCTTGTCCATCTTATATCGCTGGATTCCTATTGGTCTTAAATATATGATTTAAAAACATCATTGCTTTCGAAAATACTTTCTGTAATCTATCTACAAGAGGAGTAAGAACTGAACCCCAAGGTGTTAGCCAGGATGACATTAGAACCGTGGAGAACAATATTTTTCTAGGGCATGGAAACCTCAATAGGTTATTCGTAAATTTTACTCAAGGAATACAACATAAAAGCAAATCTTAAACGAATATCCCATAGAAATTTTTGTGAATTACTGATAAATCTAATTGAAGATTTCAGTGCATCTAAATCAAAACCACGGTGATTCTCTATAGGTGACACTAGCCAGCTATTAAATAGACACACCATTTTATAATTTCGCAAAAAAAGACAATAACGATTGTATGGTACCTTCAAAGAGGAAGGCCACATACTTTTGTGAAACCTGAGAGAGAATAGATTTCCTATGGGATTTTTAAAAATATTATCACGCTTTATAATGCTACCTTTACGCAGTGAGAATGCAATCATGGTTTCGATCTATGATGTACAATCCCACTTCAATGATAGAGTTTAATTATTATGGTAATCAGCATTATATTCACAATATATGAATGTAGTGGAATAACACAAGTATGCCTTTTAATCTTTCAAAGTCTTTATATCTAAATCGATTATAAGAACTCAGTAATATGTTCCCTTTCCAATTTAAACGAAGGACGTGATTTTCTTTCAGGTTGAATAATTTAGTAGTTTGTCTCTTTCTTCTTTGCCATCAATTATTGCTTGGTACCCACCTTCAATCTTGGATATTACTCATGCATTATCCATATATGCAGATTGGATATTGATTTGTGTTAAATATTTTTTTATTTCTCAGTCGTCATTATTTGTCACAGGATAGACTTAAACAAACAGTAATTTAATTAGTTTCATAGATTGAATATTTTCAATTTACTATAAATTATTTATCACATTTTACTAGATCAAATCCCACTAAAGACTCTTTCAGAATTTGATTTTACATTTGGTTCACTGATTTATTTATGATGACTAAAATTCCTACATCTTTAATGCAGGGCTTGACGAAACCGATTAGCCATTCACCAGTCCTATCCTAACTAATCTCGTATCAACTTTCTCTTAAAAAAGAGAATTTTCGCAAAGAGCATAAAATAACTAAAAGAAAAATGTCCACTGAATTTACTTCGTAGACATAGCTGAAGACAAAGATTTATACATATCTACAAAAACTCGGCTTGTTTGTTTTTGAATAAATTGGTCACCATAATTACTTTCGATGTTTTAATGAGAAATTTTTGAACAAACTGTATTGTTTTACCGTTCCTTTTTATAAATCGCGAACCTATATTCAGTGTTTTTTTTATTGTCATTTGAGCAGAAAAGTTGCAAACGCGAACATTCAATCTTTGGTAATACAGGAAATCTTTTACATATATGACTTGATGATTTTTGTTTCAAAAGATCTCCTGATTTGTCCTGCTACTGCTACCTCTATACACTTGTCAAAAGTACTAGGTTTAAATATCTAAAACATAGGCTTCCAACCTTTTTCGGGTGGCGACCCTTTTTTATAAAGTCCATGTGATCCGCGACCCCCCATACAATCCAAAAGCATACAAAAAAAAATTGACCGTATAAGTTGGCGACCCCCCCCCCCCAAAAACCCTTCGCAAACAGGTTGGGAACCTATGATCTAAAACATAGATTTTTTCCACCCAAGTCCCATATCAGCTCGAAACTTCGCACTCACTTCAGCGGCTGCGCACTGATGACCATCCATGACGTCCAGTATTAGCGCTTGCGCATTCGTGACTAAATATCGTTTGGGAAATACCGTGCGCGGATTCATATATATTTAATCGTATGAACGTTGAACTTTTTACGATCTTTATTTTACAGATTTTTATGTTGCATCTTATGTAAGAGCCAAAAAATTGTCAAAAATCATTGTGTGTTTATTCTTATTGTTGAATAAATATAAACACTCAACAGTAATAATACCATAATATATGAATTGTGTTGATTATTATCATTAATGTAACTTCGCTTAAAACTATTTGTGTTCTTTTAGATATAATATATGTGTTCGAATTTTTAATTTTATTTGTTTGTTTTTTTTTATCATGAACATTCGACCCTACGTAATAATTAATTTTAAAAGAAATCATGACACAGGAGAATGTTGGCATCAGAAAAATCGTGAATGAGGAATTAGACTCTGACTAAGATTAGAAGATGAATCAGAATAGAACACCGACCAATGCGTGGACGATATGTTTGCGGCAAGTGAAGCTTTGTCAGCGTTGTGATAAATGCCTTGATATTTATATATAATATATATATTATATATAAATATAGTATTTATAAAATATACATCCTAATCTCATGCACGAATAATCTATACAAATTACTACGCTTCAAAATAGTCAAGCTTATTTGTTTAAAGTACAATGGCCGTGTATGTAAATTCCGTGAATATGGTGATAAATTTCAAATTGCTTAAGAATTTGTGTCATAAAATAAAATAAAATGAATGATTTATGGTTTGCAATTTGAAACAAAACTAATCCAGTTGCCAAGCCGTCAATGAGTTTCCAGTGCAGAGCTCCGATCAGGTTGGCAATGATGGCGGTTACAAGATATTTGATAAGTGATAACGACAGCATAGGACATTACTTTTTTTTTTAATATTGTGAAACATTCCCAATGAATCTGGCTTCCATAAAAACCAACACAATTATTTCTTATTGTTGTCTATATAACTCTACAAGTAAAGTAAACTTTTCGGATAGGGTTAACATTTTATTTGTAAACTTATTTACTTTATTGGGATGTACAATATATTGTATGAGTGCCTGTAGATTTGTTTTCTCAGTTGTTAAATCTTTAGTTTCGTATACCTGCTAATTATTGAATCATCTTGTTGTATTTATTGTTTATAATATTATGAAAACAATGATCAGTTATAAAATGAAGTGAAGTTCATAAGAACTGGTTTTTAGTTAATACTTAGTCTTTTGACAAAATATTAAATGGAATGAATGATCAGATAATCTGTTTTAAAGCCAATCATAAAAAAAAGAATTGGAAGTATAATATAATTTAATAATTCGGATTGCCTTTAAAGATACTTTTTAAGTGGATTCTAATTTTGTTGTGTCATACATACAAAAACTATAGAATTAGGTTTATTTGTTGATAGGTGTCGTCGTCAAAAAAATAACACGGTCGACCGAAAACGGTCACTTGTTTATGGAGCTGATAATATATAATACATTTTCTACGAGATTTCAGTGGAAACTGTTTGTTATTCATTTTCACAATATCTAGGTTTTTAATATCAGTGTTGATGGAGGGTAGAACACATAGGTTTACACCATGTATATGTGTTGTTTGCTCTTTCTCAATAGTGTGTGTTAAATTACTCAATAGATACTGAACTTGGAGAGTTAAGTATTTGGAAAAGATAAAAGTTTCACTGTAAAAAATACGATAAAAATGTCACGTCACGTCGTATGATATATTTCAATAGATAAATTTATATGGAGACTGAAGACAAAATGCGAATATGTGTATGTTTCATTAATTAACGAACGCTGAGCTCTTCTTTGTCAAGTGTTTCTATTCTCGTCTATAATTCTGAATAAAAATGGTTATTAAAAATATTTACAACCGGATTTTAGCAAATAACCTTACGATAATCTCCAACAAAAATCGTTTGCATAGCCGCACACACCAACAAACTGGGGCTGCCAACTTTTGTTGGGACAATTCCGGGACAAATATTTATTTTATTTATCCTAATTATTATAGAAACTTAATTACACTCGTGTATATATGCATATATTACATCATCATCATCAGCCGGGGTCGATCCACTGCTGCATGAAGGCCTCCCCCTGTTTTTTTTTCCAGGGGGGTTGTTTGGCAACACCACGCTGCCCAGGCGGGTTGGTGTTCGGTTTTCTGTATGGGGTTTCCTTCCCATAACCAAGAGAACACGGCACGCGGTGTTCCCGAGCGGTCACCCATCCAAGCACTATCCGCGTCCAATGCTGCATAACTTCGGTGATCGCACGAGAACCGATGCTTTCAACGTGGTATGGCGTATGGCATATATTACATAAAAATTATAAAACAATTGGTTGTCTGTAAAGTCGGTTTACGGACGATAGTTTAACGTGACAACGTCATAAGAAAACATTGATGAAATGATTGCATACTTTTATGAATAAAATGGAATCATTTTTATTGAATTATCATTATTTTGTATGGATACGAAGAAGGAGTGAAATGAAATCTACAATTTTTTATTGATATATTTTATTCGCACGCGACAAACGGGACAATGAGTCATGTTTTTTCGTGCGTGCAGCGGGCGATCATCGATTTATAAGACGTTGTCACGTCAAAATACATTTTTAAATTTTATAAAACTAATCTTTGTTCAACGGATTTACACGATTTTAATTTCAATAAAAATAAATGGAATTGTTTCCTCAAAATTTCCGGGTCAATTTAGCATTCATCCGGGATATGGGACAGCGATTCCAATTCCGGGAAAATCCCGGCCAATTTTGGTTGTTTGGCAGCCCTACAACAAACAGACACTTGATCAAACTATTTACCACATAATAAAAGTGAAACTTATTTTTTGAATATTTTTCGTTAATGACTTTAAATGAGCTTGAATGTTGTACGAAGGCTTTTGGGTTGGCCCATGTGTCGTATCAGTAATTTTTAATACGCTTGTTGTTGACGTCGTGGGCAACTTCTTATTTTTTCGGATTAAGAATTCTAGAATTCATTCGGTTCATTCGTGATATTTAGGCATTTTGGTGCAATAATGGAGTCGAGCTCACTGTTTTTGTCGTCGACAGTTCCGAGTGTGTGTGTTAATAACTCAGAAAAAAATCCTATTAATAATTATTTATTGTACACAATTTACTCATAAAACATATGTGATAGTCCCCGGAAGCATCATTCTTTATTACCTCCGGAAAGTCTACGGTGCAAAATCAACCTACTAGAAAAATGAAAACTTTACGGTAATAATGTGGTTAAAATAAGATCCTATTTTCAGTGGATAAAAAATGTCACGCGAGAGATATCAACTGAAGAACAATGAGAATTGCAGTCGTCAATTTGTGTTTTAGAATCAAAAAATTAATGTAATTATTTAAAATAATCAACAATTAACAATTAGTGGAATATCACTAACGATACATTTGGATCCGATTGGGGAAGTTAGTAAGCTCGTAATAAAGGCACTTTACGATTTGAAATGAATAATATACGGCTGCAAAATGATTTTGTCCATAGAAAAAAAATTGAATTAGAAAGTGATTTTTGCACAGAAATCATTCACAAGTATATATGGTATAGTCATATGTATACGGCTAAGTCCTGTGTTGACATATTTTTTTAAAATTTATATATATGTATAAATATATGGCTAAAAATTAAGTGGCCTCATACAAATGTTACATAAGCTCTCCCCCCTCCCTTTATATGATCTAAAAAGTATGAGTTGAAATAATCATAGTTATAATTTTCTATGCATAACTTATATAAATGAATACACAAATGTATATTTCTTTTTTTGACGTGACAACGTCTTATAAATCGATGAACGCCCGCTGCACGCACGAAAAAACATGACTCATTGTCCCGTTACGCCGAAGGCAAGCGTGCGAGCGAGAGCGCGGATAAGCGATAGAGAGGCACGATCGGCCTACCGTTCGGATTGTGCCGCATCTATCTCTCTTCCACTCGATTGGTCGATGCGTCTGAGTAGAAAAGAGACAGCGGCAGCACACAACTTATACACCTACAGTACCTACACGTGATCTGTTTACAACTGTTTATAAAGTGAAGTGAAATGTTAATGTGGTTTTCATTGTTTATATTACAACAACAATTGCGGCAATAAAGGTAATTAATTCGTGCATATTAAAAATCTGATTAACGTATAACAAATATACTTATTAACAATAAATTATCAACGATTTCTTTCAGAAAAAAAATTGTAGATTTCATTTCAGTCCTTCTTCGTATCCATACAAAATAATGATAATTCAATAAAAATGATTCCATTTCATCAATGTTTTCTTATGACGTTGTCACGTTAAACTATCGTCCGTAAATCGACTTTACAGACAACCAATTTTTTTTAAAATTAATTTGTTATATTGATTGTGCAAGAGTTTTGGCCGTTTTTTTCGCTGAGCCCTCTGCATTGCATTATTGCTGTGGTGGCTTGGTGGATGCATCTCTGATACGTTGTCTTTTAATCACAATTAACTTCAATCCGATATTTCTTCTTCGATCGTTGAATCTTGATTTTTTTTATTATTACCAAATACCAGACGAATTAAATAAATTTTATATAAGTATTTTTTAGTTTTTAATGAGACGAGATCACAGGAATGAGGTAAATGTAATTCGAATACGGTTTTGTTTTAATGGGTTATGCGAAATGGCAAAAAGTAAAGAAACCTTAAAATGTAGATATTAAACTTATTGTGGCGTAGAGGTTTTTTTAATCTGTACACACTGCTCTAGTTGACATGCCTCATGTCTATGGTCAATCTATTTTATTTTTTCATACATATTAATATTTTTGTTATCATGTAACGAATGAAATTAGTAATAATACTTGCATTGGGTTACCGATTAAAATGATCAAGTGGACTTTGACAGACTGAAAATTGTACATTGTTTTTAACGATCGTGTGACATATCTGAGACAGATGCGTACTTATGTAAAAAAATAGTAGTTTTTTCGACATAATTTTCTTGTATTTACTAATGAATGACAGCCAATGAATAAATATTTATTAAATTACTTTAAAATGACGCCTGTTAAATCGATTGACGTAAATGAAAGTCTATTAGGAAATGCATGGTTTTATATTTGGTGGTTCCTCAGATCTGTTTTTGTTCCTATTTCAATTCCTTGGTTCATTTATAGATGTATACGAAATGTACGGTTGAAAAAACAAAGATCCAGCTTACGAGACAAGGTATTTACATTTTGTTTTACTATATTCACTCGCAATATGGAATCGTAATCGAGAATTTAAACAGAAAGTGTTTAATAAGAACTGGTTGCGGCTCAGGTGAACGCCAGAATATGAAAGTAAGAATAGGATCATGGGGTATGCCTGAACTGGTTGTTAGATTATTGTTTTCTATACCCCTTTGCCTGGATGGTGAGCGGGAAGGGTTGGTAAAATCCCAGGTAGTTTCAAATCCTTAAATATTATGAAAACCGAAAAGAAATCCATATTTACATGCCATGTTTGAAATCAGTGTGTACCATGACACGTTAGAGTAGACATCTTTATAAGTGTTTCATTATATAGTACCATTCCTCGGCTTTCTTTTTTTTGTGTCATATGTTTTTATTTATTGTGGGTTAAAATGAACAAGCTTGTAGCAACCAAAAAACATGTGTGACTCTCGACAAAAAAAAATATCTATCATTTGAATTTATATTTCAATTCAATTTGAAGGTAAATATACTTTTTACAACATGCTACTCTTTTTTTGCCTGAAAAATTATCAATTGGTACTAAATCAATTTATTATCGAATTGAAAATTGGCAAAAAAATTAGCCATATTAAGTAATAATAAAATATGTATTACACAACATGTCATTCTTTCAAAATAAAGTTAAAAAAACAGTTTGAAAAACTGAATGACAAATAATTTTTGTGCAGTGTGTTCTATATTACTTACTTATTTCATTGATCATTTCTCTCGTATCTTATGGTGTCAAGATCACTTTGATACAAGAAAACTCCATTTATTGAACTTTGAATTTATTCTTCTCTTGGACTGTATTTACTTCCTATGTTGGGATATGACAATCGCATCACATGGCATTTCCATGATTATTCATCACCTGCCCATTATATGGATTACACCTGACAGTCATTCTGGATGCTGCAGTCCAAGCATGGTTGAGGTATTCCAAAGGCGTTCTGTTATATCAGAGGCATATTGTGATACACCTTTTATTCTAATCAATCAAATTTGATTATTTAAAAAATTTTCAGGTTGTCGTTATAACCGGAGCCAGTTCAGGAATTGGGGAAGCGATTGCTCATTCCTTTTATTCACAAGGGTGTAGGCTTGTGCTTGCTGCAAGGCGCATTGATGAACTCAACAGGGTTAAGTCTGACTTACTGCGCACACATTCCGTAATAATTTTACGTATTATTCATATATATATATATAATATATAATGTTGAATCTCAATGTCGTAGCATTCTAATAAAAGTTCTGCTCCTGAAGCTTTTTGTATTAAAACAAAGCTTTAAAATTTAAACTCTTATTTGTGCTGTGATCGCCATTCACACTTATTGTTAATTTGGTTATTAATTCCTTTGTTATCTCCTAGAATTGCTATATTGCAACTATCGCAGTCACGAGTGAGCGCTCTAGCTTATTTTAAGTGTGTCTTCAACTGGAGTGATGATGCAATTTAAACACACACTAAGTTTGTTTTTTTTTGTCATTTTGAGCCTCTGTCAATAAAATCTCTTGAGCTTAAAATATGTTTAGCAGTGTGTCAATTTGCATTGATTTCAGACTGTACCCACTCACCCTCCTGTTGTTATGAAGATGGACCTTTCAGAGCTGAACAGTCTCTCTGACCATGTAGCGGAAATATTGAAAATTTTTGGCCATATTGACATTTTGATTAACAACGGCGGCATTAGCTACAGAGGCTATGCTGCCACCGGTAACATTGATGTCGACATCAAGGTTATGATAGTCAATTATTTTGCCCAAGTTGCTTTGACAAAAGGTGCGTATGTGTTGAATGAATTTTGATATTTTTTTTTTAAATATTTATTACTAGTTAATAGTTCTACAAAATTATTTTTAACAAATATAGACGATGGCGTGAGCCGAAATAGCTATCAACTATATTTGTTAAAAATAATTTTGTAGAACTAAAATACATTGCTATTTTTTCACCGTGTTATAATGGAGTTCTACCAAGTGAATGCCAATTCAATCAATACATTTTTTACTATTTATTTCCACATTATATTTTTTGATCTGGCCCGGTTTTGCTCATCGTGAGCATTATCGAATAATAGAATACAATTTACAAACAAGTCTATTTATACAAAATAATTGAGTTTAAGGTAGCATGTATACAAAACCATGGGTTCAAGAACTATGAAACACTACAGGAAATTATACAATATTAATACAAATAATGCAAATTACTTTAAAAACGAAATGTTCGCAACCACTTATTGCAAATTTTCAAACAAAGTTAAGGTAAATCAATAATCCATTAAGAGGTCTGAGCAATCATGACAAACTCATTAAGGAAGTAAGGAGTGGGAAAACTTTAATGAAGAAAATAACCCTCACCTAAATACATAATGGAACATAATGAATAAACGCTTTCACTGCTAACTTGAAATCCCATGTAAAAGTGTCATGCTGAATATATTTGAATTATAAAAATGTATTCCAAATTATTTATAATATGCATCATTTCAAAGACAATAAATAGGTGCGAGTGTCGGTAAGTACAAATAACTCGACGTCTGTATTTTTGCGTCTCATATTACACTATAAATCGCTGGTAAGATCATACTCTAATTTCCGGTATTCACATGTCTTTATTTTTAATTACATTTTGGTTTTTCAAGTTTTATTCCATCCTTATCAAATTACATTTTTTTTAAAGTTATTTTGATCGCTGGGTATTCTGTGGAGAAAGAGGTATCTACTCTTTTTTATCGCATATATCGTCCAAGTATATACTATTTCAAACACGTTTATTTATTGGATATATTTATGCTTAGCATTTGGATTTTTTCAACAATGAGGCTTGCCACAACTTTTTATTTTTTTATTATGACTTTTTAGTGTGATTAGGTTGAAATTTGTTGTTCTACGCGAGGTATTAAATTGTATGTAGCTATCGACATAAATTGTGCAAATGCTGGCAAATTGAAAAGAAAATCCATTTTTTCATGATAAGTGTAAGTATTTTTGGAGGAAAATCAAATTGAAAGTTTTATGATTGTAAATATATATACTATACACACAAATTTATACACTACATTATTCAAAAAGCACTTTGCTCACAATTCACTAAATAGCTCAAACTCGAAAATTACTAGTCAGTTCTCGACTTACGACCATTCGCACTTACGATGGGACCAAAATCAAAAATTTTTTAAATAACATGTGCACCTTAATGTAATTGATGCGTCCACCTTAACTGAGATTATAAAATCAATTCCATCATCTTTATGTAACAACATGCAGTTCACCTTCCTTGCGCGCGAAGGAGTTGACAAATTGACAGTTGATTACGCTCTCTTTATATTTCGAGTTCATTAAATTGTTTAATATTTTAACACCAAAATATCAGATAAAAATAAAAAGAAAAGAAAAACAATTGATTTAGAGAAAAAAATTAGAATAATAAACCAGTTTGAGTGCGGCAAAACAGTGTCGGACTTATCACGGGAACTTAAATTGTTCCATTCAACAGTGTCAACTATAATAAAGGACAGAAAATGAATTTTCGAAGCAGTAAAAAAAATCGACAATCACTAAACAATGAAATGGACTCGTACATGAAATAGAAAAATGTTTGAAGATTTGGATCGAGGATTTATTACAAAAGAATGTTCCACTTAATTTCATAACCATCCAAACTAAAACACGTAGTCTTTTCGAAGATTTAAAGAACATGAACAGTGATAACTGCAACCAAAGTTTCAATGCAAGCTCCTGTTGGTTTGAAAGATTCAAATGACGTGAAAGCTACCATAACGTTAAGATTTGTGGAGAGGCAGCAAGTGCAGATGTAAAAGCTGTCGAAGCATTTAAAGATAATTTTGAAGCGATGATCGAAAAAGTAAAGTTTTTACAGGAGCAAATTTTCAATGTCGATGAGACAGCCCTTTTTGAACATTTCTCACAAGAGAATGCCAGAACGAACATATATTCATCAAGAAGCTAAATGCATGCCCGGATTTAAAGTATTCAAAGATTTTTTAACCGTATATTTCTTTAATTATTTCTTCATCATTTAAAATTTGGAATCCAGGATCGTTTGCATCACAATTTAACCATTCCGTTACATCTTCTTCGTCGCATTCAACACATTATTGCATTCATGCATTAATGCATTATTGAAACTTACTAAAAGTCTTTTCAAAATTTTTTTCATCTTGTGAGATTAAACAATTGGTAAACTTTAAAATTTTTTCATATTGTTTTCTTTTTATATTCGAGATCGTTGACGTTCCGATACCATATTTATTAGACAAAAACGCCCCGATTTACCGGGTATCAAAGCATCGATTATATCCAATTTGCCTTTTAATGAAACTACAACACGTTTTCTTTTCGTTGACATGTTGGTAATATTAAATAATGTTTTAATGTTGATCAATTTTTCAAGAAACAAACGTTCAAATTGTATCAAATTTCAACGATTACTGACCCATATTTTACCCTGGACTTGTTAGAACAAATGCATAAAAACGAGTGTAACGATAAAAATTTAAAGATTGCATTACATCATGTATGTAGACAGTGGACGCAATTTGCCGCGTGCATATTAGCAAATTTGTAATATTTTTGTTTATGTTGACCAATCCGGATAATTGAAAATTCGGGTAATCAAGGTTCTACTGTATTGTCGGCTAATAAAAAATACAAACAATATAAACAGTCGTAAAAATTTTTTTTTTACGTTTTCAACATAACTTTGCTAGGCGCGTCCTGAGCACATTGTGGATATATGTATTGACACACTAGGCTCGTCGTTAGCACGGAATGAGTTAATATATGAAATTTTAATGGTAGTCAATTGAAAATGAATTGATGAGAAGAAATGGTCAGCCAGGGACGCTCCAGTATTTTCTGCAATAAATAAAGAAAAACGGAGGCAATATCATTTTTCAAAATAAAAAAATATAAAAACAGATATACACTTGGGCCTCGTATAACACGGTTTTACACAACACGGATTTATACAACACGGTGCCAAAAAGCGTGGTATATTTTTATACAACACGCTTTATATAACACGGTTTCAAAAAAAAATTAAATAATTTACATGTTTAATTTATACACCAATGTAATGTGCACATGACAAATCTTCCCGAGCGTGTCGACACCTGTCAATTTTGTTTGTTTCGATACATTTCAGTTGCACTCTGGCAGTCAATGGTGCAGTGCATATTTCTTTGTAATCCGTGGATTATTCTGGCTTATTTGTTGTGTTTATACACTTAACATATTTCATTTTATCATTACGTATGTACATACATGTACATAATAACCCTTGGCAGTTCAGAAGCATGACGTACATTCCCTACTAGATTCCACTTGCCTTGCTAAATCCTTGGTTATTTGAAAAATATTTAAAATTGTGTACTCAAAATCAAATTATAAATAAAATATGTAGTGTATAATAGTGTGTAATATGTATTTTATTTTTGTTTAATTTTTTTGTGCGATTTTTGGGTATATTTTGTATGGCTGTTTCAAAGTTATGCGGTTTTTAAAACCCATGGAACGCATCCCCATTTTTTCTATGTAAGCCATAGCTTTTTTTGTGCGATTTTCCCCGGAACGCATCTATCGCAGAAAAAAAGGTTTGAGTGTATCAAGTTATAAAAATATTTGCATTCGAGATTTAATATGCACATGTGTGATTGGTGAAAATAATTTGATTGATGCAATACATTTACTTATTTGGAAAAATAACGTCATCATATGAGAGATAACTCAAAAAATATGTACCATGCAATAAATAATAACAATTATTTAACCAGTTTTATTCTAAAATGTTCTCGTGTACCCATTTTTTCTTTAAAATAGTTGGAGTGCAAAGGGTTAAATACATAAGTAAGTACATACGTAATATAACGCTTGATAATTTATACCAATTTTGTAGATTTAATCGTATCAATTTATTATTTATTTGTAGATGAAAAGTATTTAGACCCCAAAATGTTGACAGTTACGGGTAAAATTAAAAAAAAGAGAAACTTTATTTCTATTGAAAAAAAAATCAATATCCTAGATTGTCTTAAAAGGGGGTAGAGACCGCCATCCCTTGCTAAAATTTTCAATTTAAATGAAGCAACAATTAGGACGATACAAAAAAATGAAAACAAAATTAGACCTATAGCTTTAGCAGGATCGTCTATCAGTGCGACAAAGATTGCCTGCATACGCTCAGTAATAATAGAAAAAATAGAAAGAGCTCTTATGATATGGCTAGAAGATTGCAATGACAAAAACATTCCTGTGGACAGAAGCATTATACAAAAGAGGGCACAAGAAATTTATGATAATTTAAAAAGAACTGAACAATCGTCATCGGAAGATCAAAACTCATCTCACAATTTTTTTGCTAGTAGAGGATGGTTTGAAAATTTTAAGAAGCGATTCTCACTACATAATATAAAAATTCGAGGAGAAATTGCGTCAGCTGATTTTGAATCTGCTAAAAAGTTTGTTCCAGAATTCGCAGATATTATAAAAAATAAGGGCTACACACCAGACCAGGTTTTCAATGCGGACGAAACGGGATTGTATTGGAAGAAGATGCCGCAACGAACCTACATATCAAAAAATGAAAAACACACGAAAGGATTCAAGGTGGCGAAAGAAAGAATATCTTTACTATTATGCTCGCAATTCTTCAGGAGATTCCATAATGAAGCCATTATTTATTAACCAATCCTTAAACCCCCGAGCACTAAAAGGTTATGATAAAAAGAATTTACCTGTTTATTGGAGAGCCAATAAAAAGGCTTGGACCACAAGTATTCTTTTTAAAGATTGGTTTTACAATTGTTTTATACCTGATGCAAGAGATTATACGAGAAAAAAGAATCTTGATTTTAAAATATTATTGATATTGGACAATGCACCAGGACATCCTCTCGATTTAAAATATCCTAATGTTGAAATATTATTTTTACCACCAAATACTACGCCTTTAATCCAGCCCTTTAGACCAAGGTATAATTTCAACATTTAAAGCCTATTACATTCGTCGAACATTTGAAAAAATAGTAGAAGACATTGATCAAGGTGAAAATTTAACACTTCCACAGGCTTGGAAAAAATTTTCTATTCGAAATTGTTTCTGCATCTGCTAAAGAAATAAAACAATCCACTTTAAATTCTTGTTGGAAAAAACTATTGCTAGAAGTAGTGTCTGGAGAAAATGTTTTACCACCAATAGAAGATGAATACCAAAGGACAATAAATATTTGTTGTGAAATTGGTGGAGAAGGTTTTAATGATATGAATATTCATGACATTCAAGAAATATTGGAGGATCGTACGTTGAACGAAGAAGAATTAGTCGAAATGTTAGATGAACCCACCACAATTAATGACTCAGAAAGCAGTTGCAGCGAAGAAGCTACATGTTTCACATTAAAAACGATAAATGACGGTTTGGAATTGGCTACAAAATTAGAAAACTTTTTAATTGAAAATGATCCTATAATGGAAAGAAATTGGAAATTTAAGAGGGAATTGCAACAGATTTTGGAACCTTATAAGGAAATACGTAAGGATTTATATGCTAAAAGCAGACAATCGCTTATTACCGAATTTTTGAATGCTAAAACCACAAGAAATCCAGAGTCCTCCGATGATGAAAACGTACAACCGATTTCGAAAAAGAGTGAAACATATAGAATTATAAGTGATAGTGATTATGAATGATTACCATTTTATGTTGTTAAAGTTTTTTTCACGAATATGTAAATATATATTTGTTTATTTATAAAAATAAAGTATATATTCATATAAATTATCTTCGTTACTTTTTTTTTGGGAACGCATCCCCTAATTTTGTATGAACTTCAAACCTTGCATAACACGGATTTGTATTACACGAGGTTTTTGTGGAACCACATACCCATGTTATATGAGGCCCAAGTGTATTAATCTAATCTAGCGAGTATAACAATGGTGACGACGCGAAAATTGTTTGTTCTTTTATAAGATTAGAATTAGGCGAGCGAAACCTGTTCTTTTAAAAAAATATATTGTGGAAATAAGTACTAACTAAAAAATGTGTTTTTATTATTTAAAATATCATGCCTTTCCATCAAGAAGTGACAGTTAACACCTTAAAAGTGAATTTAGATTAATTAAATTTCTATGCAAACTTGCTTCTCTTTTCAATATTCAATGAAGACGGGCTTACCTCATTTTCTTTGTCACACATTTCTTTGCAAAAAATTATTCATTGTATTGATACAAGAAAATTTAAAAAAAAAGTTAAAGTATTTTAAGCGGATGTGGATTCTAACACACATGTACATACAGTGTGCGAAAATCATGAGGAGGTGAAAAACATCATGTTTTACAATAATCGCTCTATTTCCCAAACTAGTGGTCAATGGAATTTTGAACGCATACGTACCATATACAGTTGCTTACAGTTGTTTTTTAATTCAACGACTAATTTAAGGCAACACAAGTATTATTTATTATTATATATTATTACACATTCACAATAAGATTTTTATAAAAAAATATTCGGTTCACTACACACAATACATACCACATTAAATACTTTGTACACTCTTACTGTAACTCACCCGAATTATAACATTGTATATGTTATTTTTTTTCGATATGCTCATCCACAACGGGCATTATACTATATACATACATACACTTTCACTGCATTTTGATGGCTTAACAAATCTCAACTTTTTGCTCAGGATAACCGTGTGTTAGAAGAGAGAATGTATATTTTTGGTATCATGATTAGACTAAATATTTAAATTCCTCAAACAAGAAATCAAGTAAATTTCAAATAATCAATTTTAATAATTACGTAATAGCTGAGATTTTATCTTTTCTGTTCCCACACCAAAGGAAATGTAAATGTAAGAAGGAGACAGACTTTATTCAATATTGCCATAGTCACTTTACCATTCATAAATTATTGAAACCAATAAAATTATACACAAAATCTCATAAAAGTTGCTCAAGAGTATATGTAGGTAATTGATATGATACAGTGTTGGTGAGTAAAAGAAAAGAAGTATTATTTTTTGTTTATGTATGTGTAGCTGTGACTGTCGTCAAGAGATTGGTACATAATACTTATATGAATAAATCTAGTAGATAAATCTTACCCGCATTTAAAGCGGAGTCTGTGCAAAAGGTAGAACTACCTTTCCCGATTAAAGTGTGTTAATCGTTATGAGACATATAGGTGTTTCCAGAAGTGCTTTGGCGATAATATTGAACATACATATCGATGACAACAAAAACCAGTGAAATGGGAATGCAAAATGCCAATGACCATGCATTTGAATCGAATGCCTTTCCCTTATTTCATCCTCAAGAGATATGGTATTTTTTTATGATATCGACTGAAGGTGCTTGATGGAATTTCAATATCAAATTTGTATTGTTACAATTTTGTACGATTCCGATTTTCTAATGAAAATTATCACAGGTAATTGAATTTAATGATTATTAGATTGATATTGTTAAATTTGTTTTAGTTGTAATTTGCTGCTTGCCTGGGGGTAAGCGTTTTCCTGTAATTAATAAATTTAATATAATATATATATGATGCTAACTGTTTATTTTACGTCAGTTCTGTTGCATCCGTGTGATAGAATGCCTGAAGATGCTGAAAGGCAAAACTCGGGTCGTTAGTGACAAAACATGTGGAATCGTAGAAAATTGTAACAACGACAGAGCTTCTAATTAAAATATTTTTAATTTTAATGCATACTAAATATCTCAAATGTTTCAAACATCAATATGCTTACATTGTGGCTGTATAAATTATAAAAAAATATTATTTTTTCATATTCAAAATTTATCTTATTTAATATTTATCTTATTTTTTATTACAGCATATAAATTTTAGTGATGAAATAAGATGTCTTACATAATGTAAATTTGATGTAAAATTTATTCAAATACTTTATATTTCTAGTATTTTGGTAGATTTAATTAAGGTCACAGAGAAATCGTTAATTTTGAAAACAAAATCACCAACAGGAGATCACAACTTGAGGAACAGTGAAAATTAAAAATTGTGGGTTTTATTTTTAATGCGTTAACTGATACTTCTTGATGGGAAAGCATGATATTTTAAATAATAATAAAAACAAATTTTTTAGTACTATTTCTACAATATATTTTATGATCAGTTGCATTATTTAGCAAAAATCTCTGATTATTATGGATTATGCTTGGTACCATTCTATATGGCAAAATAATTTTCTAGAATAAGCAATCACATTGATGAGATGAGAATTTGCTCCTAAAGTGTTGTATTCCAATGGATATGGATAGTGTAAACTTTCTTGAATGATTTAAATTCAAAATCCTATGTATTGGATTTGGTCAAAAACATTTTAATATACTATATCTGTGGAATCTACCAAACATGCGTCTATGCAGTGTGTGCCATTGATTTACAAAATATACTTTTATATCTATATTACATTATAATAGATTATTTTGTTATTGAAAAATTTGATTCTAAATGATTAGAATAACGTATTAGCAGGTCAATACGGAGGATATTCATATACAACGTATTTATTGTAATCTATAGATGTCACTTGCATGGTAAGATGGCGTGTGGCAATGTTTTACAAAATGGCAGTGTTACGCTGCTCTTGTATGAAAAATGATTATTGTTTACTCAAACAGCAATACAAGAAATATATTGTATATATTATTGAACAAAAAAAACTATCGGTGCCAATTAACATATTTGATTATTTGAAAAATATTACAATCTATGTTTGTAGCTGAAAATGTGATCAACAAAAACAAAAAAAAGCTGCTACCTATAGGACTTGCCGTCTATATTTTTTGATTTGAATTCTCATTTTTTCCTGCTTGAATATTTATATATTTGAAATCAATTTATTTTCAACTGCCGGGTTTGGCACACATAGTAAAATATTTGCAATCCCTGAATGTCGCTTCTGAGTGCAAGTTCTGAGAAATACAACTTTTTTTAAAGCCATCATTTTTTTTTGTATTGTTAATTTACCATATGTTTTTTTGTTATGATAAGTTGATCTATGAATAAGAAATGTTAATATAATTTTGGTTTGAATTTTCTACACCACACATCTATTTTAATAAAAAACAATCTAAACAAAATTGCGATTGAATACGCAACACATATATATATAGTTGTATTGTGAGATTAGTTTTTTTAGAAATAATATATTTCCTATCATTTAAATACTTATTTCAATACTAGTAAATACAAATTCTCTCAATACTCATGCTAATAGTCATAAAATAATGAACTTTGATTCTTACCCCCTTCCCAAGTTCAGTAAAAAAGTCCCATTTTCATATTAAAAAGTAGATTCACTGTTTTCCTTAGTAATGAACCACGTTACGATGCAGTTAGTCTGAGATGCTTGTCAATGAAGCGAAATATGTTTCACATCTAGTAGCACACCGAGTAGAATAACAAAGCTATAAACTAAGATTTTTTAAACACAATTACTTGTAGAACTCCATTATAACACTGCGAAAAAATAGTATTGCAATGTAATTTAGATCTTCAAAATTTATAAGGTATATAATTGATAGCTATTTCGGCTTACTCCATTCAGACTGATACCTTATAAATTTTGTAGATTTAAAAAAAAAAAATTTTCACTGTGATATTTAAAGTGATTGTCGATGTCATTAAAAATATCATGTAAATGTTTTTTTTCTCATTGCAATAGTGATTTTTTATTTCCATTATTGTCTATTTGTTTGTCTTTTTATGCTTTGATTTATATCTGTCAAATAAATAAGTTGATAATGCTTGCAATGAGTGAAACTGATCTTGGTCATTATAATTTAAAATGTGGAAGTGGTGCTAAAAAATTGTATTGTTTATTTAAATTTTTGTTTATTTTGCAGCTATCATTCCGCACATGATTGAACGAAAATCTGGACATCTTGTTTACATGAGCTCCTTGCAGGGGTTGGTCGCTCTTCCATACCGTTCTGCATATGGAGCATCAAAACATGCACTGCAAACATTCTGCGATTCCCTCCGTGTTGAAACTCGGAAACACAACCTAAAGGTTACAGTCATTTCCCCGTCATATGTTAGAACTTCTTTATCAATCAATGCTTTGACGGGAACTGGAAGCAAACATGGACGTAAGCATGATTATATTTTTATTGATGTTTATGAATATTATTGAAATAATATCTTCAGGTTGCAATATTTTTCCTTATATATTTCCTTCAATTGTATCTGTTATTTCATAGTTCATATTCAGCAAATCTTTATTTGACAGTGGGAATGAGAAGCCCAACATGTAGCCAAGTAGTCAATATCGTTGGTTTCAGTTGTAGTCTTTACACGAATGAATCTCAGCAAGGACAATTTCACAGATTCATCAATGAATTTGTGAAAGCATGCCCGTCTAAAGTCCCTTCCACTCATCCAATCTGTAAAATCAGGGAGTAGCGTAACACAATTGTAATTTACATACAAAACATACAAAAAAATATAATTTTACAGAGATGGATGGCTCAACGGATAAAGGAGTGTCCCCGGAATATGTTGCCGAAAAGACGTTAGATGCTGTCGCTGGCGGACAGGAACGTGTACTTATAGCCCCCCTCCTGCACCAAATATTTGTATATTGTCGGGTTTTGTGGCCGAGTTTACACGGCATTGGATTAAACTATTATGAGAAATCTTCAGAGCTGAGCGATAGCTCGACAAATAAGAAGCAATCTTAAAAAAGACACCAAATAACTGTATTCTATTTGGAAATACCAAGTAATGAATTTTTTTTTTTTTTTTAAATAATAAAAACACATTTTTTAGTACTTATTTCCACAATATATTTTTTGATCAGGACCGGTTTCGCTCATCGCGAGCATTATCAACTGATTGATCAGTTTGTGATTGATCAGATGATAATGCTCATGATAATGAGCAGTTCTGATCACGCACTAATGAAATAAGTTGCTATGCATGTTTTATTATTTAAAATATAATGCCTTTCTATTTTAAATAATAAAAACACATTTTTTAGTACTTATTTCCACAATATATTTTTTGATCAGGACCGGTTTCGCTCATCGCGAGCATTATCAACTGATGATCATAGTATCAACTGATGTACTAAAAAATGTGTTTTTATTATTTAAAATATAATGCCTTTCCATCAAGAAGTGACAGTTAACACCTTAAAAGTGAATAATGCCTTTCCATCAAGAAGTGACAGTTAACACCTTAAAAGTGATTAATGAATTATTGATGATATCTGTTTACATGTATCTACCGTGTAGTCTTATTGTCTAACCTTTTTCTTTTATTTTGAGTTACATATTTTTTTTTTAAAAACAAACTTTCTACTGGCAATTGAAATTTTGTATTATATAAATATGTTTACTTGGGTAGCTTTGTATTAAAGCTAGTCGTAATTGATTAATGGTAAAGACACATTACTGACCAAACCATAATTTAATATTATATTAGGAACAGAAAGGTGTTTTTTTTTTATGTTCATTCATTTTGACTATTGTGGTATATATTGTAAGCAAATTAATCAAAACTATCCTTATATTAATTTTTAAGCTTAGGTTAATATTTATTAATAAAATTATTCACAATATTGACATGAGTATAGGCAAATGCAACTCAAAATGTTACCAAGTAGAAATCTAGATTTTAAAAATAATATGATGATGAATTTACATTATTAATGGATAAGCAGTTAAATTTTGGATAATCACTTCACTCAATGAAGCTAAATTTATGTTGCTCTTGATAGAATTGATTGTAAGACTCAAAATTATCAATTGGGTTGAGTTGAATAATAAAAAACCAACTGATGTTTTTAGGTATTTTGAGATATAAATGGGATAAAGTTCCAAATTTAAATTTTATTAGCAGAACCAACTTTAACCTTTCCGGGAGTAGAATAATTAATATGGTGAAAGCTATGGAAAGTGAGTTTTTTTTGACATGGAAAATAAATACGTTTTTTGTTATCAAATTATGAGAATATGGAAATAGTAAAAAAAATATTACTCTGTTCTGAAACAGTAAAATAATACATCTGGTTGTCCATAGATAATATTATAATTCATACATGAAGGATAAATACACCACTCACCCATAGAAATGTACCATCGTATATGTACGACCATACACCTTCAAACAAAAATCGTGCCACATACATGCACGACCACACTCTTTTAAAGGTTAATCCAGTCTAGTTTCAGTTTTATTTGCATTATTACATTTTTGCAGGCAAATTTTCTAAATGTCAATAAGATTTTTTATTTATTTTTTTATATTATCAAATATTCATAATTAAATTAATATTTTGTAGACTTTTCAATATTCTAGGGCAGTGGTCGACAAACTTATTAGCCAAAGAGCCAAATGTGAACATTACAACAATTTAAAAAAATTGGGAGCCAAATCTGCTTGTATAGTAAACTTTTATTACAGTAAATAAGTAGAACACTAAATAAAACTAAATTTCATACTTAATAAATATTTATTAATGCAAACAATGTGCTTGCATCTCCTTGGAAAGTTTGAGTAGGTCAGGTTTGTATGTTGTCGTTTTAAATTTCAGGCATGATTCCAAGTTCTCATCAATAAGACAACTTCTCAGTTTACTCTTGATAATGTTCATGCTTGAAAAAGATTGTTCGCATATATATGTAGAACCGAAAAGGGAAAGAACAGCAAACGCGAGCTTTTTCAGCTGATCATAAGAGTCAGGAATACTATTCCAAGCGTTGAAAATGATCACGTCTTCCTTCTCCAGGTCATTCAGAGCAGACCACTTGTGTTGTGTACTAAGATCACATTTTTTTTCTCCAATATTTCCAATTCAACACAAAGACGTTTGAATTTAGAGCGCCATATCTCCTTGTTTTTTAAATCCAGCAATTGTATTTCAAAGTTACCAATGTCAATTTCAAAACCAGAAAATTTCAATTCGGTTATCGTAGCATTAAGAGTGTTTTTTTTTAATGAAAATAATATTGTGCCTTCCGTGGATATTTGTGCCAGAGCCGCACTTAAGAAGCCAAAGAGCCACATGCGGTTCTGGAGCCGCACTTTGCCGACCACTGTTCTAGGGATCCCAAATTTCTTTGGAAGTGAGTGGTATGACATATGCACTGTATGTATGTATGAAAGTCAACCACAATTCATAAATGATGAACAATCAGTACTGTTAATATGAAATATAAACTATAAAACTGATAACAAATAACATTTAAGATTTTTTTTTTTTGTTATTATAAGAACAAATGCTAAGCCAAAAAAACAAGTTAAACTCACTGATTTTAGAAGGCTATCAGTAAACTTTGAAATGCAATAAGTCAGTGGAAGTTGCAAATATGTATCAAAGTAAAGTGTAACCAAAAGATCCTTGATCTAATCCGAGATTAACCACCAAACTTTGTCATTAGTTATATATTATATATATCATTTTTGAATTATGAATAGGCCATTTAATTCATGCAGGCAATGTCCATACAATATTATACATTTTGAACGTAACATATCAAATTTATTTCGCATTTATTTCGACGATGACGATTCTCCGGACTTGTAGTATATATATATAATCTAACAGAACAAAATTGAAAGCTTCATTTCAAAGTGTTACCTTTTGTTTATTGACGGAAAAACATTACATTCATAAACGAAAACACAATGCATTGTTGTCACGAACCGATTGGATCATCGTATGTGTTTTCCACTTATTGACTTCAATACTTTTACCGCAGATCAGCAAAAAAACCTGTGAAATGTGAAATTAATGCAAAATACCTTTATCGATAAAATATCAGAAAAAAATGAAAAATATAATTATTTTATGGATGGCAAGATCCCAAGATATTATATACTGATAAAATGGTGAACAAAATTAGAGGCTTGAATAAATTTAGGATTACTCTAGTTACATTTTTAATAATGATGACGTTTCGCCAAAAATATTGTTTAGATTTTTATTTGAAATAAGTTTCATATAAACACTACTTCAGCTGACATTTTCATCAGTCAGTGTCAAATTAGTTATTAATCAAATTAAATTCATTTACATGAAAATTATCGGGACATAAAACAGCAGTCGTCATGTTATCCTCGAACAATGCTGAGTATTTTTTTTTTTTTTTATAATGAGACGTCTTAAAACTCCCAGTCGATACCTTAAATTATAAGGTATATTTTGTTTATAATCATACTTTTGACTTCCAAATGACTTTCACAGAAATGTGTTGTAAATTGCGCTAAAGATCAGGTAGTTAAAAGTTCTTTGAATTCTCAGCCACTAACTTCATAACATTAAATAAAATTTGTAAGTCATGGTTGATGATTTTAGATTCATTATTTTGTTTATGGCTTAACAACATTTATAATTACTATATTAAGTTTCTGATAGTGAGCATTATTGTCAAGCTTTTAAATGCTTCGTTTTCTTGTAATTCTTGTAAAAAAATAATACTGATTAACATTAAAGCAATGTGTGTGATTCTATTGGATGTATGTATACCCAGTTATATTTTTTTGCAATATTTTTGATTTTTATGTGATTTACTTGTTATGCACTTTTTTTATTATTACAACGAGTGAGGTAATAAAAGTGGCAAAGAGACAGAAGAACCAACAAATGAAGCTAAAACAATGCAAGAAAGATTAAAAGTGTCTATACAGATGGTTTTTTGGCCAATGATCCCTATACTATTCGTGCTAGAAAATTTCAAACTGAATTCAGACTCATGGAACTTTATAAAGAATTGCATCCATGGGAAATGCGGAAATCAAACCAAAATTTTTTTTTAAATAATAAAAATATATTTTTAGTGCTATCTCCACAATATATTTTTTGATTTATAAAGTGATTAATGAGGTATAGCTAAACTTACTGCCTTATTTAAAGAATACAAATTAAAACAATTTTAGCATCACAAGATATTTGGTTCAATAGAAAATGTCATTGTCACAATATTGTACCAACGTATGTATATTTAAAAACAGCCAAGGTTTCCAATTGTTTTAAAAGCCCTTAAATTAATGAAGAGATGGTGCAGTTTGAGGGATTTGGTGAATGTTTACTTATTTTATATTCATTCTTTTCTTATTAGTAAACTTCATCCAGTAGAATTTGACATTTTAGATAAAATTAGATTTGATGTTTAAAACTTTGTCCATCAAATTTTTTTTAACTAAAAGAAAAAATTGAATTGCTAATCATGTTGTCTACACCACTTCGGTTAATTTTGATATTATCAGGACAAATTTATCAAATAAAGACTTTATAATATTTTCTTAATGAAAAATTAGCTTCTCAAGATTTAGAAAATCTTGCCGTGATGTCGCTGTTAGATCAGATATGGCTACTAAGTATTTATGCTCAACTATTCTAAATCAAGAATGTCAAAATAATGTTAAAAATAATATGTTAGAAAAGCATGCTCTAAAATCTATAAAAATGAAATTAAATAATAATTTCGCTATTTCTAAAGTGGATAAATTTTTGCTTTCATAGATATCAAAAATCTTAATCACCGTTCGGCCATTGATATTTAATAAATTATGAATTATTGTATCGATCAGAACTATTTTAAGTTGAATGATAAGTTTTACCAAAACAGTTGGACGTGTTGGCAAAGGTAGTCCCCATTGTCACCAATATTAGCTTATTTTTTTATGAATTTTATAGAATCAAAAATTACTAATTTAGATCTGTTTCAGAATGTCATCTACTGGTACAGATATATATATATAAATACATATATATATATGATATTTTAGTACCTTGGGGAGGTACCGAAAGACGACTTAATAGTTTTTTTTTAATATTACGAGAAAGGTTCATAACTCAATTCAATTCACAACGGAATTGGGTATGAAAAAAATTACCTTTTTAAATTTAAACAGACAATTAATTAATCATCTATTTTATAATTATATAATACATATAGTATTTATAGTAAAGACACATTTACCAACAATTCATGTAAATTACCAACGTTTCATTCTTTTATTCACCATTTATTTGTCAATTCCTATGATCGAAGCAAATTTTAATTTAGAACTGAATATTATTAAACGGATTGCACAGAATAATGGATATGATACAATGTTGATTGATTGACTTTTACTTTAAAAATTAGTCTTATTAAATGTAAGCTCGAGCTTGATGGTTGATAAACCAAACCTTCTGTTAAAAAACGGTGGGTATTAAGCTTAATTAAACTATTTTGGCAGAGTTTCAGAAAATATATCCGAGAAGATGGATAAAACATATTTTAAAATAACTTTAATTTAATAATCAATGTGTTAGTAAATTCTAAGGATAACATTAATATTTTAAGCCAGTGGCATTTATTTTTTAAACTGTGATTCCTATGAGGCTATGTATATTAGTCAAACCAAAAAATTGTTTAATATTGGATTCAAGGAGGTTTTTGCTTGTGCCAAAAAGGCTATGAATTTTCCACACTTGGAAACCATCTGTATCAAAATAAACATTCGTTTGATATTACAAAAAACTTTGAAATCCTACATCTAAATAACAAGTCTATAATGTTAAATAAACCAATACAAATCTTTTCAATGATCAAATAATTTTTTCATCATCACCATCGCTGTTTGGCTTGTTTGTAATTTGTATTCATGTAATAGTCGGCAATGCTTGTGATAAGTGAAACCGGTCCTGATCATTAAATATATTGTGGAAATAGTACTAAAAAATGTGTAATTATTATTTACAATGAGTTTTTGGTTAATTTAGAAATTTTCTAGCACGACTATTAATAGTATGAATAAATATTAAAAAAAAAAAAAATTGGGTCTTGCCAAAGTTTTCATGAATAATATATTTTTTTTTACGGCAGTAGCCTTAAAAAATAGACTTGAGTTGTTACTTTTTATGTAATTTGTCAATAAAGTCAATGTATTGAATGATTTTCCATGTATGTAATATTGCAATTTAATAAAAAAATTGAGAGTTGAAAGTGGAGGTGTCCAAAAGGTTTAATAACCATTAAAACATCATTTTCTTTTTTTTATATGTTGAACAGCTGAAGACCACTGATATGTTATAAAATTTTTAACATTTACTGCATGCTCAAAATTATCTTTTTAAAAGAATAACATAAATTAGTTATTTATTTATTAAAGTAGTATGTATTAAATTGTGGTTTTTGCATTTATTTTGGTTTCTTTCCCTCATCCTTATCAAGCACAGGGAATCTTTGGCCAAACAAAATTTTTATTCAATTGTAAAAGATAATGCAAAATGAACAAAAATAAATTTGTTTGGTACTAACACATTACAAAAATTATAAAAATGCCAAAAATATTTATATACCTAATGATAAGGTTTAAAATTAAAGGAATAGATAACTAGAGAAATTATGATCATGTAGCCAAGTGGTAGCACTTTTTGACATCTATCCTGTTTGACTGTGGAGTCTACTGGTTCGAATCTCCGAATGAACAATTCTATATGTTTATTTTTGTCGGGATTTCCGTCTGAGACATTTATATTCCTCTGCCACTTGTGTGATCCAAAAACTGGGCACTCTCTGAAAAAGAGGTTTAACTACCAAATTCCAACCACATCTCTCTCTCCATAACGAATTCATAGTCGACATCGATGAAAGGTAAAAATTGATGACTGCCAAGTAACGAAATATCTGGAGAATAACCTTTTATGCACCACTTATTACTGGCAAAACTTTATAGGCAGCCTAGGATGATTTTGTATAAAACAAAGTAAAAATCTTGCCATTAAAATTTTATTTAGTTCTTTACTGGTTGTTTTATTTATACCTTGATATAATACAATTTCAAATAAACATACCTAGCTTTCTACTAAGTAAAGAAGGCTTACGTAAAAAAATTAGTTACGTGGCTGAGATGGATTTGCATTTTCATTAATTTTGGTTTTTATTGTAGATTTTGTTTTCTCTTAACCCGTTGAGGAGTATGGCCGTAAATGTATGTCCAAATATTGTGATGTCTTTTATCAATTGCAAGTTCCGTATTTTATGTTGAATAATTATAATTTCTTCAGATATTCATGCTGCACATATCTGTCAATAATTTTAAGCAGTCGGGCTTACATTATTTATTTGTTTCAAATTAATAAAAGAATTTTACGAAAAAAAAAAAATTCAAAGAAATTACACTTTTAATCATGTACCATAAAATTTACTCTGTTCAACCGCTTTCTTTCTAGGAATCAGTGTCAATGTCAAAATGTCAAAACTGCAATTATTTTTTTAGGCTCAAACTAAAGTAATTGTTTCTAGAAAATTCATAGTGAATAAATTTATTTACATTTATTACTATGCATTTCTCAATTGTACAACATTATTTATTACGATATATAAATAAATTTCACATTCAAAAATTTTGTGTTAACCAAATGGAATTCAATATCAAGGAAGAGAAAAAAATGAGAAAAACATTATGATTAAGTAAACAATGATGGGTGCACTGATTGGGATATGTACCCTAAAAAGCTGCTCCTCTACACTGTGATGTCATGACCGATCATTACCTACGCAACCTCTATATGGGGACACATGGGCAAAGTTTGTATGGATAAATTATAAACTGCACAGAACAAAATGTTACGTACTATTGTGGATGATCTGTGGTTCTACAACTCACAGAGACATTAAGATAGCTTCAATTCATGATGAAATTCAGAAGCTGTTGACGAAATTCTATAGTGACTGTAAAGAACATATAAACCTGACAATAAAATTATGCATAGATGTGTACAATTCCATTTTTTTATTAGTAATAAACACACCACACTAGAGATGAATAGGAAATGAGGATTGAAAAACACTCTCCGTACCCAATTATTGTGAAAATGAAAATACAAGTCGAGTGGGATTTTATTTTAAAAGAATTGTTTTTTGGTTGTAAGTATGTCATAAGTTGGGGTCTTATGGTAATGGTACAGGTATTTCGATGCAAATGTGTTAAAATATTGATAGAACTAAAAAACATGGATTACGCTACTTATAACTGCAAATATAAGGTAAACTTCGCCACACTTAAAGGAGTTTCACGTACCATACAATTAAAAGAATCAAGCTACTCCAAATGAACCATTCTTCAAGAAATGGCCACATTTTCAAATATATTCCATCTTCAATTTAAGTGTCCTAACCATATTTTCATGCATGAAATAGATTAAAGGTTTAGTCCAGGATTATTGCTGTGGGAATTTAATGTACGAATACTTACCGCTATCCCTTTTCTGGGTTTAACCCTCCCGGTACTAACATATCAACTGATGAGACGGCTGATTATAGCATGTCGACAGTTAAGACAGAGAAGAATTAATGTTGTTAAAACTTTTGTGAAAGAGCGAATCTTTATACTGATAAATACTCTGATTTGCCAACTAATCTCTATAAGTTTGGTTAAAACCAAATACTTCTGAAATACATTGTTAATAATCTGGGTTTTAGCAGGTAACAGGGTAAGGCATTCATATTAATTTGTTTATAGTGTATACATTTTTCATACGGGAGGATGTATCAAATAATAATGTTACACATTGTGAAAACTCTCCACAAAGAAAGTTATTTTTTAATAATCATCAAACATGGTTTTTTACAGTTTTAAATAAAAATAATTTGGTAAAGTTTAATATAAACTTGTTGAACAAATTGTTTTAAGTCATTATTTACAAATAAATTATACTAAATTTTGTAGATGTGTAGACCAAAAGAATTTCTGTTTGCGCTTAATGGATAAAGCTACGATTTTACAATTCTAATAGAAAAATACTAAAGCCCTTTGGAAGTATGGGAATGAATTTTTAACAAGGTGCATAAAACATTTATTACAAAAATATTTTTTTCATAATTGGGATAAGGATTCATAGATAATAGAATATTAAATTGTAAAAACACTGATTTCATTTTTCAATGTAATAGAATTCAATTCTCAATATTTAATTTAAAATAGTATAGAAGAATGAATTATGGCATTTTTATTACATTTGAATGTAACCATAGGTACTAAACTTTTTTACAAATACAAAAATAATTCATTTTTCATCTATAACTCTCAAGTGACAGAAAAATAAGATAAAATAAAACAAAATTTTATGAAATGTCAGCGAAAATTTCTCAACATGGAGAAAAAAATACGTAAAATTCAATTTGTTTTTAACCATGTTTATACATTATGGTTAAAAATATGATTATTGAGCATTCTCATTTGCTAAGTTTATTACAATAAATTAACCTTTTTAGTCTCAGTCTATTTTGCCTAGTATGTGCGAAGAAATGTTCCAAGCATTTTTTTTTTGCCAAAATAACAAGTTCTGTTGCATCCGTGCGATGGAATACCTGAAGATGCCGAAGGGCGAAACCCGGGTCGTTTGTGATGAGACATACGAAATCGTACAAAGTTGTAACAATTCAAATTTAATATTGAAGTTCCATCAAGCACCTTCAGTCGATATCATAAAATAAAAAATAACAAGTTTTTATTTATTTTTTATCTCAGCTAATATTTACTTTTGAAATATGATTTTTTTGTGATGATCTTTCTATGTCTTGAATAATAATAAATTATCTTCATATATCGGTTACAACATAAATAGAAGAAAAAATGATTAAAAAACAATATGTATTCATAAAAACTATAAATTTCGATTTTGAACTCACTTAAAAAAAACTAGTATGACATGAAAGTATAATATTTTAACCTTGTTGCATCAACATGGTTTTTGCAAATTTATAATAAGTTTTAAAAAACATAGTATGAAGGTTTTTAGTATGGATTGTAACCCTTTCATTAAAAAATAAATAAAATGATAAAAACATATTCTCAAAATGTTTTCATTAGTATAAAAAATTCGAAATATATTTTCCTGGTCGGCCACTGAATATACTTTGTAAAATTAGACATGGTATAGAAAAAAATGTGGCAAATGCATCCAAAAGATCATCCCACTTCTACTTGGTATTATTCTAGGCTGATCGGCTTTGATCCATCTTGTAGAGCTTTTATTAGACTTTTTGGGAAGCACTATGGGTCATTTATTAACTGTAAACAAATCACCTCTAGATTTTTAATATGTAGTGAATGTAATGAATATAAGCATTTTGAAAAAAACTTAACTTTTGATTTTGAGGCTGATGGTTGGCCATCTTTGCATACACCAACCGATCATCATTTTCATGATAAAATATAAATCACATTGTTTTGTAAGGTTGTTCATCGTTAAAATAAATAAGAAAAAAAATGTAAACAGAATCAAAAGTCTGGAAGGATACCTAAGAATTGATATGTGATTATATTCTCTTGATGTAATATATCTGTATTCAGATGGCAAAAGGGCCCATAAGCATTTTTTTTCATGTTCAAATCATACTCCGCAAGAGATCAAAAATAGATTAAGCTTCAAGATGGCAAAAGGACAAATAGTGCATTTGAAAAAGTTGAATTCGAAAGTCAGAAGTAAAACACATAATGTTTCTAGTTGACATTTGAAAGTGTTTCACATAAACTGTTGGATTTTGTTATGGCTTTGATATTGATTATTCTTTTCACTCAGACATTCTTGAAATGGATGGTAGCCAAGCATTTTTGCCATAATGCATTATCAGTTTTATAACATTGCAAATTTCTTCAGGCTCACAAGCAATAGGTTGCCAATCATTGCTTTATATTAACTAAAAGATTTTTTTTTTTAATCAAAATACTGCCAATTGCAACATGCCAAAATAAGAAATAATTGCAAAATAGCTCATTTTTATTAACCCTCTGATTGCTAGCATCTCAACTGTTGAGACAGCTAACTGCAGTGTGTTGGTACTTAGAAATATAAGAGGGTTAATAGTGTTACTGAGTTCTTTTAATTATTATTTTCTATAATAAAATGTACCTTGACTTATACAGTTCTTCACCATAAATTTAATAAACACTTGCATTATTGAATTAATGTCTGAAAATTTCGGAGTTGGAATATCAGCAGGGAACGTGTGATAATATCGAAAATCTTGTTTAACAATTTTCTTTAATTCAAGACTTCAAACAAGAGAAAAAATAACACGTTAACAGAATAAAAAGATACAAACTATTGTTTATATCACTCAAACATTTGGTTTACAAGACCTAATTGAAACCTTACTTCGGCTCTCAACATTTTCAACCTTTTAACAGCTAGAAATAAATAAAATAGTAGGAAAGAGACATACCGGTGGGTTGTTAACATTAAATGGGTTAAAATTGACAGATAGTCCCTTTTGCGATCTGACTAATATTATATTTTGTTCGTAATTGCTGTAAAGTTGTATGTTTGCCTGAGTAAAAGAAAAAAATATTGTTTTTCAAAAATTTGACTTTTTTTATTATAATTATACTCTTTATTTTATTAATTTTACTATACATATTGCACGAGATTGAGATGATTATGCATGAAGTCTGAACTTGGACAGAAAAACAACTGTGAAAACCATGTTATATAACAAAATTATAAATATTAATGGTACGAGGAAAATGGAACTTAAATATATTTAAATCTAACCGATGAAAAAGTATAACTCAAATAAATATATAAAAAATAATACCAAAGACAAAATAAAACAATGGCCACAACGCTAGAAGACATAGTTTCATAGTTAATCTAATGGATTCCTTAAATAATTCTTAATATTTCAATGTTTCTTAACCCTTAAATTTTTTTTTCATTAAAGAAATGTTTAATCAGATTCCTATTCAAATCAATGTCTATGACACCGTGAATAATTTTTTATAATACATCACCGTTTCTTATGTTTTGCAATACCTAAGATTAAAAATAGTGAACGACTCGTTTAAGAATTAGGTGATGTAAAATATTGCTACAAAATGCAGAAGCGGACCAGCAAAACTGTGACGATGGTTTATTTACATAGTTTGTACACCCGCCACAGGCAGACCAGTGCGGCTGCGAGTGATACGGAGCAGTGAAGCGCTATTTTCTTTGAATTATCAGTGCGGACTAAGACGAGCGGCGAGGCCGACGTTAATTCTGATAATACTGGTAGGTGAGCTAATCGTTTCGGATTGTTTTCTTGCTGGTATTTGCAACAGGGATCGCATTGCCAAGATAAGGTGTAGCAGCCAGTCGATAGAACCGAGAGTACGCCAAATGGTGCGCACACCAGAGGTTTCCACACAACACCTGAAATTGAAAGATCATCAGCACAATGGTTCAGGCACTTCAGTACTGCGATTCATGTTTGACAGGTTATAAAAAAAATAATATTGTATCTTGTGAGTCAAATAATGTATAGATTGATCATCAACAGATAGTCTGTATTTTAGCTGTTATGTGCCTTACATGGTCAGCAGAACTATTGATAGGAATCATCATATTTTTAAAGACTTGCTGTCTTCGTAAAACAGTCAGACTTTTGAAATAGCCTCCTGTACATTTTCACAGACATAATAATGAAAATATCTCTCATGATATACATGAGGTTGCTATTAGAGAGCTGTTTACCTTTGATTGACTATTTTAGTTTTCACATCTGCTAAGAAGTAGCCTTGTTTATCCAAAAAATAATATCTTGTTGAATGCGACAGTTTAAAGGACAGAATAACGATACATTCCAAGCTATAATAATAGAGTCAAGATAATTGAATAAATAAAAGATGAAGATGAAAGACAAGGACTGATATATAGTCATATTGATGATAAATTGATGTGTAGTACATTTTAAATGTGTTGTCATTTAGGCAAGATATATCTTTGTTTTGCATATTATTGACCTTAAGTGGTTTGTCAACAAAGGTTATTTACCTGATACAATACTGGCGAGTCCACTGTAAACGGCCAACTTGTGCAATATATTTCCTACAATGATCCACCTGGACGTCTCCTCCGCCAACCGTTCAGGTTCTATGACTATGACGGCGCACTTTGCTTCCAATGCTCTTTCCAATTCCATCTCAAACTTGAACAATGCATTTTCGCTGTCATAAACTTCCCTGATAACAGCGACGTTGGACGACCGTAGTTCTCTGTCAGACACAACAAACATTTATGTAACGATGAATATACGAATGATACACAAAAACAGGAGGAATAATTGTGGCAATACGTAAAAAGTGATATTTGAAAATTATTCAATCCGAAATACGAATAAATAATGCGTAATTTACTAGTAATCACAATAAAAAACAAAAATTGGAATTCGACATAAAAATAACAATGAATCACACTTATTCGAGAATGTCATCGCAATAAATATATTTTTAGAGGAAGTGATAATTTATATTTGACGTCTAGAGTATTTTTCAACACAAAGAATCTACATATTTATCAAAGATTATATTATATTTATATACTGACCCGTCAATTCCTTCGGCCGCCATGTTTCCAGAATTTTAGATGTGTTCAGATGTGTTTGACAAAATTTACATATGATATCAGAGTGCGTCACTTGACTGCACTTTATACAAACGGCGCAAGCGCAAAGCGCTTTAATTCAAATAGGTATTTTAAAGAACTCTTACACATAAGACTTATAATTAAAAGAAATCTATAAAATTAACAATAAACATATTATATTCGGTATTTCCGAAACTATCGCTGTCACACTATAAAACAACTTATCCGCGATTATGACTTAGATTGAATATAAGGAAGTATGTTTGACTTTAATTTATTATAACTATACCTATTTCCGGATATGAGTTTATTTGTCATTTTATGTTTCATAATTTTGTTACTTTCCTACCTACATGATTAATTGAATTTTTAATTATAACGTGAAGAAATAATAGAAGAGAAAAATGTGTGAGTCTATTTGTGACAATAATTATGAAATTGGCGTAAATCAAGAAATCGAAAAAAATGAGTTATTCATTTATTTCTTAAACGATTTTTTATAGTGTTAAATAAAACTTTGAATTGCTCAATATGTATAAAAAATGAGTCGAACCTAAAAAAATATTATTTTCTCATAAGCTATATACAAAATTTTTATGTTAAAATAAAATTGAAGCTTAATAGAAGAAATTTTGAAACCCTGTGTTGTTAAATCTAAAAGAAATTAAAGCATTGAAACGCAAGTATTTAAATATCTCAAAACGTAAGAAACATAACTTAAGCCACTTTCATAATTATGGCACATTTGATTAATAATTTTCATTACCACCTGACTCGAAAAAAAATAAGAGGCACAAGATTGTTTTAACGATTATACATCACATTACATGTCACAATAATCAATACCATAAATAAATAAAGCTGTATAAATTTAACTAATCTATAAAGATTTAATTTTATTCATTTGAAAACAATAAAATGACTTGTCCAAGAAAAAAGGTTTTAATTAAGAACATATGGGTTTTTTTTAAGTTTGTAGGATTTTTATTATAAAGCATAGAAAGCAGAATTTCGATAATAATGTCACATTTGTGGATCAATCGTAACTTGGTTGTATGCATTGCGATTATAAAATAAAAGTTTTTGGTAATAAAAAGATTTAAACGCCGAGGTCTCGTTTGTTTAGTCTGAACAATGTGAAATATATATAAAATTTAGGATTATTATTTGACAATAATTAAGGGATTGAAAAGTATATTGAGAGGAATTGCAATGCCGTAGTTTCTAAAGTAGTGACATCTATTGAATACCTTTATTATTTTTTGAAAATCATTTATGCAATTCTTTAATGTTTTGGTAATAAAGCCACTATAAAATTAAGATCTATTTGATTTAAATAGAAATGTATTAGTTTTTTTATTTATGTCTCATCATAATTCAACCATAAAATATGTAGTTAAAATTTTTTCGATGGCTAACTTTTTTAATCAATAGAGGTCTCTATGAATATCGAAAACTTATGTTATTTCATATACACCTTGGCCTCGTATAGCACGGTTTCAAACAACACGGCATTTTACAACATGGATGTATAAATTGTAACATATTTTTATACAGCACGCTTTATATAACGGGTTTTAAGGGTAAAAAATAATTTAAATGAAATGTTGAATTAACCCACTACAATTAATAACTCAGAAAGCAGTTGCAGCGAAGTAGCTACATGTTTCACATTGAAAATGACGGCTTGGAATTGGCTAATAAATTAGAATATTTTTTATTGGTAATGATCCTATCATGCAAAGGAGTTCGAAATTCAAGAGGATATTACAAAATATTTTGAAACTTTATAAGGAAATAAGTAAAGATTTAAACGCTTTTAAAAAAATCAGAGCCCTCCGATGGTGAAAACTCACCACTGAAAGTAAAAATATCGGATTCTAAGTGATAGCGATGATGAATGAATGGTATGTTATGTTATTAAAGTTTCTTTCTATTTATATGAAAATTTATATTTATTTATTTAAAGAAATACAGTACATATGTATATAAAACATTTTTTTTGGAACGCAAAACGTGATTTTGTATGAACTTCAAACCTTGTATAACACGGATTTGTATTACATGAGGTTTTTGAAGAACCATTTAACCGTGTTATACGAGAAACAGGTATAAAAGAATTAAGCTTGTTAGTGTCTAAACACAGCTACGTAGGACGTGAAAATACGTATCAAGAATAGTATAAATATATTTATTACACGAATATACATTGGAAATATTCATGGATTTGCTTCACTCTGTCTGAAAGATCCTCAATAGTCGATCATGTGAGTAAAAATATATCAACAAACAGTTCACTGTATAAGTGAGTAAAAAGGTTCATATTATGAAATTATTTTTCTTTTCTTTGATTTAAATAAAGTTTTCAAAAACTAGCATTGTATTTAAATTGAAATGAATTTGTTGCCAATATAAAATCTCATTTTAAGTGCGTTAGTTAACATGGATCGTGTAAAAATTTAAGACAGCTAGAATTTATCAATTCCATAAATGCTTGTAAGTCGTCTGAGAATTTTTCACATTAAAAAATGTCAGTGTTGTAAAATTCAAATTATTACACTGATATTTAAGTTATCTTTACACTTTCATTAAGGATGACAGTATTTTATGATATCGACTGAAGGTGCTTGATGGAATTTCAATATCAAATTTGAATTTTTACAACTTTGTACGATTCCACATGTTTTGTCACTATCGACCCGGGTTTCGTCTTTCGGTATATTCAGGCATTCCATCACACGGATGCAACCTAACTGACGTAAAACAAACAGTTAGCATCGTATATTAAGATTATTAATTACAGGAAAACACTTACCCCATGGCAAGGTACCCGGGTCGTTAGTGACGAAACATGTGGAATCGTACAAAGTTGTAATAATTCAAATTTGATGACAGTATTGTTTGAGAATTGCAATCAGATTCATACCAAATGATAGTTTTTGAGAGAGTGACGGCGGTAAGTGTCGGATCTCGAAATATTTTGAAATCAATATATCGAAAATAAAACCAGTTAAATAGAATTGATCACAAACTTCCTGACGGTAGTACTTCAATGCTGCCAACCTGTGGAATATAAGCAAAGGAGCAAGAAAACCACGAAAACCAGACCGTAAAATACGGCTTGTGAAATATAGGAGGTAAATTATAGTTTGGTTCTTTGCTCCCTTTTTGAAATCGATGTCGATTTTGATTTTTTTACTTACCACTGATACGTTTGCTTTGTAATGTATTTAGAAAAATATTCATTTTGATACCGACATGTAGTATGATTAACTTGAAAAAAAAATACATTTTTCAAAAGGATAAAATGAGGTTTACAGAATTTTTAATAATGTATTTTTAATTGATATTTAGCTTTAATTAAAATTTATATTTCTTCAACTAATCTAAATTTTAGTATGTATGTCTGAATTGTATTATATTATATATGGCACTGTTGAATTTGGTTCAGAGAAAAATCCGACAGAATGTGTGACAATCGTGACATTCATTTTTTAAAGGTGCTGACTCGCGATCATTGCATTGTTGGTTAGATTGACGGGAAGGAAGTGTCACGTTCCTTGTGAATATAAATTATTACAATACGTCCACTTTTAACAACACTCTGCCTTACACGTGACGTCATGAAATTGTGACTCATCAGTTGTCGTGATTGTTTAAGGGCATTTATTTGATTACATTTGCGTTCTACTAATTAGTGTCACAATGATGCGATTAACCATTTTATAATATAGCGTTTTATTTTATTTTGTGTTACAATATCTTATTGCAATGGAGCTTTCAAACTGGAAATAGTTTATTATGTGCTACACAATAATTATTGTAAAACTT
The DNA here is from genome assembly GCA_028555115.1 of Himalopsyche japonica. Classification (NCBI taxonomy): domain Eukaryota; kingdom Metazoa; phylum Arthropoda; class Insecta; order Trichoptera; family Rhyacophilidae; genus Himalopsyche; species Himalopsyche japonica. The sequence goes on from JAHFWJ010000635.1 coordinate 281,149, forward strand.
TAGCGTAATTTTTTTCAATCTTTAACAAGCCGATTCCAATTCATTCAAACAATTGTATTTAACGAAAACTAAAATATTTTAAAATTAGGCTCAAATGTGTTTAAAGCCTAATACCAGTGCTATTATTTTGAAAAGTATTTCAATTATTGAGTTGGAATTTATTTCTTAGAACCTCATCAAATTTAGGTATATGTAATAAATATTTTTTCCGGTAATCATACAATTTATATCGAAATGAATTTTAAAACTTTACAAATTAAATCTTAAGGAGTTCTTTTGCAAATAAATATTAATCAATTAAATATTACAAATATTATTATTTTCTTGTAATAGTTATTGAATCATTTAAATTTTTATTTAGTAATTGTTAACACTCAATTTTACATAAGATAATAATTGAGATAAGCGAAATCGGTTCTTACAAAGTCACAGTCGTAAACGATTTTTTCATTGGTGTTTTACCTAGACACTGGATAATTTTTTTTATAAATGAGTACTGCGTATCTATAAAAAACTTATATACAGACGATCTTTGTTTGATCTTAACGATTACATCATTATATTTACAATTATAATCATTATTGCCAAATATGGTTTTCTTTTAGCACTCCTTTGTTTATAAACAATTTGAAACATTGTCGATTGTAAATATAGCCTGTCATTAGCCATGCTTCAGTGAAATTATTTCATAATATACATCACTAAATAAATTCGTAGGGTGACTAATAAACCAACAAATTCTAGAAAAAAATTAACATTATTAATTTACACAGTCTCATTCAAGAGCGATACATTCATTTAAACGCTTCTCTGATATTTTATGCCTTTTTTTCTAGAAAGATTGGTCAAACCCTTCAAAATACGCTTCAGTTTTGGTGATCACTTCCTCGTTGGATCACCATAATATAACGGATAAATATATTTATGCTGCATTCAATGGCCTTCAATTTTTATCAGGAATTTTCTGCATTAATATATATGTAAAAATTGACTAGATTTTAAGCTTATCTTTCTGAACTTCGAGATTCTTATTCTTTATTAATTTTCTTAGTAGACTACCTTCGTAAAATGGGATTGACGTCATAAATAATCGCCCTATAATAGCTTTATTCTCGAAGAACATTTTGACTACAATCATCGTGTAATAATGAATCTTAATTCGTATACGTTTAGTAGAATTTTTATGTAAACGAAATGTTGTCATGTCTCGCTGGGCATCGTTATGAAAAGCTTGCGCAATTTAATTAATTCCGATGTGAAGATATCGTCGGACTGTTTGCCTTTTTATTGAGCCAGGAGAAGTTGCACAAAATCCTTCCAGAAACAATTGTATTTCGTGTTAGCGCGAAGATTAAGCTAAGCATTCGTTAGCCGGATGTCGTTATTGCTATTCTAATGAAGTAATCTGTTTTATCGCGATCGCCGCTCTAATTGGATAAAAACAATATGTGCTAATACACGCCAAACAGCGCTACGTTGGTATAAAAAAAAACGAGGATTCCAGTCATTAAAAGAAAATTATAAAATCCATTAGCGGTATATATGATGAAATCAAAATAATCGATTTTGATGGGTAATGTTACGTATAAAAAAAATCAATGAATAAACTTATTGATCATTGATTAAATTTGCCACATTCCGAATTCCCCAGCATAGACAATTTAAACTTTTTCACTAATAGTTTAAAATCTAGAATAGAAATATGGTTTTATGTTTAAAAGTGCAAAGTGATATAAATATTTCTCTCCTATCAATTCAATCATCATAACGCAGTGTAACGATATTGATAAGCTTACCACTAGTTTTAAACGAATTATTAATATACAGCTCTCGTAAAATAGCTTTTGTTTAAATACGCAAAATTGGAGTTTGTATTGAGAGGAGAAGTGATAACAAGAAACCAGCTTTCAAAATATCGCACCAATAACTCGTTTTCACTTTTCTTCCCTTTATAGATAAAAAATCGAACGATTTTTTACATCACGAATTATTCGCTCTTGAAGGACTCACTTTTTTCAAAGCAATGAGTTGATTTAATTGGAATAAAACAATTATAATCATACAATTATAATTGCTGGATTTTTTGATTAATGGTACTAATGATGCTTTGCAAAATTAGATCTCACGATTCGTTGGCAGGATTTTTCGCACGTCTAATTGTGATTGATAATCATTACTCATCAATCTGGTATTCTTCAAACGTTTGATGCTAAGTTTGCGGAAAATAACTAAAAAAACAGTGGGCAGGACGTCGTTATAGTTTGGTACAGTGTGGCACAAAAATTAACATATAAAATGCTATAACATACCTAGTATTGTACTCATTAACTACATGCCTTTTTTATGATATTTTGACAAATTTTTGTATGTATGATATATAATATTACCCATACCATATATGTAGCTCTTCACTACTTTCCAATGATTATCTAATCTTCATCAAACACTCTCAACCGGTATCTTAAATAAGCCTTTGCAGCAATCACAAAAATTTAAAAAAAGCAAGATCATCACATTGTTAATTAAAATTTTTGTAGATCTCGCGTTACTAAATTATTTTTTTTCAGCGCATCAGGTATCTATTGTATATTCGATATTTGAATTATGTAATTAAATTCTAAGGTATCTTTCATGCCCTTTACTCAAAGAATGTCTACCATATGTATTTTTTAAATTTGGAAATCGGCACTTTTGTCACGCCACTGAAATAATCCATAAGTCATGTCATCTGAGTTATTTTACTCCTACGTCATAGATAAAACAAATTGATTCAACATGCATCGGTATGCTCAGACTAAAGATCAAATCAACCAATCTCAAATCGGAATTAATATCAAGTTTTATTTTTTGGTTTTTGAATATTCAAATGATGATTTTATAATAAATGAAATAAAATTACAAAATAACTATTGTATTGTGTTCTTCTTTGTGTGTTAAACATTTTTTTTAAATTTTATTATGTTCTGATGTATGATATTGATTTACATATAGTCGATGCATTATAGATAGTAGTTAACAGTTTTATAAACATTGTATTATTTTTTCAATAATAAATGATTTTTATCAAAAAAAGTTAAAATTATTTTTTCCAATTCCCATATCCCTACTTAAACTAGAGTTAAAAAATCGTAAAATTTTGTAAGCAATTTTGAACTCAAGAAGAAGAAGATAGAGATTTATTCTGTCAACTGAAGCAATCATATCCCTACAGGTCCAGTGTCAATGAATAATAAACAAGGGTAAAATATTTAACGAGAAATTCCTCGATATGGTGTTGTAGACCAGTTCCTCAACCTTTTTACACTTGCGAACCGGTTAAAATAGGAAAAAAAAATCGCGGACATTTAATACGTAAATAAAGTGCTTTTTTGTGTAATATTTTTTTGACCTTATAATGTGACTGATAGACATAACCATAACTAACAAATATACATTTAATAGTCTGATATAATTAAATTTTAACAAACATCATCGATTTTTTTCCACAAGCTAAGGCGAAACCTGACCTTGCATTTTGGCTTCTATATTATAATATATATTCTTGGCTGCAATGCCGTCTCTGACAGTTGTTGGTTCCAGTTCTTTGCTGTCGCATCATCCTACCAATTACTACTATTCAACAAAAACAACAATTAAATATAAACGTATGGAGAAATATCTTACATTTAATAATTTTGCATGGCGAATTTCTTGAAATTTAGCGTACTGTTGGCAGCCACCGCTTGGAGAAAACTGTTTTAGACTTCAAGAGTATACCGAAATTTAGATTTGCGCAATCTCCAAAATGAATATGAATGAATACTCTATTCTTTCATATTTTTGTGATGTTGTCTTCTTGCAACTCTTCTTGGTCTTATTTAGAGGGAGCTTTTTAATTTATCACGGGTTATTTCGTTAAAGAGACTTCGACGAGTGGTCAATATTTAAACTTTGTTAGGTCAACGAAGGTTGTTGGTGTTTGATTAGAAATAGTATTTGTTTTTATTTTTCATAGTGATGTATTTACTAAATTTATAAATTGAAACTGTTAAGGCGGCTGGAATTCGTTTTAAAATTTTTTCTGATTATCTCAATACGTTTGTTGAACACCAAAAATAATGAACCAATCTGTGAAATATTCGTTATTGAAATGACCTTACGTGGCTTATCAGAATACGAGGTATATATTTATTACTTTGCATTTTTAGATGAATCGATGAGTGTTATGTTTTATTTCAGTCTTGGATAGCACAAAATGAAGCAGCAATGATATCGCTGACTACGTACACATTACAGGTGATTGTGGGTCAGTCTATTGAAATAAAGAAAATGGCTGTGTTGATCGATTGCATTGAGTGATTTCGTAAAGTCATTCAATAGATAAAAAATATTCACTTCCTCCTTCTATAGAGTAGGTTTTCTATCAGAAGATATAAACATGCTTATCTTCGACACGTAATCGCAATATTAACAGCCATCTCAATCGTAGAAGAGATATCACAACTATCCTTGTGCGTGCTCTCAACAAATAGTCGTGTTATGACATAGAGGCAGCCTGAGGTTTTACGCGACGGGTGGACACGGTATCCTGGTATGGGCGCCGCCTACGACAGATCGCCCACCGTCAACCGTCAGCCGCCTAGTTGACGCCATTTTCGACGCCCCCGCCTACCTGGCACTCTTCGTCGGGTAACATAACACCTCAGGCTTGGACTCGGTCATTATTTTCTTGATAAAGAAAGTATAATAGAAATATTATTCAATCAACTACCCAAAGCGTATTGAATTATGGATTTCTTTTAGTGATGCAAATGTTAAATTTGAATATTGATAATTCTTTATATAAAAGAATTTCAATTTTCTTTTCTTCAAATTCATCGTTATATTATATTTGTACTTTTTTTTATCACGATTTTGATTTAATATAGACGGAATCTTATCACTTTTTTGACCCAAAATAAATACACGGTGAAAAAAATAGCAATGTATTTTAGTTCTTCAAAATTTTGTAAAACTAAAATACATTGCTATTTTTCTCACCGTGTTTTAATGGAGTTCTACCAAGTGAATGCCAATTCAATCAATAAACCAAAATAAATATTTTATTATTTTGTGTGCTATGACAGATGTGCAGTTTTATTGGTCATATAGTATACCACTGGGAAAATATTTGAAAATAAATTTTCAATGTAAGCCTTTTTACTAGTCAAATTTATCTGTATTTGAATATTGCTTATTTTTTCTTTCTTTTTTGCATTGGCAGTTGGAAGTTTTTTTTTATTTTCTTTGTAAATTTCGTGATATATGAGTGAATTCTTGATTAGAATAAAAAAAAATACATAATTATCATTATAAATCATCTTGCGAATAAAATGAAAGATCTCGAAGTTATTTCTTTTAATTTTATATCAGTATATTATTAATTTCTCACGTACAACAAAATAGTCGAATTTTAAATCATGGCTATTTTATTAGAAACGAATTTGATAGGAGATTAAGTTTTTATACTGAAAATTGATAATAAACTTTATTTAATCGAATATCATTATTGTAATCATTAATTTGCAGCTCAATTTAATCAAGATGCACTACCTTTTTTCTAATTGGCCTCAATGTCGTAGTAAAAATATGGAAACTTTACCCAGGGTAGTAGACTAAACATAAATACTTAAATTATTTTACCAATCTTATGTTTAAAAAAAAACATTACTTTTGGGTAATTTTGATACGGCTCTGAACGCTATGCAAAAAAACATACTGACGCATATGTAATTCTTCCTGATAATCAAATGAAAATATCAACGCTATTTGACTGAAAGTATTGAATTCAATTTCAACACAATGAATTTGACGAGAATAGTACTCTCTTACATAAGTTAATAGACCGAAGTCAGGTTTTCCATATTTGGTTTGCTATAATAACTTTATGAGTAACATCGTTTTGTTAATAATGATTTTTTTCGTATTCCATTTGTAAGGTGCCATTGGATATATTAAATTGTCTATAGATTAGTTATAATTTCTTACCTAGTCGATTATGTGATTCAGACAAGATACTTTTACAATACATATTACATATTATTAAAATAACTAAATGTGTGCTTTTTCTTTACCAAGTAAATGAGTATAATATTATTACAAATCAAAATAAATGTGTTATTTCTTCGTAATCTGATATAAATAATTGAGGATTAAAAATATCTTTTCTGAAGACCACCAGATCTTCCTAGAATGGCTATTGATATGGCTATGACATTTGAAGAGATTTTATTCCTTAATTCCATTTTTATGAGAATAGAAAAAGGGGATGTATTGATATTATGAAATGATTTGTGTTGGTGTAAATAATGTGCAAAACCATTGAAAAATAACCAAAATAAAGATCATTTTTATTGAAAATATCAAATTCAAAAAAAAAAAAAATCGAAACACTTGATGCACTGAAGAATGGAACACGTAGCAATTTTGTTAATCGGTTAATTTTGCGGATATATTGTGTCATATTTGTTATTAACGATCCTTTTATTGCAATAGAGATTTCGAATTATTTTATTTTCATCAAACACAGTGAATATTTTGATATTTTTTACTGTACAACGATCTGATAAAAGTAAAAATATTTATACAACCGAGATAATATGTATATATATAGTTATCATTAAATCATTTTTCTCATTAAGAAACGTGACCCTGATAGCTGGAAGCCAAAAGTATATTTTGATAATTTAGTGAAATACTGGCTGAGTTAAACGTGAAAGGTTGGATGACTTTTATTGAAGAGTCCAGGAAGGATTATTTCAGTCAGAAGAGAAATGGTAGAATATATATGATAATTGGCCTTTTGATTTACGAGGAAATTAAAACAAGTCATTAATAAAAACGCTTTGTATGGTGTTTTGGAGATAAAAAATATTAATTGAATTATACTGTCAAATGGAAAGAGAGAAAAAAATTTAATGAAATAATTTTACTGGTACTAAATAATACGATTATTTTACGCAATAATTATAATATCAGCTTCACCAGACGTCTACTATATTTGGGCGATGGAATAATGGTTTTATAATTATAAACGATGAAAGGTATTATTTATTATGTATCAATGGAGGACATTCTACATAGACAAATACTAGTATGTAAATTTTCGCAAAAATAATTATCGAATATAAATTATTTAAATTATCAATTATAAAAATTCCTCTTAACTATTTATAAAAAAATCTTGTCTGTTACAACTAAATTGTCGTCTTTTATATATGCTGATTACTATATGTTCATCAATTAAAATTTTCACATGCAAGTGAAATAATTCCTGGTGTCATTACACTGAGCATTTTTTAATATATAATATATGGTCTTTATTGCATAGTTAAAATTTTGTAAACTTCCATTGGCTTGTCACTTACTATTTAAGTTATGACTTGTAACATTTTCAAACATATATTTGCTTAATTTCTTTTTGTTTCCACAAGAATGTTAATCAAGATGTATCCTTAAACGATGATATTATTGGTTTTTACAAACGGCCCTGGTAGTTAAAAACCTTCTAGCACTTAAAAAGTTAAGGAGTAGCGATGTGTCCAAAAGAGTTAAGTTGATATAATAAAATTATGAAAATGATGTGTAAGACTTTTGTAACGTCCGTATACGTTTTGGATTCGCTTACAGAATCACAATTATTCACTTTCGATGCAAATGCCAAGTTAGATATGAATCGTTTCTACACATAGAATACGTACGATTGTTGGCCTGTTACATTTTTTGTGTTCACATCGTAGAACCTTGGCTGCCTTACTTGATCAACATACTGGTCCAAGTGGGAGAGTGGACACCCACTTGCCGACCAAGTCGGATAATCGAAATCACACCAGGCCACTTTCTGAGCGTGCCTACATCTTGCAGTGGAATTGTATAAATATATGTGACACAAGGTGTTCTTTTTGATTGTAAAAAAATTTGGATATATAATTTCGTTGATTTTTAAAAAATTATATGTACTACGTAAAAATCTTTTGCACTACATTCAAGGCTTGATGGAAAAGGACGTTACCCCTAGCACGAGCGTACATTTTTTTTAAAGAAATAGCCCAGTTTTTTAAAAATTACTTCTAAATGTTCAAATCTTTTTCTACAAGAATTATCTGAGACTTGATTTTTCAAGTACTCTTTTATGAGTACTCTCATCAATATTGATATTTAAAAAGATGTGATTATTTTTCAAATTAATTTGTATCTGTGCGGCCACGAGACATGTACAGAAGATTGCTGATGTATATAACGCGGCCACAGTAAAATTTTACCGTGAAAATTTGCCTAAATTCTCTAGGCGAAATTTTCATTAAACTATGAGTATGACACGTCTGACCCAGTGAAAGTTTGAGCCCAAATCATATTATTATAAACGTCATCACTTACCAATAAATCAATAATAAAATATTTTACAATTGTAATCTTTGCTCTACCGATTGGAGTATCTTTAAGAAACACATAATTGTTAAGACACATCTTCAGTAGACACTAATACCTTCCAACTGAATTACTTTTTTACATGACATAGCAAAATCTTTCACCGTCATCCATGATATATTATATTGATCTTAACACGGTGAAAAAATAGCAATGTATTTTAGTTCTACAAAATTATTTTTAACAAATATAGTTGATAGCTATTTCGGCTCACGCCATCGTCAGAACTATGCTTAAACTAAATTTGCTAATTATATATAGCTGTAGCAAAAGCGGTATTTATAAAATGTCCTGTGGCTCATGTTTATCCGTTTATATCGGACAGACAGGTAGAAGTATATCTACTCGAGCTAAGGAACATGTAAGATCATTCAACGGTAAAAAAACAGATTCACAATTCGCTAATCACGTTATTAATGAATCACATAATATAAATTCAAACTCAGCCCCTAAATGTTTGCATCTTTGTAGTAAGGGTCGGAGAATGACGGCTTTGGAACAGCTGGAAATCAATAGACACCAATTATCACAAAGGATTCTTAACGAACAAACTAACATAATAGTATCGCCACTTGTCCAGCCGTTGTACAAAGGGGTGGTCTGATTTACTTCCAGAAGGATCACTTTCGTCCCACATATAATCTTATTGTCATAGACACCTATTGTTTCATTTAGAATTTTGAAAATTTAGTGTCATTATGTTAAAGTAACAAGCTAGGCCGTTGGAACAGGAGAGAGGATGTGTTGTGTGCCTTTTCTGCACAGCTATATATAGATAAGCAAATGTTAGTTTAAGTATAGTATAATCATAGTTCATATATATATAAAATAACAATAAGCTTTGTTATGAGGCTTTTTTATAATAAGATATCTCTATGAAATTCAGTAAATCAACTTATCAACCGTCAGGGTAAACTTTGCAATAAGAGTTCAATGCTATATAATCCCATGTAGGACTTATAAACATATCTTAACAACGGATGTAGTGATGGTGCTGTATGATTCGCATTACAGTACTTTCAGTAAAAGCTTGCCAAAGCTGCACACTAACAAAAAGCTCTATTTGTTTCACCATCCAAGAATTTATTCTGTTTTCACTTGAGCATAGTATAAGTAAGAAGAAGTAAAAACTTATTGAATACACGACAAAAGCTGAATAATTTTAGCTCATATACTTCTATATATTTCATTTTTGTTACATTATATGTTGATATATTTTTGACGTTTGGTATACATGGTTGATGTTACAGAAAATAATCGTTGAATATCTTGAATATCCATATCTCTAAAAATATGTTTTATGTAGACACTACGATTATGTGAAATCGTGAAATAAAGAGATCATCTATAAATGTATTTGCCATTAGTATTTTGACTATTTTTCGCATTAATTTCTTAAATTTTGCTTCAAAATCTTCGACTCTCGTAAATAAATTTAAAGAAATATAATGCTCTATTTAAAAGCTATTTAACAGTGATTGATATCTGATGTCAATAAAAAATGTATTGCTATAATAAATTCAAAAACTAATTGTGTTTGTGCGGTATGGTTGAAGCAGATATATTGTAATTTGAATCAAATGAAGATATATAGCGTCAAAGGAGAAAAAATCTTCCATTATTTAATGAATTTCACACGCCATTAATCCAAAAATTTTACTAACCATCCCTAGCACTTAAAAAGCAGTTTACTGGTTTAGTTTCATCAGTGAGATTTATCTTCTTATTTTAACTCACCGAATGAAGATAAAAAATCTTGTAAGAGTTTAATTTCGAACACGCAACCCCTAAAAATATGATGAAAATATAAAAAAACTTGATATCGAGATCTAAAAAAACGATCATCTTATTAGCTATGGATTAATTAACCTCGGGCATGAATGTTACGAAAAAAAATGGTTCGCCTTACTAATATACAAGTGTAAGATTCATGCTTTTACCAAGATTTATGAGATTGTTCAGTGGCAGTAGATTAATATTGTATTCAGAATTCATTTAACGTTTAAAAATACTAAAGCAATACCATACTGGCTTTATTCTTTTTATTGTAACATAACTATAAAAAGCAAAGCAATTGTGGTATTTTATAATCTGACTTAATCAATACGATTAGCTGTTTTAATGGTGAACTGGCACACTCTACCAAGATTTTATTTGACCAAACTATTTTCCAAACACTTAATTTGATAGTGAAAAATAACCTCTGTTAATTGATTGAATTGGCATTCACTCGGTAGAACTCCATTATACTAATATTATTATTATAGTTCTGACGATGGCGTAAGCCGAAGTAGCTATCAACTATATTTTTTGAAAATAATTTTGTAGAACTAAAATATAATACATTGCCATTTTTTTCACCGTGCTGTAACCTCTGTTAAATTCTTCAACTTTTACAATTATTAAGAATAGTTATTGCAATTCTTTTAATATATGAGATATGTTTTTTTGTATAGATTTTTCCGTTTCTTCAAAATGTTCTTTTCAAACTGTAAAATTCAATCAATGGGAATATTTTTGATTGCCGAAGATTTGTTTATCTACCACATTAGAATACCAAAATATTTCAAACAGATTTTGAAAAATGTTTTCAATTCAATTTTGAAATAATTCACGACTGCACAATTGTTTGTATAAACTATTTTTCATGTGAAAATATGGGATATTCATAAAATTGAGCATATCTTCTTCTTCTTTCACTTTCATCCAATTTTTGACCATTTACGAAAACAGACAGATTTTCTTTCAGGAAGACTTTCAGAAATTGTTCTAGATGCGATGCCTTCCTTGGAAACTTATAATTAATGAAAAGATCTTACTATTGACAAAAAATGTAAAGATGGTGATTTTGGGTAAAACAAAGCTATTTCGAACCTTGTAATAGATCTTCTTACTAAATTGCTATGGAATATTAACTCAATTTAATATGCATTATTTTATAACAACCAACTGTGAAAAAAATTGTTTAACGAAGAATTTTGTATTAAATATTAAGTAAACGAAGCCATAAGAACGAATAGTAAAAGTAACCATTGATTCATTTTTTTAGCCTACATTTTAAGGATATCGATTTTATTATATAAAAAGATTATTGCTACTAATGTAGCATGGATTAGTAATCGCTAAAATGCTATTTTTTACATTATGAGCTATTTGTGCATTAACGTCATAAAAAATTCATTTGGAATATATCGAGGTGTAATGTTAGAATAGAATGACTAAATTGAATGATATAATTGTTCGTATTTTTGGGCATAATAAATTATAAAATTCAATTCATATTACGAATAAGATTAATTGTTTTTTCTACGTCACTGGAGTGATTTTAAGGCGGAGTTGAGGAATCATTAAAAAATCTTCAATGAATTAAAAGGGCGGGGAAGGTAATCCATCTCGAAGGGCTTGTTAGTTAGAATTTCATGTAAGAAGGCTAAATATCGTGTCGATCTTTAGCTAAGGCACGTATTCCAATCAATTACAAACATCTTAAGAAAAAAAAATCAATCTACACCAATGGACAATTTTATTTGAAAAATAAATGCTATTTCTGTGTATATTAATAAAGTGATTGTTTTAAATATAATAAGTTTTTCGATTAAATGTTTTTCAATTAGAAGTGGGAGAAAATAATTTTTACTTATAACAGCTGCAAAGTTGAATAATAATCGAGAATGTTTTTACTACGCTGATATAAAAACGTGAATAAAAACCAGTATACATATAACATTAAATTTGTGATGGAATACATTTTGAACATATGATATTTGTTTAAAATAAAATGATTAATATGGGTATAAAATGGGCGACAAAATTAGGCTGACCATTTTCTTCTGTTGATCTGTTGTTATATCCGTTATATTTATTTATAAAAATATTTTTAAATATTTCATCGCCAGGTGTCATTGCAGGTATAATTTTTTAATAATAAATGTCATATTTTACCCCAGAGTCATATCTGAAAAGCTCTTATTCAAAAGCCATAAAGTACCAGGTGATTGGACCAACTGGTGAAAGTTTTTGGCTTGAAGCAGCTCTCTAAAATAAGTTTTTTTTATTCAAATTATGTTTATGATTAATTAACACATAAAAAAAATTCATTGGTTAATCTTATTAATGCATGTATTTTTAGTGGTTCACAATTTCATACATGAAAATGTAAAACTGCTTGAAAAACAATTATAAAAAAATGATATATTTGAATTAAAAAATTATACTAATATTTTAATTAATAAAAACACATTTTTTAGTACTTATTTCCACAATATATTTTTTGACCAGGACCGGGTTCGCTCATCGCGAGCACTATCAAATGATAGAATACAATTTACAAATAAGTCTATTTCTACAAAATATTTAAGTTAAAGGTTACAAATATACAAAGTTCTTGAGCCCATGGTTTTTTTTATTTAAAATATCATGCCTTTCCATCAACAATTAACAGTTAACACCTTAAAAGATAATAATATTTCATCGCTTCATTTAAAAGTTAAAATGAAAGCACGCTAAGATAACAAGACTCATTAATGGTAAACATAAATATAGAGAAAGATATTCTTGACTATTATTCATATAATATATGATAGAGATAATCTATAAAAAAAATTATTAATTATCCATGATATTATTAAAGTAAAAATATATTACTTCTTGAAGGCTGAGGTTTGGCGAGGTATTTAATTAGAGAAGGCAGTTAATATTGCATTAGACGCTACTTGTATTTAATTGAATTGTAATGATGGTAATCATTTACGTGTTGTAGACACATCTAAAACATTATGTATAATGTTGCAAGAAATGAAAAAAATAAGGAATTAATAAAGTTGGCGTCATTACAGTGGAATGACAAGTAATATAATCTTGATATAAATTTTTTGTATTTTAGGAAAATCTTACTAACTGTCAACTTACGCCGACATGAGCTTTTTTCACTGTAGCAAAAGCTTCGTGAATCGAATGTTTAACATTAAATGTCACTAGGGAGGTTTTAAAGTCACCTAAATTCTCACCAAAAATTTATGTCTACAAATAGTTCATTAATTATCATTTTTTTTACTGTTTGATACAAAAATCTCCATGGTTTGATACAGATACAAACTCTTATTGTACGGTGTTACACAACGTAACAGCGATATTAATACTTAATTTTTTCACGGTAATATCCGAAGGAACTAAATTGCACCTACTACAGTTTCTAAAAAGTTTTATAGTCAATAAAGAAAACAGCATTGGAGGTTAAAGCGATTATGCCAAGCTGCTTTACATGCCTATAAATATAATATGAGGTTAATCGAATTTATAGTCAATCCTCAAAGCATAGTGAAATAAAAATGTGTGTACTATCTATAACATATATTACATCGGAATTATAACATTCAAAATAACATATTGATTTTTAGAAGTATTCATTATGAAAAATCATTTTATTTTTGTGTGATTTTGTTAATACTTATAGATTACAATTAATAGAATTTAAGAAATCCAATTTACACGAGTATGTATACTTTTTCAAACATTTTATATGCAATTATCTTTAAAAAAGACGAGACTTCCCGCACTGGAAACTTGACGTATGTCATCAGTCATTTGAAATAATAACTACATAGGTAATGTAATAAGTTGAAAATGTAAATTTAAAAGTTAATGACAGATGTCGTGCCCGCGGAAAAGTTTTATGTTTACCGCGTAAACCAATGTCATAATAATTGTAATTACAGGCTAACCATAGACAACGTGTAAAAGATAAACACTGTCTTTCTTCTCATCTTTAGATTAGTCATTATTGAAAATGTTTTAGATGATTTTTTTTTACTTGCCCGTATGCATTAAATGGAACTTTATGATGAACAGCTGATATCAACAGTGGTGTATTTACTAATAAATATTATCAATTTGTAAAGACGCCCCGAAGGGAGAAACTCTGTACGTCGCCTACGTTCTTTAAAGATATATTATATAAAAGTATCTTTTAGAAATTCTTATGCTGTAAATAGCTGTGTGAATACGTTATAATTTTTCGTATGATCGTTGTTCTGTTGTATATCTAAACACTGCTGATCAAAACAAACTTACGAAGAGTATAGTCATCATTGTTCACAGAAAGTTTTGTCATAATTAAACAGTGTGAGTTGTTTTTTATACCCCGAGCTTTTTGAAATAATAGTGATAAGTACGCCCATCATATATATAATCTGTTAAAAAAGAAAGGTTTTCTATTATATATTTTTTACAGCTCAATCCATCAGTTCCATATTATAAAAATATTTTGACATACAATTAGGATATTTATTTTGATATGAACGCTATTAGAGATCAAGTTCACAGTTTATTTAACCAGTTCAGTGCCTCATACGTATTGGTGTGTGAATGGAGTGTTTGACGTGTAGGCCTCGCACACACGGACGCGTGAGCAAATTTCTATCAAACGACATAACATATAATATCTTTGGCTTATATTGTTTCACAAACGTTAAACGTCATCTTTACTTTACTAGAATAAATGAAAATAACTCAGCATCTCACTATAAACTTATACAATAGTTTTCTGTAGAAGGTGTCCAAAAGGCGAATCAAGAGATACCAAAATTAATATCACGATAGAAACATCTTTTGTCTGAAAATAAAATGTATTTCAACTGGAACACGGTGAAAAAATAGCAATGTATTTTAGTTCCACAAAATTATTTTTAACAAATATAGTTGATAGCTATTTCGGCTCACGCTATCGTCAGAGTCTGAAGATGGCCTTAGCCGAAATAGGTATCATATTACAAAACCGTATAATGTGGCCAAATTTTTAAATAATTCCAACACATTTTAAATAATGATTATAGCCATATTCATAATAGGAGTTTTTCGTATACGATCGAAAGAATCCAAGAGGCCTCATATTTGAAGCAGTCCAGTTTTCCGTTATATTTCTATTATTTAAAATATCATGTCTTTCCTTCAAGAAGTGATATTTAACACCTTTAAAGTGATTTATATTAATATTAAAACGACTCACCTCACATTTTCAGAAAAAAAATATTTTTTTAATATTATATTACATATATTTTAAAGATGATTAATTTCCTTCTGAAACTGAGCACTCCAACATACCATGACAGAAGTTTTTTAGTGAGAAATTTCTGTTACTCAGTCGCCAATATCTCATTTTCGTAGACGGTAAGAATAGTTAGAAAATTTTCGCTTCGTTTAATGATCGAATGGGTGTAATAGAGTATAGAAATTAGATAAGCTCGTGTCTTTGAATTCGCATCAACAAATCGATTTTATAATTAGTTTAACTATGAAACTTTTTTCTGTGCTACCTTAGATCGACCTTATGTATATTAAGTCCGACACCAATATTTTTGAAAAAGTAATTTAGGTTCAGTTTATATAAGAATATAGTTAGTAATTGAGAAGAATCCAAATTTTATGAAATTTTATGACTACATTCTTTCACCGTTACTGCCATGTTAACATTAATAAAAACGTTTGAAATACGATTATTAAAATAAATTATATGAATGTACAGAAGACAGTTGACTGAAACTCTCTCTATATAACATATAGAGAAAGAGAGGAACTATACAAAATATGTATGTACAAAATAGCTATCAACTATAATATATTAAAAAAAAATGTAGAACTAAAATACATTGCTATTTTTTTCACCGTGTTATAATGGAGTTCTACCAAGTGAACGCCAATTCAATAAATATATAATAATGTATTGATATCCTCCAGTGACTATCCAGAATGATATCTTCATAGTCAAATATCTCATGAATTAACAGATAAGATTAAGTCCAGCATGAAATTGGATTTGCTGTCAGCAAAAAAGGCTGGCAATAAATTATT
The DNA here is from genome assembly GCA_028555115.1 of Himalopsyche japonica. Lineage (NCBI taxonomy): Eukaryota > Metazoa > Arthropoda > Insecta > Trichoptera > Rhyacophilidae > Himalopsyche > Himalopsyche japonica. The sequence goes on from JAHFWJ010000635.1 coordinate 297,439, forward strand.
GAGATAAAATAAAGTTTTTATGCCTAGACATAACCGAGAATTAATTATTGCCCAATTAGACAAAAAATAATCATAAAAAGCTCTTCCTTTACAGACTTGACAATCTGGTGATGCAATAAAATATTAACGATTCTTTAAGATAAAAATAAAGCCTAGCAAAATAATCGATGAAAAGAATATGTAAAAAATCTCAGTGATTGAAACATGTTTTTTCGTACAGTATGATTTTAAGCTTTTTTTATGTTTCCGCTTTGTATCTATTTTTTACACAAAATAAATGATATGACCTGTATCGTCCTGTTAATATGAAATGCTTGTAAATTTTTCGGGTCACACTATACACAAGACATTCAGAGATTGTCTTATCTTTAAAAATTTAAATAAAAAGAAAGATTTTCGTATTCATGAAATATGATATTTTTATCGAATCATAAAATTTATTTAATTTTAACAAAAACGTCTATCCGAAATTAACACGGTGAAAAAAATAGCAATGTATTTTAGTTCTACAAAACTATTATTATTTTTTAAATATAGTTGATAGCTATTTCGGCTCACCCATCGTTAGAACGTTATAGGTTAGATCGTTATAAGTATGACGATGGCGTGAGCCGAAATAGCTATAAACTATATTTAAAAAATAATTAAATTTGTACAACTAAAATACATTGCTATTTTTTTCACCGCGTTATAATGGAGTTCTACCAAGTGAATGCCAATTCAATCAATACTATCTTTTTTTTTAAATTTTTTTTAAAAATTCGTTTAATCAAGCATGCGTTTTCAAAAATGACTGGCAGGTATTAAAATCAAATATGCTTGTTCTAAATACATGTCTATCTTTTAAGTCTGAAGGTGTCAAAAAGAAAAGCCAGAGTTTTAGTAATAAAACCTATGGCAATGTAAAACTGTTGAATGTTATTTTATAAAAAAATTAGATAATATTTTGAACAATTATAATAGCAAGAACTAGAAGTCAGGAAAGACCGTAGGCCCAAAGATCTCGTAAGACATTTCTAGTAGCTAGAACATGGGTGGCCAAACTTTTAATCACTCCGGCACACTTGCTTTTAAAATTATTGACGACGGTTTACGCACACTAAAATTAGAAATTTTAACCCGAAAATATATTAAAACTGAAATAAAACCCCGTTAATACCAACATCAAATTATATTGATTACAGTTATCGATGATGACTTCAAACAAATATAAAAGTACTATGTAAGTGTTTAAAAACTAAAAGTTTACTAAATCAAGATGTTTATGAATCTCTCTTTTTATTATTACTGTTAGCAATACACTTATTCCAAGCATTACAATTGGTAAATATTAACTAAAATATTTATGTAGTGTCACTTGACGCCGTAGAAACATGACACAGTATATTTTCATAAAGCTTATCATAATTTAGTTTATGGCTACTTTTAGCTATTCGTTCACATGCTGTCAAATTTTTATCTGTCAAAAAAGTTTGTCTTGATTTTGATTGCATTTAATGTATAAAATATCGATTCATAGAAAAAAGAGGATGAACTATACCGCTTATCTCCACAAACATACATATTTTTCTTAATCGACCTATTTTTGGCGCTAAGCTTTAGTTTACTTCTTGATGACTTCAACATGGTATGGCTACCCCTGAGAAATATGAATATGAATATTAATATATAATAGTTATAAACTAATGGCATACATAATAATTATCACCTAAAAATATAATTAGATAATAAGGCACCGCCGATGTAAGTAGCAAAAAAAAAAAATATTGAGAATTTGTGAGTTTGCTTTTTATGCCATTGGTTTTATGACGGCTTTACTAGTGATAAAGGTGGATATACAAGTTTCACAATTTCGTAAGATTGTATTGATTTGCAGTTTGTTGCTATCGATTTTTAATTGATGTATTAAATAAGTTGTCAGAATCATTCTTAAAAATCTTCTAGTTTTTTTAAAACACAATATAACTGTATTTCAAACACGAGTTTGAATTAGTCAAATTAGAAATAAATATATATGCGATAGTGAGGTGCTGATCTTTGGTTGCTTATATAAGTCTTTGACTGACTTATCATTTATAAAAACCTGTTTTAGTGACTTGTTCATTGCAATTTATGGAGATACGACTTTTCAATTTATCACCTGACTTCTATTTTTATTAATTGCATCAAGGCGAATGCAAAATTGCGAGAAATTTCTATGAGCAATATTGCATATTAGGCATTCAATGTCTTCTGTCTCGAGCTTTGCATTTTTCAGTTGGAAAAACATATTGTTCTTTTAATTACTTGGCAGCACATATATTCAGGTTTCAATATATGGAGATGATCAAATTTGAAAACGAATATATTAGAAATCTGTTTCATAAAGTTTATTTTAACAAAGAATATTTTTAAAAAAGAGCAAAGACTTTGTATTACTAATTTTGTTATGCACAGTCCAAAATTTGTTTTTAAATATTTGAGTTGACTAATGGGGAAAAACAATTGGTTATTTTTGTATAATTTTTTTTTTTTCAATCATTCATTTTCAATTATAAATATACGATGGCTATAAAGAAAAAATAATAATCAACCAAACTTTTCCTATTTTCTAATCAACCCACTATAAATGAAATATAATGAAACACATGCCACATAACCACTAAAAATTTTAATTAATTCGAAGCCACAAATCCAGAATGATATAATTGTGTTTCATGGAATTTTAATATCAAATTTGAATTGTTGAGATTTTGTCCGATTTAAAAGGCAAATACGATACGGGGGGGGGGGGGGGTCTATATTGACAAAAAACAATTCAAATTTGATTAATCGTATAATTTAATTATCACAAATCAAATATTCATGTTACAACTTATCAACGAAAATTTCAATTTATTAAGGTTTTAAATATCAATATTTTAAATATACAGATATTTATTGATAACTCCCGTTTTTGTATAGATATAAACTATAAACCATTTTATGAATAAGTTCTAGGGCTTAAAAAAATCTCATGTAAATACATACATGTAAAAAATGCTTTCAGAAAATATGCAGGTATTATTTGTTGAATCTACATTGACGTAGTAGGAATATAATAATCACTTCAAAACTTAATAATATTTGATTACAGAGATGCAGTTTATTTGATAGAATTTTAGGTATTATGCAATATTTAATACTGTAAATTAAGCAATAATATTATACTTAGCAGTATGTTAATCAATATCCACTGAAATAAATATCGATAAAAAACGATTATTGGTTTCAATTATCAAAATAATTCAGTGGTTATAAACCGTGAATAATATGATAAGTAAATATTCATTATAGTATTGGCAGATACTGTGAAATGTGTTGATGAGTTAATTCGAAATTTTGAATCGTTTTCTTTTTATTCTTGCACACTGTGTTTCGTTTTCTTTCATATCAGCTTACCACACACAATATATATTTTCATATAAGCTTACTCTCTAAGAAAAAAAAAATCGTCACAAGTAACACAGACTACTTATACGGCCGTAGAAGACATATATTACGTAATTATGAATAATTCCAAGTTTTTTTATTTATATATATATATTAAAAAGTTAAGCTTTGAAGTTTGTGGCTTCTGGAGTATAGTTACAGCGTTCCGATCTAGATACCGTGGGCTCGGTTTGTATAATGCGAGGAAAATAAAGTCGCAACGATGTGGCAATGATAGGACCGGGCCGTCCACCGACAGGCGAAGCAGAAACTTTACGTTGCATTATCAGTTTTACGCCGTGAGACTTGTTAAACATGCGAGACCAGGGTAGAATAAACAGTAGGGATGTGACGAAATACAGTAAAGCTTAAAAATATAATAATATTACTACTCTACTATTTTTTCGTATTTTAGTAATAATTTGGAAAAGTAATTTAAATAATAAAAAAAAAATTAGTACGGTTTCGCACATCTCGAGCATTATCAACTAAGCGTAAGTAGCATAAGTAGTAAAAAATGTGTTTTTGTTATTTTAAATATCATGTCTTTTCAGCAAGAAGTCACAGTTAACATTTTAAAAGTGAATGTAATTAATCATGAAAAAAAAAATATTCGACATCATCGGGAATAAATATGTTCTTAAGTTCTAAATTAAACGAAAAACAAGCTTTTTATTTTTTTATAACTACATTTCGCTTTGAAGGTGAAATATTTTTTATGTGGTGGAGTGAGGGAAAATGTTATTTTTCTTTGAATTTTGAAAAAAACTATGGCATGAATTCAATGGAAATGAAATAAGATTTCCCACGGATAACGCGTTTTCAAAAGAATGTATTAAAAATCGAAATGACCATATAAGATATGTTGTTAGTTAATGTGTTAATGCGGTAGTTATTGATTAAACATCTATAGTAAACACGCCATTGGCCAAGTGGTTTTATTATAAATGCAGATTGTGACATATGTTGCTCTTTTATTTTACGAAAATAAATAAATGTAAACAAGCCACAATAATGTATTAAGAATTCAAAATTCTTTTTTTTATAAGACATTTGAATTGTTTGCAAAACTTGAATATTCGAGAATTGAATTTCCAATGAGAATGTAAGCATGATTTTACAGTAAGAATAAAAATATTTATCGAAAAGTTTTAATGTTAAAGATTTATGAAAACAGAAGAACTTCCGAAAAAAAAATTTGTATTCAAATAACGAGCTAAAACCTATTCTGTTACGGTTCACAGAAAATGCGTTTTCGACAGAGTACAGTACTCGTATCAGTATTCGTAAGGGGATATTCATATAATTTTATTCAGCTTTTTTAATAGTCTCTTATTGCTTAGATATGACAGTGTGAAAGTGATATGCTGACTACGAATATAAACACAACTACTATATATATAATATAAATGAGATGGGAAAATAAAAATAATACAACATAAGCTAATTATTTTTGGATTCGTTAAGTTAAAAGATTGATCAGAATAGGTGCTGGCATAAGAAAACTTAATGCTTATTTCGATTTTTAGTTAATTATATCAACAGATTTCCCTTATTTTTCCTTTATAGAATTAACACGTAAAAACATTTTTTTTCTAAAATCAGTCCTAAATGTATGAACTTTTTCTGGATGTTCTACAATGTTTATTCACAGGAGTTAAAACTTTTTATAGCTAATTTCTATTCAAAATTTATTTGAGGATCTATAACTTCTTACTCTCTTATACTGTGTATTTGTAAACGCACCAATTTTTATTACTTTAAGGTGTAATATTGTAAAAACTTAACTCAATATCTTGCACGTATATGCAAGAATACACTAAACTTGAGAGTTATCATTCAACGTAGGTGTTTGATTTTAAAATAACAGAATCTATGAACATTTTCTTAGAAGTCGTAGATAAATAAATATTCATGTTTTCAAAGAATCAGGAAGTGGGTTTTAAATTACAAGATGACTGTCTGTAAGGAATACCATCTCATAGTGACGCGATGAATGTTGCTTCTAGAATCTTCCGTAGGAATAATATTTTCAGCGCGCGTTATTATGGCCAATTATGATTTTATTTCATAGAAATCGCATGCAGGTTATTAAATTTCGTAGACTCAACTGAGCATCGGACGTGCTTCCTACGGGTCTCGTGTACCTAATATGTTCCCAGATATTTCGATACGCTCAAACGAAACAATTGAATTGGCAAATTGCGGACTCCTCATTTGTTAAGCTATTAAAATAATAATAAATTATTATAAATTGCATTACTCCGTAACTGAGAATTAATTATACATGAAGCTTTTTTATTGAGCACCCAGTACAATTGAAACAATACTAATGATATAATTTTCAATAAGGATATCCTGATTCGAATTTATTTGACGATTAGGGTTAAACTGAAATAATTAAGAGTAGCGGAACAACAACATAACTATCGTAAAAATTTTAACACAATGATCACAAATATTGAAACAAGGCGGTTTAGTACATTAAAAAATTAAGTCCAGTACCTCACATAAATTGACAAGATTTTACAGACTATAGTAAGAATAGTTGCAATTAACTTGCCACAAAAAATATTTATTAAACAAAATTGACATATTAACTTTGTCTCATTATTGCCATTAATTTATTATGTTTGTATTAATTATATTTTAGGTAAGCTAAACATGATACTGTCAATGATTTTAGGTATAAAATTTAAAAAATAGGTCGGTCAATATTTGATGTCCAAATACTACAAATGTAATGAAAAATATAATATTAACATAAAAGTTAATTTATCGCTATCATTCACATCTGAAGTCTTTCCAGGCTTGCCAATATGGGATAAAACCTACTCCTACTTCACTTAAAGAAATGAGAGATATTACAGTTAAGTCTAAGTTGTGCCTAAAAAAAAAAGAGTCAAAAATCCAATGTACAAAAGAAAAAATTCTGATATATTTATAGGTTTAGCAAAATATTTTTTTTTCGTAAAATACAATGGATTTTTAATACATTTTTTTAGTGGTTTTTTTTAATTAACACTATAAAATACAATAATACGGAACAAATAGCAATGTATTTTAGTTCTAAAAAGTTTATCAGGTTAATATATATTTGATAGCTATTTCGGTTCACGCCTATATACCTTACAAATTTTGTAGAACTAAAAACACTTCTATTTTTTACTGTGTTGCAATGGAGTTCTATTTAGTAAAAGACAATTTAATCAATGAAAAAAATATTCGAATGAAATTAATAATAATTTTTAGAACGTTATAAAAAAGATAAAATTAAATCATAAAATAATATCCCGGGTTCAACGGACGTTTTAAATGTTAATCTAACAGTTTTATATTATTTTAATTTGCATTTATAATATATAAGGATTTGGCATACAATTTAATCGTAATATCAAATATTTTTTGATATCTGATAAAACCTTATAATGATTGTATTTTTGACTGTCATAGTAAAAGAAACCCGTTGTTTTGAATAGTAATTAAATGAAATGGCATTTTTAAAAATGAATACATATGTTAGTCTCTATCGATACGGAAACGTGGCGATTAAATTTTTAACATTTAAAAATCCAAGTAATGGACATATATTCTTAATACTATAATTATTGACGAAGTGGTTTTTAATTGGCAATAGATAAGAAGAAAATCTGAATTGAAATTCGAATCGAAAAATGTTTATTATTATGAAATTATTTACTTCCATAGTAAAGTTCATAAGTATTTGTTCAAGTCTCATACAAAATACTCAAGAATAATCAGCAACATTATTTTTACTACTGTATGATTTGAGGTACGAATTTATAATTTAATTTTTGGTTTCTTGAAACTCCTCCAATGTACGGATTAGGTCCTTATGATATTGAATGTAAGCAAAGTCAATGTGATTATTGAAATAAATTTGATACAATATTTGTAAATACAGTGAGAAAAATGTTTGTGTTATGAGTTATCATTATTTTTTCAGGTAGACATGTCATGCCAAACATTATTTCAACCGTTTGTTTCTTAACAGTTATATGTGCTGACAAAAACCGTTACACATAAATATGTATGTATTATTTCTCAATGACAGATATGGAGGGAATCCGACCTCTAAAATTTCCACTCGATCGTAATTAAATTGGATGACCTCACCAAAAAGCAAACATATAATTAAATTCGGATATCAGATCATAAATACTTGAATATGTTATATAATCGATATCAATTAGTTTAGTGCATCCCAGTAAGGCGCCTGCGCAGCTCTGTTTAAATGTTCCACGACGATGTGCATTACTTTTTACCTTGGTGCATTCTAGAATAATCAATCCACGAATCTGAAGTCACGATTTACACGCCGGGAACCGATTGCAGAAGGCGACAAGGAGTCAATGTCATGATGCTAGCTTAATTCACATATCACCAGACTACATTCAGTATCTAACTCTTTTAGGCCTCAGAGTTAATGTAGTGGAATATTTAAGCATGTAAACATCATAATATCTACATAGATATGTCACGAGTAGGTAAGCCATTGCTTCTCAATCTGAATACTTACAAAAACACACATTTTTTTGTCATTGCTCCATATCTAACAATTGTAAATATTTTAACCGGGTAACTGCCGGCAGGTACATGTATGGCGGTACCCAGCACGCCGCGAATTTTAGTTCCAGCCAGCCAGTCGTGCAGTCATTTATCCATAATCAATTCAATATATTTGTACATTTTAAATAATTGATTTTCTTTAGTAAAAGCCCATTTAAAACGGCGCGTCTTAAGACGTAATTTTTGTATGAGCGGCGCTCCGTTCACAGAAAATTATGCGTCTTAAGACGCTTTTGGCAGATAACCGGTTAAATAACAATACAAGGTGATTATGTGATCCGGTTGATTGAATTCTAACGTTCGTTCACCCATATATTCGTCAATCTCAATTGCACCCTCAAGCACACAGATTGAAAACCATTGTGACAATATCAAAATTTGTGTGTACTAGGATAAATTTAGTATATACACTCGCAAAAAGTTACATGAACACATAAATTATAACTGGTATTTAAAAATGTTGTATCACTTAAGATGCTTATGATATATATAAAGTTATTTATTATTTAATATATATATTTTTTGCAACGAAAATTTGTATGTCAAAATACAGTTTGTTGACTAATAATAATAAAAAAATTGTAATGAATACATAATACTAAAATTTCTAGAATCGCAACTAAAAAAATATTTGTACAGTTACGACTTATCGACATTAAAAATGCTCGCCTGGACATATATGAGAAACACCAAATATTAAAAAATTTGTATTATAAATGCGATAATTGTGTTTCATATGGCCAAAACAAACCCAGTATTTAATCCATGTGAAAGTTATTGCATTGTATATTGGTAATTTTTTCATCAAGATTTTATTTCTGTAATGGCTCAGTCGTATTATATTGACAATTCTTGGAGATTATAACATTTATATATTTGTTTTATCTTAAAGAAACTCTTAACAAGTAAACGTTTTTTGATTTTATTTTTCCTCGCATGTCCCCTACCGATGTGGAAGGCATGGAAGAAACTCAAATAAAAATATTCTACGAGAATAACTTGTTACTTAGTAGCTCAACAAGCACTTTTTAGAGTGTCGATAGAAAGGTTATGGCTTAGACAAGAATAGTGGTTAGCTAATTTCTCTCGCTTCACATTACAACAACAATCATCTATGCTGCTCGAATACAAATATTTACATATATTGAAAAAACCTTAGCCCACTGGTCTTCGAGACCGTGAGACTCAACCCTTCTTTTCTAACAATATTTTTTAATTCTGGAAATATGAGCTATATATATAAATTTTGTATGTTTGATGCTTACTAAATAGATTCTTAATCATATCTGTGTGTGTAAAACATCGATAAGTAAAATACAAGGACTGAAGTATGTTGATTCACTCACTCTCGAACTCACATCTTAATCTATTTTAGTCTTTTTTTTAATACAATAAATATAGAAGATATATAATTGAACGTAACATTATACCTAGCTTATTTTTATAGACATCTCAAATCGCACCTATCCATAAAAAGGCAATCATGTTTAGCACGGTGAGGATGCTTGATTCAATGTTAAATCGCAATTATTAATGGTGAGACGGTTCCATCTAATTTATATTTCTAGGCCGGGAGAATCTTCAGTCACGGCCGCTTTGTTCTTAGCAACGGGGTGCCAAAAATGATCGCATTATAAATACGGTGTCACGGTTAATGACAGAACGCTATGTCGTCATTTTCTTGCTGTACCGATTTCTTATGAAGACGAATTATTACGTCAAAGATTGTGTTCACACTTTAGCTGTTTTTTATAGAGAGGCTTCAATTAAAAACTGAAAAACAAAAGCCTTATATATCGTTTATATATACATATATCGATCACTGTAATAATGTAGTTGATTGTAGTACCGACTAAGCTTATTATTATTTAACGAATTTTCTCTTGCTTAAATCAAAGATAATGGTAGCGAAGTATTTAATTTCATAAGCAAAAAAAAACTATGTAAATAATATATTTACGGTGGCTCTAGACATGTTAACTTATTATAATGGAATTATCTGAGTAAAAACATTAAAATCAATAATAATTGATATCTTCTAGTTAAAATTTTTAATGTTGAGCATAGATTTTTGCCGTATTTTTTATGTCCGAGTTTTGCTCACGTATTTTTTTGATAATGTCATTTTGAAATTTTTTTGATTGCTTAAATCCATATAGCATATTTTAAAATTGAAAATGAAATAGTGTGGATGTTGCAAAAGTCTTTATAACGATACACTTTTCATTTTATATATACAATAAGGAAACAATACAAGAATCAAAAAAAATTAGTATTTTAATATTTATCGTATATTTGATATATTTATAATATTTTAATGGATTATTTATATTTTGTCGTTTGAAAAAGGAATATGAAAATAAAATTTCCAAAATAGAATCAACCATTGCTAAAAAAAGTTATATAATAAAATATTAACTTTTATATTGAATAATTTTATTTCATTACATTTTATTTATTCAAACATTTATTATATGCATATATGAGGAAAAATAAGATATTTATATTAATTCATCCATAAGAAACAATTTTTCTGATTTGAATAAAAAAATGAGTAAAGCTTTAAAAATATTTTGATTAAAATCGAAATTTAATAATACATTTCTTTCTGTTAAAAAAAATTGCTAATCATTTTCTCATTTCAGCTATCGTCAATGACACGCATCTTCGTTATTGACTTTTTTAAAAATCTGTGTACGTTTGTTAAACTCAAAGTATATTTTAATTTCTTTGAACGCGTTGTGTAAATTTTGCCACGATTTTTCCGTATGCACAACGGTATTAAATATTTTAAAAGGTCGTTTGAAATTTCGCTAATGCTAACGAAATATTTAAACAAAGCAGTCATTAGATGGGCATTGTATGACAATATTTACTACATGTAAAACCAACAGTTATGTAGAAAATTTCTTTCACTAGCAGTACATTCGCAATTTTAAATAAACTAGAAATATATGATTGCCGTGGAATTACGGTTCTTGATTGTCAAAATAACATTAGCAAAAAAGACAGCTCAAGGTTTTGATTCGACAAATAATGATTTGCAAAACTTTAAGAAAAAGCTTAGCGATATAATTTTGGATTGTTCAGGGTTTTTGATACGCCTAATTACGTTTTCTTTCTTAATATTAGTTGAACGTATCTGCCCTGTGATGAACTTCGAAGTAACGGTGTTAGTTTCCTCAGCTTGTCCTCACACTGGTCTCACTGGTTATGGTTGCATGATCTAAATGGAGAATTTTCAGATTTTTAAATATATCACTTTTAAGGTGTCACTTTTGATGGAAAGGCATGACTTTTTAAATAATAAAAACACATTTTTAGTACTTATTTCCACAAGGTATTTTTTGATCTGGACCGGACTGATAATAATCGTTCAGTTTATAATGCTCGCGATGAGCAAAACCGCTCATGATCAACAAATACATTGTGGAAATAAGTACTAAAAAATGTGTGTATGTTTTTTTTTTTAATTACATGTTATAAATAATAATAAAGAACACAAAAAAAATATTGACGTTAACAAGATTGTTGTGAAAAAATATATGAAAATTTTTGATTCATAGATGTCATTCAAAACCATTTCAATTTTCATTATGATTTAATATATGATTTAAAAATACATCAGCATCTTACGATCAATTACTTTTTTTAAATATAGAATGAATTGAAATTGCTTGTGATTGTTATATGTAACACAGTTTTTGATTATACACAGTACGATAAAATATTTCGCTCATTTTATGCAAACCATTTTCTTGTTATATTTGCCCCTCTTCGTGCATCGCCCGTAATGTCATAGAATTGCTGTTTGCTCACGCTCAGGCCTTCGATTATCTCCTCAACCAAGCTGTGAAGGAGGAAGGCGGAAGGTCGTTGTCCATCCAGGCGTGTTTGCTCTTCGGCGGGGCATCCCGAGATGATGCACCTACCTGCAGTCAAAGTCGCACTCTAAATTGCTGTCTATAGTTCTATTTAGTTTGAATGGTCTACGTCCCACAAAAAAACATTATTTTTCAAATTAATATACCATACAACAAAACCAAACACGGAGTCTCAATTTCGAGTATTAACTGTCTATATTTCTATGTCTAATATTTAATAAATAAATACTTATCACTCATAAAAAATGAAGCACTTTATAATACGCGATACAGACCTTGAAAATATGATATAATTTATAGCCCATATTAGATTTTTTTACCAGCACAGGTACAATCATTTTTTACTTTCATCCAAGTCTAATCTGTATTATATTATATATCGTTAGTTTACTCTGCCTATCAAATCAAGTAATAAAAAATGCTTAAATAAGACAGTTGTAATATCTGGTATTTTCCTAACACATATTTTAATGTGATTTATGTTTTACTTACAATCTGTAGTCAAGCATTTATTAAAATATTCGATAAAAGAGTATGCTTATATGTCCTGTTTTTTGAATGAAAACATTTGCATAATTTGTTGGCTATATTTAAGCAATTAAGCTCACCTTTTGACAGTGGACCTCTAGCTGATCGAAAATAAAAGTCGTGCCCTTCAGTAAAGTACTTGACAGTAAACAGTCTACTTTTTATCGTTCCTAATGATCCTAAAAGGGCGCTAGCCAGTGTGATTAAATGCATAAATATTAATTTAAAAATGTTTCTCTTTGTATTTTAGAAATTAATAGAAATAAAACGATCTTTTAAGTATTTTTATATTATAAGTAATTTGAGATAGCGTAACAATTTTATTTTAATACACTGTTTTATTACTACACGTAAAAGAATTATAAGTGACAATAAAATCACTATTTTTACGAAGCAATAGCGAATAGCAATAGCGAATAGAAACAATATTTGTGCAGTCTCTTTAAATGTTCCAATAATCCGCTTGTTTCTGAGAAAGTATTTCAACAGAAAAATAACCTAAACAAATACCATAATCGTTCAAGATGATTATCATATTGTCACCCATTCAATTTTCACAAAAATTTTATCACCCCGTCAATAAGAAAAAATAAAATGGATCACAGAAACACTTATGTTAAATTTATTATAAAAATCAAATTATTAAGGTCATTTGATTTACAGGTCAAGTTTAAGACACAAAAGGGCCCTTGAAAAGATCGTATGTATGTAAAATCATGTTTTATTATAATAATTGTAGCCATATGAAAGAATGATGTGTCGTGAGATATTTTCCATAATGGAAATAAAACATGTTCGTTTTCATGCCATCATTAATGATGTAACTCCTACTTATAATGTATTATTTTATTGATGTCATTTTACTTATATAAAAGTTTTCTAACCAACAATGAGAGGTATTTTTATATACAAAGTATTAAATATAAGTTTGCAATGTCAGATTTTTTAATTATGTATATTTCCAATGTATTCAATGAATAAAATATTGCTAACGTCTATTTATAAATATTTTTAATTGCAATATTAAAAGCATTACTATCTTTCTAGAAAAAAGGAAGTATATAATTTACTTAAATATGAGAAGAGTTGAAAAATTAAGGTTTTTAAATGTTAAACTGATGGTAACATTCAGAAAATTTAGAGATAAATAGTAAAATGGTATAATTAATGCTTTATTTGTACTATCTTTTATTTCTTTATAGAAATAATTATTTAGTTATGAAAATAACGAAAGAAAAATATGAAAATAAAGAAGAATACATATTTAAACAATAAAACACATTTAAGTAGTTATTCCCTCACTATGTTTTATGCTCGCGATGAGCGAAACCGGTTCTGATAATAAAAATTATTGTGGATATACGTACCAAAATGTGTTTTCTTATTTAAAATCTCATGCTTTACCATCAAGAAGTGACATTGAACACCTTAAAAGTGAATATATATTTGTTGAACGTCTGTATTTGATAGACTTAAAGATTTACTGGGAAAGATAAATGAGAAATAGTGTTAATCCCTCATCTTTTACAGATTTTTTAATACTTTAATAAATTACATTTTTTTACAATTATTTATAAAATTTTAATACAGGTTTACGTAAATGATTTAAAATTTTAATGTTTGAGATATACTGATTTTCATTTCTTCTTTCCCATATTTTGTAAAAACTAATCTATATTTTATATTATGCTTCGTGAGTTCTGTTCATTGATGAGTTAGAATGTAATATAAACATTTTATAGATTATCAATAAAAATATACAATTGATTTGAAACAGTTTTAAGTAATACACACACGCACACACACACATATATATATAATCGATTAACTATGATCAGCTTAAACAAACTAAATTTTTAAAATATTTTTTGGTACTTGTCAATTAACTTAAAATACAAACATATTTTTATAAAGTTTTTTTATGTCATATTATTGTTAATTGCAGTGTAAGCTTCTATAAAACACATGTGTCCAATATCTCTTTAAAAATATTCAACAAATAAATACTTACTTACAAGTTTAAATCCTGTATACCTTTTCTAATAATTGAATATTCGTTGAACCTTTCTTGCCTTTAAAATCTACGAACGCTACTGGTTGCATTATTATGTATATTATGAAGTCATTGCTTTGGGTTTTCTTGGTACAAAGTGTTTAACTGAACAATGGTTTCTCTACCCAAAGGCGTTATTATTATATTATATCTTTATTTTTTTTAATTTCGAGAGATAATCGATCTGTAACACCAATCGATGAACCTCTTTGGGAAGCAGCCTCTACTTCTAGGGATCAATGTTCCTGTGTTATTTCTTACAGTATACAGTAGCGTACCAAATCCGGCTTCAAAAAGTTATTTTTATAATATTTAATTATATAATATTTGCAGATACATAATCAAAATAAAAAGAATAAGTAAATATGTCATGCTATGCTTTATTTTTTGAACACTTAATTATAAATATTTTACTGATGTTTTATCGTTATTAAGTTAGTAAGAACTATACATATTTTTTTTGAAGACTCGATTATTTTTGTTTTATTTTAATTATCTCATTACACATGATATGCAGACATAGCAAAAAAGTAGATTTTATTTAGTAGGATCTCTTTCAGGGTAGTTATTTAAAACATGTTTATATCAGTAAAAATCTTAATTAATTTAACGCTGTCAATATATGAAAAAAATCTCAAATCCAAAAATAATAGTGAGGTGCTCTTTAATATAAAAAAATATTTCTGGACGCTCTTGGTTTTGAGATATTTTTCTCTAAAGGGCCAAGTCACGGAATTTATCGACCGATTCTATGATTATCGTAAATGTCTAATAATTTTACTGATACCTTTGAAATACTTCCTGAATGGGGTTTTATGACACCAGAATATTCAAACAATAATTCATTCCAAAGATTTTTCATTCAGTTTTATAATTGTATTGATACTTGGTACTACAGTATCTTAAGCTTTTTACTATTGAAATATGTACGAAGGCTGCAGGTTTGTTATTTAATATGAAAACTGTTGACAAGCTCTCGGTAAAGTAAAAAGGATTTTACTTAATTTTGTTTTTGTCTAAATAACATATAAATACAAAATCGCAACACAAGCACAGCCCTAGTGTCATTTAAGCTTTTTAGACGTGAGTGATTTATCTAGAAGAGATATTTTAATATTTGAAATATAGTTACATATTATATTTATCTCGTCATTGTTGTTTGTAAGTTGGCTGTGTGACGATTTGATAATTTGTAGATGTTGTATTTGAAACTATTATAATACCATTACATCTAAAAAATATATTTTTGAGTTGTGATACTTTGGTTCCAGAGGTGCGATAAATAAGAAATATTTCATATGTTTCTGCGCAATTTTATCGCAATTAATATACTGTTGTCTATGTGGAGCCGCAAATATTTCATATTATAATGTGATTCTATCAAATGGATAATAAAGTATTCGGAATATTTATAAATAAAGTTATGTTCACTATTTTTAGTCAGAAATTAATTACTTTTGGTAAACGTTGTTTTAATTAAATGAAGTTATGCAGGAAAATATGATCGTTCAGCAAATAAAAACGAGAAAATAATGGTAACACAGCTTAGAATAAGTATAATCGATATTTTACCATACCACACAATAAAACCATAGCATAAAAAGGTTCCAATGCAATTAATTATAAAAAAAGATAATAATTTCATTCCATGTATTAATATTACTTAAAAAATATAACACTTTATAAAGAAAATGGCTTTTGCTAGTAGGCGATGTTATGTTCAACCCTTTTGCTTGTTTATGCGCCCGTGCAGCAATCGCTATTGCTTTTATAATTGAGGTTCCATTGTATGCCCATTTAAGTTCCTTCGCATATTCAGCAGGGATTCAAATCCTAGTCCCGCATTATTTTAAAGACACATGTGAGTCACAAAGAACATTGTTATCTCAGCCTGTTATACCCGTAAAAGGAAGATTTATGCGCGCTCCCAGACAACAGAGTGCGATGCCGTTGTTTGCCAGTTTGCCACCGCTGGAAATATAAAAACGCTCTCGCCTATCTTACCAAAGTTACTGCAGGGCTACCACATAAATTACATTAAAAGTAAAAACTTAGTAGCTTCATAAATAAATATAATTTATTTACAGATTTCGAATACATATCTCATACAAAATGCATTATATTTATCAAAATGTCTATTAAGAATTATTGATGCAAGAATCACTTCATGTAATATACAAACGTTTCTTGTCTTTCACCCTTTGCAATATAATACAATTTTTAAATGAAAGCCTGTTAGTTTTGCATACGAAGTTGAAATATTTCCTAAATTGAAAAATAGCGAAAAATTGCAAAGCGACAAATAATTATCAAGTAAATAAAAATTAACTATCTTTTACTTTATATAATAATATGTCTCAATAACTGAATTTTTATTTAAAAATATTCAGATTTTTTTTTAAATACTATATTATTAAAATTACCAGAGAAATAGAGTAATAATGACTAAACAACATATGAATGAAAATAAATGATATTTTTTTGTGTCAACCCTGAACGTAATATAATCTGAGCATCTAAAATGCAAACCCTTTTCGGTGATGCTACTGTTTTATTTACTTTTTAAATTTGTCTGTCTTTCTATCAAGGTTCAATCTGAAATCCTGTTTTTTTGTGTTATGCAAACATTTAAAACATTGTGTACAGTAGCCGTTATCAATATATTTATAAAAAAATAGAAATTTGAAGATTATTTATATTAAATTAATTATCACGCACAAATAATTAAGTCATGAAAAATATATGAAATAAAAAAACTGACAATTGTTATAATTTTTTGGAGATATTATATTTATCGACTTTTGATAAGTATGAAATATTTAAAAAAAAATTAGACTTTTGAAACCAACGACCGGAACCCCCCCCTCTCTTAATATTTTCGATAGCAAAACAATTTTATTACATTCACGGTTTTGACTCCTCAGTCGTTCAACATTTCCCCAGTTAAATCACTAAATCCTACTGAATCAAAACCTTTTCATTCTAGGAATAAGCAGTTGGGTTGATTAAAAAATATTCACAAAAATGTCTAGATTCTACATCAGAAACTATTTTTTTCATTTCCATTAACTATCATGAATTGATAGTAAAATTTAGTTTATGAATAGATAGTTCATAATTAAAAAATTGTGTTACTCGTCTTAATGATATCAAAAAAATTTTTGTTGCCTAAGATTGAAAAAATTTGCGTTTGTTTTTTACAATTCCGTTATTAAATCAATTAAGAACTCGCTTTTACGTTTCAATTTCCCACAGTGAACGCTTGAAATATTTGAAATTTAAATAAATTTATAAACTCATTGAAAGAAATGCGGGACGGTTTAAAAGGTTTGAAATGAATATTAGGAAGCCTAAATATACTTTTTATATTTATAAACATGTATGTAACTGTTGCAAGATCAAGTAGAAGATACTAGAGAAGAGAGCTAGCTTACTAATATTGGAAACGTACAACACGAAACTTTCGTATCGATTTTTAAAATCAGAAGAACTATAAACCAGCACAGAAAGATATTCCAAACTAATTTGAGTAATTATCTGAATATTTTTATTCTAGCCTCAAATTTACGTTTCATTCTAATAAACGTTTTTATTTTAATAAAAAGATTCCGGTAAAACGAGATTTCATTGTAGATACTCAATAGACAAAAATAATATTTTACTTATCAATGACCTCTTCACCATGTTATGTAGCGAACACGAACACAAGCAAATTTTTCAATGTGTTACATTATCAGTCTTGTATTATACATAATCTTGTCTAAGTATTTTTTCCATCCCAGCCTATCAAAAATAAAGTCATGCTTATGAGATAACTATTAGAGGCGTATGCATTGAAGAGATGATGAAGCGGAAGAGCTTTTGATGTTAAAAATAATTATATAAATAGCATAGAATTTTGTTAGTATATGATGTTATGCTTTAAATTATTTATGATCAAACAATTTCACGTTAAATTAGGACTAACAAATTATAACAAAATATTTTTTATATTGCCTTTCCACTTTCTAGTCGACCTCGAAAGTATTTAGTAGCTAAAGAGTTTTTCTTAAATATTTCAAACCATAAACTGTAACGATTCTTTATTAGAGATTACTTTACTATTTATACATAATCGAAATGCAAATAAATATGGCTTATACCTACTCAACAAATTAATCAAACTCAATGCGAAAATCCCATGACATAAATATCGGTGGGGTATTATCATTTATTTCATTCTTTTCGTAGTTTTTACTGATAAAATTAAATGAAGAAATTTTGTGACAAATGTTTCAATTCGATTTTATTGTCTGTATTATATTCAATCATCTCCCTCTATTTTTGTATCAGTGAAATTTACAAGGTTATTAAAAAAAACTAAGAAACTCTAATCAACTTTTGCTGTGGCCGTATTCATAAAAAAATGCATATTTTTTTAAAATAACTTTATTAAAACAAACCTTTATTAATATCAATGTTTACTATGCAACTGTTGGTGGTCGCAGCATGATCCTTTGGTGTACGCATATTAGAACCGCTGATCTATAGAATGTCTTCTACGCTCTATATTCAGTTATATAAAAAATAAATATTTGAAAATTAAGATGATATAGATAGGTGCATATATATTTGCATGTTGGAAATAATGCGTAGACTTTGAATAAATTAATAAATTTGAAAATAAGATTATAAATTTCATATTATCAGTTAAAACAATTTTAATACACTAGAGATCAGGCAGATGCAATAGCATAGCGTGGCCAGTTATCTGAAGATCGTAAAATTATCTCCATGATGAAATTGAGAAAACTCGATTGGTCGAACTGCGTGATCGTAGAGTTCGTATATATTTTAACTTTTTAACAAATTGGATTTTAGTTTAGAGAATTGTATTATCCTTAGCAGCGGTGTGCTGCCAAAAAGTTGACAAGGGGCTTGCTTAAAAATAAATATTTGAAGTGTTCTCGAAAAAGGGTGGATGTTCTGCACCCTTACACAATTGTACGCAATAATAATTCGATCGATCGAATTTTATTTGTCAATACGTATTGTTCACAAAAATCTTCTGCTGTATATTTAAGCACATTTCATATTAATACACGAGATATCGGTAATTTTAAGCATTGTTAAAATTTTAACAAAAAATAATTAGGTTTCTTTATGCAATTTATTTAACGAAAAAATTCTAAAGTCAATGAAGTCGAATGTATTATAAGTTGCATTGATTTGAACTGAGAGTTTTTTTAATTTCTTAGCTTGCGCACGCCCCTTTGAGAACACTCCAGCCGATCTCTACAGATTACATAAAAATACTTTAAAAACTATAAATAAATTTTATTAAAATTTTCCTCAACACACCAAAAAACTTAGAACGATGCTTTTTTATTTTGTAACATATATCCTTCATCCACTCGTGTTTTTGATCGAGCAAAAATTCACGACTATTGTACTCGACTTGTAACTCTGTCTAATTTGACAGGCTAAATATTTGTCAGGCAGTCAATTCATTGTTTTGTCACAGAACATCAATCTTGCTGTGCTGGTGCAGCGAAGCGTCGCCCTGGTCACGTCTTCGGGAGACACATTCCTCGACGCCACAGGAAATTACAGTGGACGGGAAAACAGTATTGCATAATATTCTATTGGCTGAATCTTTATTCAATTCACAGCAGTGTGACAAGGTATATTTTTTCGATTTCAAAAGATCTAAAAACTGGTCTTTTTTTGAGAAGTTAACTGTAACTTTTTGATGGAAAGGCATGATATTTTCGATAATAAAAAAACATTTTTCAATACTATTTCCGGAATATACAATATTTTATGATCGGAACTGGTTTTTCATCACCGCCATTAACTGATATTTTAATGAGCGTAAACGGTTCCGATCATATATTGTGAATTTTTTTTTTTTTTTATTTAAATAAAAAATAATATCATTATTATTCTGTTTGATGTGTCATTAGAGATAACACGTATTTTTTCGTTAACAAGCACCTTCATACTAGATATACAATAAGACGGTGAATCTAATTCTTAAATTAACTTGTTTCAATAATAACTCACAATAATCCCATCTTGAAAAAAATTCAACATGGTCTTTTTGAATTGGATATAAAATAAAAATCAAAAAAATATAATCGATGGTAAATTAGTCAATGCTATTTCATGACAAAAAACCATTTCCAGATACTGACAACCATCGATCAAATCTTTGAATAAGTGCGCCCGTTAATCTTGATATATCAATTTTCGATACAAAACCATCATTACTAATAACACATTCTATATATAGAAATCTAATTCCGACGTATATATACTACAACAGTGCAAATCAAAATCGATCTAATCACATTGAGTTCAATATCAAGTAGAGGCTTGTTCACCTTTGGGTCAGCAAAAATAATGAGATGTAACGCTGTACAACTGAAACAATTAGTCGGCAATGATAAATGGATTTGCAATAATAAATATAATTATTTCGCCGCAAATTATATGTCTAGAGAAGATAACATCCTATAACTGATGTAATTATATATCTAACACCACATAGAGTCAATTCGCTTATCTAAGATCCTTACTTATACAGTATTGTTAAAACGTTTCGTATATTGAAAGTTTTTTCCTATAAATAAATATTCGCAACGAATTTTTAAATTCACTCATGCCAAATAAGAAATAAAAAAAATAGATTAATCAGTATTAGCCAGCTTTTTCAAATTATATCTACTTCCAAAAAGTACTATATAAAAATAAAATATTTAATGTTCTTAGATTTCAAATACCTATATATCAAAGATCTCAATTATCTCCCGTTCTAACTGTTGATAATGCTCATGATGAGCAAAACCGGTCCTGATCAAAAAATATATTTTGGAAATAAGTAATAAAAAATGTGCTTTTATTATTTAAAATAAAATGCTACAGTTTCCTGTAGAGATAAAATATTGATGCGTTTTATTTTATTTATTTGTCATTTAATGTATCTAAATTTTTAACATTTTTTTGATACGATCATGATAAACTGACTTTTCGAGCGATAGTAGATAGTTGACTGAATTGGTATTTGGTTGGTAGGACTCCATTATAACACGGTAAAAAAATAGCAATGTATTTTTGTTCTACAATTTTTTTTTACAAGATATAGTTGATAGCTATTTCGGCTCACGCCATCGTCAGAACCATGCGATAGAACTAAAATACATTTATTTTTTCCCCGTGTGATAACAGATAAAATACAAAGATCTCGTCGTCCAAGCTCAATAAACGTGTGGATCGTTATAGTGTTAAATCAACTTTACCTTTTTTGCGAGTCGAATCTTCTTTTACAAAATGCATTCAATATAATCGAATTGATCATTTATACCTTTAAATTACTAAAGATGGTTAGAAGACGTGTCACGTATTTGCAATTACTTAGTATTCTGCGATTGCGATAATTTCCTAGTAAAAGTTTACCCAACTATTGAGTAGTCGGCGGTATCGCTGACGTGAATTAAATAAATTAATTGACAGTCGTAAGCTTATTCGCGCACCAAATGTGTTTGATTCAAAATTATAAAAGGAAAATGAACAAACATTAACAAACGATTTCATAGATTTAGACCAAACGATAATGTCGTCATTCCAAAAGCAAAAGGGCGCGTGCAACATTTCGATGGTTTGAAGTTGTGAATACATAATAGTTTAGTTCGTAATTTTGATCTCTATATGATGAGAAAAGGTAGCACGTATAATATATTTGTAAACAAATAATTTTGTGTATAAATAAAATTAATGTTTTGTGAATTATTTATTAAGTTTGTTTTTTTTCTTATGATATCGTCTGAAGGTGCATGATGGAATTTCAATATCAAATTTAAACTGTTACAACTTTGTACGATTCCACATGTTTTGTTACTAACGACCCGGGTTTCGCCTTTCGGCATCTTCGGGTATTCTATTGTATCATTCTATGTCAGTTCTGTTTTTTTAAGTTTATAAAATTTTTATCATTGTTCTCATATGATAAAATTCTTTTTTTTATGTGTATAAAGTGAAAATTTCCACCTTATTTGTAAAGCTACTAAAAACACTTGATTGCGTATTTCTCAAAAAAAAAATTGCACAAGTTTCTTTTTGTTTTAAATATGTTGTTGATGATAACTATATTAAACACTTTTGCCTTCTTAATATTATAACTTCCTCTCAGAGTTCTTCTTTGGTCACGATCTTAATATTTGATGATACGATACGAAGAAGAAATAACTAAATACGTATGTTTCATGGTATATCTGCTTATACCGACAATATTCCAAAAGATCACGTGCACAATTTCGTTAATCAGACATCGAATTTGCATGCGAGAATTTTGCAATTTCCGTCGACTTCTGTAATATATTCTCTTAAATATTTAAATATTGTATTTTTTATATACTTGTCAATTATAATGTGAATGAATGCATTTTTATATAATATGTAACATTGAATACTAGTATTCTAATTTTAAATTTTACTAATTTGTCTTATGTATCTAAGTTAGCTTAGAAGTCCAATTAAAAGTCATTTTTGAAATAATAAGATTTTATTATTTTGTACACCAATGAGATACTGGCTTGAAAAAACATATAGTAATGTACACAGTTGAAATAATCATAGCTACGAAGCTATTTGCAATAGACTTACAAATGCAAAATATTATACATGCGGAGCCAAAGGGTTAAATATGAGTCTTAGTTTCAAAATCCCCGATTATCTTCTCCAATAATAAACATTCATGGCACTACTCGTTATCCCCGAACACAGAGTATCATTATTAAATTTCTATTAACCATAGCGGTATTCCATTGCAGATGCCCTTAAATAATAAGATGTTATCAGACATCTGTGATTTCATCATGAAAACGAATATTTGATGTCGTATTGTTGTTGTCAGAACAACCTTAGAAACAATTTTATAAATGTCAAAACAGTATAATCATTAATATTATATTATAAAATAACAGATTTAAGATTAGTTTTGCAATAATAAACACTTAAATTGATGCAGATCTAACAGAAAATCGAAAAAAAACATGCGTGATGTTACATGCCTATATCATGCAACACTAGCACGTGTGTCAGTTACGTGACAGTGGCCTGTTTATTACACCCAGATGCGACACTTTCAGACTATTTGTATCTTCTTTATTTGGAAGTTTAGTATATTGATTGTACAAAAAATACTAATAAACATTGTACATTTTATAAAAAATAGTCATTGTTTATTATTTCAGCTAAAATATGTGTACATCATTAAATTTTCCGTACCTTTTATTCAATGATATTCATATATGTTTGTGATGTTTTAGTAAATATACACTTTACCTGATTTTGGAAAAACAAATGACTGTCCGATCTTTTTTAACAATATAATTCGAACACTGCCATCAAATAAATTATGAATAATTAACAAAAAGCTTTTTCAAAATATTTGTATGGTAAGAAGTAGGTGATAGATCAAGAGTATTTTCAAAAATTGATATAAAGATTTTTATCTAAAATAAAACTGATCATACGATTTTTCTAATGTTGATTAGGAGTTAATGTTGTGGAAATATTATCTCATTATAATATTAAAATTGCAAGATTTTATTGTGGATTGTGTAATAAAAACCGTATTACCATTATAAATATTCGTAAAATGGCAATTATTTTGTAGTAATGTATTTAAATTTTTATATTTTATGGCAAACAAATATCGTCATTGTATAATATTTTTCGATTTCCTCGTATAATTTCTAAAACAAGGAAAGCATAATATATTAATCGCTTGAAATTGGAAGTTTATAAAAATTATATCAATTAGTCATTTTCCTAAAAAATCCTTGTTCTTTGTCAATAAAATTTTAATATAGTATAGTTTATTGAAATTTTATGCAAATAACACAGAGAATATCAATTGGTTTTTCAAAAATACCGGCTTGTGTTTTTTTTGTCTAGACGGTCCAGTTCCCCATTAAAAGGCCAATAGCTCTGAACAAGTATTTTATTGGGATTAATGGTCATGTTAATAGAAACATGTCTTTACGATATTAAAGGTGAATTTATTTTCAATTGTTTTGGACGAAGAACGCAACAAAAGTTTGTCATATAAAGATATGTAAATTACTGTATATTGAACGTCAAACAAAAAGAATGCATTTTTTGCAACTGTCCATAACTTTAAATAAACAAATATTAAATTAGTCAATTTATTAACATGTGTTGAATATCAAACGTATTATTGGCTGTATAAGTTATATTCTATAGGTTCTTCCAAAATTTAGAACCAGTCTGCCAATGGTAAGAGGATTAACAATGTTCAACATTATTGCTTCGGATGTTGACATATTCCATGTGGACGAAAGTGAGTTCAGGCGAGTACTATTTTTCAGTTAAAGTGCAATCCTTATTATTTGTTTTGTTGCTTATTTATTAAATTTCCAAAACTAAATGTTCAATCATTTTGACGAATTTTTAATTTGTAATTTTTGTAACGTATGATTCTACATAAATAAAATATTTTATTCATAATAAGTTCGATTGTTTAAAAATATTCGTGCAAAAAAAAATCCAGTTATCATAGAATAATAAGAGATAGAATGTAAACTATACTTACCTCATCCTCTTTCTTCAAGTAATAAGATAAACAAGACATATTGACAATATAACTCTAAGAGCAACTACTTCTCACAGTGGATTAAAATATTTGTTAGAGTATGGAGCTATTAAAAAAAGCAAGTTAACGATTCGGAATGAAAAAAAGAATTTAAAAGCGGACGAAAATACCCAGACACCTATTCTCGCATTATTCATTTCTCATTGTATAGTCATATTATATACGAGGTTATAAACTCTTCGCCGACAATTACAGGAAATGGTTAGTTGGAAGGCCAGATGATGTCATGGCGTCAACGTCTGGTCATCATCTTCAAGATTTTGTAAGAAGCAAAAAATACATTTATTTGGTGTAATTTAATTATTGTCAAGAATCATTAGATTTTAATGATTTCATTAAAAGCGAGTATTTTTTTATAAAAATATTCAATTGGCAAAACAAATGATTAAATAAGAGAAGCTAAAAAATCTATTTAAGTTTTTAGTGAGTACTAAATTTAAAATTTATAAGTACACCCAGTCCCTTCTTTACGCGATTTTTTTGGACGGCACCGTTACATTTTTTTACGCGCTTCACTCGTATTTACGCGATTTTTTTTATTAAATAAAGAAAATATGTGTATTTTTAAAACTTAATTCATATAAGTGAAAAAATTATATTGTTAGAGTCTTATTATATTTTATAAGCAATAAAGACATGAAATATATTTTTTTTGCACGAATTTTAAAGAGCAAATTTTGGTTTTTCATACGTTTCTGGTGCTTTTTAACATGATATTTAAATTTTTGGAACCAATTTATGAAATTATATGAAAGTTTCGATTTTTTTACGCAATTGGTTTTACGCGCCGTTTTCTGGAACCAATGTATAAACACGGAGAAAAAATGTATTTTAGCTGTAGAAAATTTTTCACCGTGTTATAATGGAGTTCTACCTAGTAAATGTCAATTCAATGAATAGATATATTTTATGTTAAATATCTCAACGAAATGGATTTTTGACAATTAGTTGCAACTAAATTTAAGGAATCGGATACTAGGTGATTTAGAAGGTATCCAGGCAGTACATTTAATATTATTTACATCATAGATCCAAGCCTTATAATAAGTCTTTCGAATAAATAAATGTATGCAATCAAATGAAACGATTTTTGACTAATTTATTTGTTATACAGGTATTATACTACAAATCGTTATTTAGTAAAGTATTTATTAATTTATGGCATATGGATCTATGCTTGTTATTTATTTATTTAAATCTTATAAACATGGGATTAAAAAAATCGTCTTCTGCGTTTTCATTCCAATAAATAATAATAGATGTTAAAACATTAAAACTTTTATCTAATATAAACCATTTATATAAATCAAACCCTATGCAATCGATTCATATTTTATATTTGATAACACGAAGAAATGAAAAACACGAGATATCTTCAGTGTGCTCAAAACATTTTTGCGAAACAAAATCATATGGTTGTTTTTTTAAATATTTCAATGTAATATTATATTTCTGCGCATGTATTTCATGACAAATTTGCAGGTTAGGACATTATTTCTCACGAGAAAGATGGCATTCTAAAGAGAACGATAAATATCACCTTGTAAGAAAATGTGTTATGCTTGTTCACAAGATTTATATATACCTAATAAATGTGTATTTTTTACAACCAAATGGATTTCGTTAATTAAACTAAAAACTAGTTTAAGCAATAAAGGTCAATGATGAAAGGTCAATGAAAAAATATTCAATCGAGTAAAATTTTTACGTTACAGCTTTAAGATAGCTTTAATGTTCTTCTTAATAGATATTCTATAACTATAAAAACGGTATAAACTTTTTACTAATGGGTGAATTCTCAAAGATATTGATAGATAAATCGAGCTGTGATGAAATTTACATTTTTTCCAATATCAAATTAAAATATTTTCGTAGTTTGTTGTGTGTTATTATGAAACATAAACCAAAGGCTAACTAAGCGGTGTACATACCAATATATGAGTCTTTTAAAAGTACTGAAATATCCGATAAAGTTCATGTAAGAATATCTTATTATATAAGAAAAACCGAGAGCGTTCACCTTGTAATACATTTGCAAGGCGGACATTGCAGAATATTTGGTGATCAGTGTTATGCGGTCGCCTACACGTGGGTGCCCACTCGTGGCTACGCCCACGTGGAATCCGTGCTCGGGCTATGCGTAAGAGAGCAAACACCAAGGTTCTTGAACCTGGGAAGGTCGAAAGGTTGGGCGGCGGCTGTGAAAAAATGAAATCAGCAACGATGCCCAATCTCTGGCAGGCGATTCACCCGAAAGCCCTGAGGTCTATTTCGTATTGAAAAGTTTCATATTACATCAATCGTTAATGAATGAGTATGAAAATATTATAATTCAAAAAATACATGACGAACCATATGAAAAATTATAATACATATTATTACTGAAGCTTTAGACGAATGCAATGAATTTATTGCTTCTCGGTAAACGTGAGTTTATGCTACATTAGTTCGTTTTGCTTTTAAAGTGCACTGAACAGCATTTCAGCCTTGTACATTTTCTCCCGAGTCACACTGGTAATTATGCAATAACTTTTAAGACGTACTGTTAATCTGTAGTAAGCACCATGCTTAATATGTTGGAACGATATTTGTGTTGATTTGATTAGTTTGTTCAATCGTTAACCCCTTGACTGATAACATCTCAGCTGTTCAGATGACTGACAACAATATGTCGGGACACTTCAAAATATTAGACATAACTATGTCAAAAGCTTTGTTAGCTTATTTTGATTTAAAATGTAGGCCAAATTTTATTGATAGCCTTCATAAGTTTAGTTAGTAACAACACTACTGATTTTTTAAAGTTTTCAATGATGGAATATCTTCTATGTGGCTCAGCAATGAGTGGGTTAAGAAAATAGTCAATTAAAATTTTCCATACTTAATTGGAAATCCCACGTTGCGTTAAGTAAAACTTCAATACAAGCAATACGTCTACTACTTGTTTTGTTTACATTTTAACAAATTTCGAGCACCGCTATTGAAAGGCCCTATATAAAAAACCATTGCAGCTCTAACTTTAAATTTCTTGAATTTTTTCGTTGAATGTTATTATTTTCAATCCAACAGTTGTCTTTAGTACAAAATTCATAACATATACTGTCTATGCCAAAATTTTACAAATGGCAATTGAAATGTTATATTGATTTTTTAGCCCATAAATAAATGTGTATTCAAAATCTGCTTTCATATTTTTATATCTTAGAGATTTTTGAAAATGTGACTGAAAAAAGTCTTAAAATAGTAGAATCCATGTCTTGGAGAGAAAAATTTATTTTAAAATGCGACTTAGAGCATCATTTCATTAAATATTTGATTATTGAAATAGTTTATATAATTTACGTGATTGATGATTTAATTGCTGCACTTTTTAATTCATAACAAAAAATATTTTGAAGCTTAGACAAAGAAAAAAATTGCACCTGTCATTCATAATGAATAAAAAAAACAAACATTATATATACAAACAAATATATTGTTGCTCTCAGATATATCTTGAGATAAATATAATATGTTAGTTTCGTTTTTCCGCCAAAAATTTCTCGTAACAAATCCATTGTTATAACACTTGCACGAAACAAATTGTGATAAATCATACACAGACACAACAAAATAAGCTGACAGTGTATGTGAATAACATGCTGAATTTTGATTTCAATTATTCGGAAATGTACCATTTTATTGAGAATTAGGTTTTTTTTGACAAAAGATTTTTTTACATTGAAAGGTAGTCAAATAAATTGTTTTGAGTTACAAAGCTTTCTATATCATCTAAGGCTGTTTATAGGTTTATTTCAATCCTGGTTAGCAATATTGTTTAAAAATTTACTTCAGATTTTGAAATGGGCTATTCTTTTTTGTATTTATATAAATTGATCCTTATAAATAACAAATCATAATGTCAACAATTTTATATTCACCCTGTTAATTCTTAGTTAGTGGAAATACGATTTTTTGAATGAATGCAGTCATCACAATTTTTAAATCATAATATTCATGAAAAGAGTTGAGGATTAAAATTTTAAATAGGTGCTAATCTTGGTCAGACGAATATTTGACAATTATTGATGACTAATGAAATATTACATCGATCCTAAATAGTATGCAAATATTAGTTATAAAACATATTGTCTCATCGATCTAAAGCAATATGAAACAATTAAAAATATGCCATGAATATTTAAGTAGGTGAAATAAAACTTAACAAAAAAAAATGTTGTCTAAGCATTATCTAACCTTTTTTACGTCATCGTTGTGGGAAGTCACTATTTTTTTTTGCATAGCTGTATAGTATAAAAGTTGCTCACTTAGTAAATTGACAATGTTTTATTATCTTAAAAATGTCAAAAACGTCCAATATATCAAATTGATTTATTTGAAGTAGAATTTAATTTATATTTTCGAATGAAATATAATAAAGGTATATTGACAAAAAAAAATATAGCTTAGAAATTGTTATATCATATAATTTTTTTTAGCTAACACTCATCTGAAAATATCTCTGAATAATATTTACGTGATGGTTTTTTTGCTTTTTTAATCACCAATGCATGTAAAAACATATTTTAAAGGAGTTTCAATAGTACCTAGTCGTTTTTATACATACAATATTGGCATTCGTGAATATAGAGAACTTTCCGAAAAAGCCATAGTCATCGAGCAGAGAAACACTCTCGGGGTTTCCCGGGAATTGATTAAAATATCCACCGTATTATTGATTTTACAACGCACCATAATCAGATTTGAATTGGGATAGCACGTGCATTGTATTCGATATTCTCATCCATATTTAATACAAGCATCTCTTTTGTAAATTTGTTTTTTTCGGATGTCATATATTACAAACAATGACAAAAGATTTTATCGAAGTGAATTATTGTAAATCGTATTTTACAGGATGTTATAGTTTCTTGATTTTGTGAAAATATTAACCATTTCCTGCACGATATTTGTTCGTTCTGAATTTTAGAGCATTACTGACATTTTTGAATCGTTTATACTACTTACATAAATTTCTTAGTTATACACTTATTGTGTATGTTTAAGGCTTTATCTAATATCAAGTTAAAGACAGTTATTTAACTTCATCAAATTTAATCTTCTTCAGCCGTTTTGTGATTTTTTGGAAGTCTTTCTCATACAGTTGACCTGTATAAGTAAAAGATAAGGTTTAGATAACATCTAATAAAGCTACACGTGAAAAGAAACTTGACTTAAAATATTCAGTTAAAACATGAATGCTTAAATTTACTTCTGAATATATAAACATAAATACCTGATAATTGAGGGATATGAAAGATACGGATAAGCTTAAATGTTTAAATTGTATCGTTGGAGCGAAATTGAGCACAATTTACGATTGCGATTCATAGCACATTTGAGTTTCTACATCATAAGGTTGTGCAAGAAAATAATATTACAGAATATTTTGAGTAGGAAGCCAGGAGCGTATTAAGGACATGCATTAATTAATAAATAGAATTCCTTGGTTTTATTTAAAGATATTCTACAATGCTTAATTTAATTTTTCAAAAGCTACGTAAATATAAGTCAAATAATGCTATATAAAAATGTTCTTGTATTTCTGTAACAGTTGATGGTAATGGAATGAACACAGTGTTGTTAAAATTTAAATAAATCCAATATATTGATTAAAAAAATATATTTGGCCTAATTTTTGACATTGGAAAGTAGCACGGCATAAAAGTAGGTCCGCACTTAAAGATTCCACGTTTTTTAAAAGTCGTGAAAATTCTACTGACCTTTACTTTCGATTTTCTTGTCGTAAGAGGCAATATCTCCATACACATTAGCATGTGAGCAGGTAAAAGCATACGTTTGCGCGTATCTGCAAAGAGATATGTCGTGATGTGGCCGATATCTTCTTTAGAAGCCAACAAATACTTTTACAGCCGTCTTTTGTACGAAGCTTTATGGACTAAAAAAAGAGCTCAGAGCAAAAAGCCACCATTAATACAATAAAAATCACTCAACCGTGAAAGATTTTTTTTTAAAGTTAACTAACTTACAATTTACCATAAAATTTCAAATACTTTTTTTAGAGTTAACGTTTCATTACTGATAATTATGGTAATTCAACAGATTTAATAAAATATGGCATTCAATTTTCGATATTGTTAATATTTTTAATCAACTAAATGAACTTTTACTAAAGCTAGGCAAAGCTTAATTTCACGAAATATATATAAAGCTCGCGTGTCTAATATCTCAAATCAGGAGATAAGAAATAACACATCGTTAAAAGAAGGGTTAATAAACAGCCGCTAGTAACTTATTTAAACAAATTCATGCATTATATACACAAAAAAATTTTAATTTCATAAAAAAACTTCAAGTCTACATTACTATCATTTTTCTTTCCTATAAATATGTTACTTTATCACATACGACGTGTCGTTTCCTTATCTTTGAAATGTAAATTTTAATGTTTCAAAGCTTAAAAATAAGCCTCTACAATTAAATGAATTGAAACTTATGATCTACTAGACAACAGAAGATTTTATAATATTACAGTCTAGCATTTCCAAAAACTTTATTGGAGTGATAAGTGAATATCGATGCTTATCAGCAACTTCCCAACCTGAGCGAATTTATCTGTATAGCAAAAAAGAAACATTGCACTATTTATTTACGGTATCTAATCCCTGTTATTGTCTTTTGTAAAGTTTTATAGTTTATTATTTATAATTTGCTAAAAAAAATTCATTCAGATGTAAAACAAAAAAAAGTATAGTTGGCTAATGTTGTTACTGCCCTCATGTTTGTGTTAGGGGCATTCGCCATAATCATGGCAAAACACGTCACCGTTCCTTGTACATTTAATTACATTTAATTGTTTTGAATCACTTTGTATTTACATAAAACGTTACAGAGGTGACACCTTAGAAGGAGGTAAAATTTTGCGATGGTAAAATAAAGGTAATTAACGACTGAACAATTGTTAGAGAATATCTTAGCAATGATTTAATGTGTGATTATTACCAATAAATATTATTTATAGACGTGCACATCACACGGAAAAGACTTCTTTATTTGTATGCTAATTGTTTTCAGTAAATTCACTATAAAAATATACCTTATGCCTTTTCAATGGATGATAATTTGAACATAATACGTCAGAATAATTAAATATGCATTAGTTTAATGGGTAAATGATTCCACGACTCTAGTTTAAAAACATGTTTATTTTTTCAGGAAGATAAAGTTCTTTGTTCTTGAAACTAAGTTGATTGCAGTTTAAAAAGAATATTACAAAATTAACGGTTTATTGCTAATTGAATATGATATAACGAAAAAATTTTGTTATTGTATATTATCCATAATCACTCGTAATGGATTTCACACAAATCTAGCAGCGAGTTTTAGTAGTTTTATTGTTTGTTTGGAACAAGATTTTTTTGTAATACTGTTAGTATTTGCGAAAAAAAACCTGCATTTGTAAAATACTGAGGGTAAAAAATATTTCATTTTATGCCAGAAATTAACATAAGTAGAGAAAGAAACATGATCACATACGATCGCAAAAAAGATCAACGGTAAAATTTTAAGTAAAAGATTTTAGATGTTTTTGTGTGTTCTAAAATTGTAAAAAAATATATTGATTACTTCAAATAAATCATAATATCGACTATTACGACGATATATTAACTGATATTTTTAGGTTTGGTGATAGTAAATAGTATAAAAATATACACAAATACTAAGTTTATTAAATTAGCTCATTAAAGAATTTACAAAATTGTTTGGACATATAATATATGTTGCGATCGGAAATTTAATTTTAAAGAACTATGTCGCTTTTCCTGTGAGGCATATAACTGAAATATCCATAATTTGCCGCACAACAAAAGTGGATGTCGCACAATAATACATATTGTCAATGTACCTTTATAAATGAACGTGCCAGGCTATTTCTGTCGATGACCACTGAATCGGTACCCTAGCGTTCTCAAAGAAGACAAAACACGCTATTTGTGGATGCTTTATAGCCGTACAACTTCCCAATACAAATAATTATATACTTTGTTATTCATTGGAGTGATTAATAGAAACATGTAAAGGATGGCATGTAGGTTTACCATGTTTGTTTGATCGGAGAGTAATATTTTTTTTGAATTGTTGCAACTTTGTACGATTCCATGTCTTATCACAAACGACCCGGGTTTCGCCCTTCGGTATATTCAGGTATTCCATCGCACGGATGCAACAGAACTGACGTAAAACAAACAGTTAGCATCGTATATATAATATATTAAAATCATTATTAACAGGAATCTACTTACCAATAGGCAAGCAAAAGATTGCAGCTGAAAATAATGTAACAATATTAATCCAATAATAATTAACTACTTTCATTAACGATCTTGCTAATGAGTTGTCCTTATTGAAATGGGGTTTTCAACAAATTTTAATCAACTAATTAAACTACAAATGTGTCTTCCTTTATTTAAAGAATACCTAATATCAAACATCTAGTGATGAGACATAAGAATTGTCGTCATGAGATTGTCGATTCATTAAAACGATCTCACGTAAAGGGTACAACAAGGGGGAGTTGGGAAGATTGAGTTGGTCGTTAAGAATGAAGTTTGAATTTAATATCTGGCCTCTATTAATTTCTAAAATCTCCTGATAAAACAATTTATGGTCCCCCGTGTTATGATGCAACAATTGAACTCGCGTCAAACTCCCTCCGACAACAAATGGTTTGCAAACGGAGGGACATTCGTTTGACGCGGATGGGGGAGTTGCATCATAACACGGGGGACCATAAATTGTTTCATCAGGAGATCTTAGAAAATAATAGAGGCCAGTTATTAAATTCAAACTTCATTCTTAACGATCAACTCAATCTTCCCAACTCCCCCTTGTTGTACCCTTTACGTGAGATCGTTTTAATGAATCGACAATCTCAAGACGACAATTCTTATGTCTCATCACTAGATGTTTGATATTAGGTATTCTTTAAATAAAGGAAGACACATTTGTAGTTTAATTACTTGATTAAAATTTGTTGAAAACCCCATTTCAATAAGGACAACTCATTAGCAAGATCGTTAATGAAAGTAGTTAATTATTATTGGATTAATATTGTTACATTCTTTTCAGCTGCAATCTTTTGCTTGCATATTGGTAAGTAGATTCCTGTTAATAATGATTTTAATATATTATATATACGATGTTAACTGTTTGTTTTACGTCAGTTCTGTTGCATCCGTGCGATGGAATACCTGAAGATGCCGAAAGGAAAAGAAACTTGAATATCACATACTGCCTTCAAGCCTTGATATTTATAGCCGCTATATATTGTATAATGGCAAGTTATCCGCTTTACAATCGAAAGGACCAGAGACATTTTTTTTACTTTGATTATTAATGTCAAGACAATAAGTTTTTCTGGTTGCATTTCTGTGACGTTTTGTAAGTTTTTTTCTATTTATTTTGAATTATTGAAAAATTGTCAGAAAATTTATAACAGGCTGTTGTTCTTAATATTTATATTATATAATTTGAAATATAAATTAAGCCTATTAGTTATTGCAATAGAATATTATTGATTTTAACTTAGTTTGCGAATGAGTATTGTGTTGATGGATTAGGCTATTACTTCGTGAAAGCCATTACAAACATATTTGATGAGTAATAAATAAAAACCAATGACGATAACGTTATGAATGAAATTTTTCCTACAAAGTTGGTCTTAAGATGTTTCTCAATAAAACGAAAAATGTGTCACACCTACTGTAGAAAAAAGTGCGGCGGAAGGACTAAAAGGACAAAAATCTATACAAACACACAAGATATATTTATGTATACAAAATGAGAAATCATTAGTTTACTAAAAACTTGTTAATCGGATGTTCTAGAGCCATAACAATAAAGTGATTTTTAAATACCAAATTGCTATTCTTTTGGGATACAAAAAGAATGAACATAAAATCTAAGGCTTAAAACCTATACACAAAATTTAAAAAAATATATAATTTACGAAAAAAAAAACATTAATTGTCAGTGTTGGTGTTAATAAATAAAAATTGCCACCCAACAAATTGTAAACAATATGATGTTTTTATTAACATGGTTAAAAAAACATCCAAATTAATTTTAAATAAAATCGACGAATAAATAAATTATTAAGATATATTACGAAATAACAATGACTCGTCTTCTTCATTCATATATTCATAAGTATTCAGATGATTGATAATAATTGGTTAAACTTGTATTTTTTCCCACAAGATATCACAATTATAAATTATTATTTTGCAAACTTCATAAATCGCTAAGTGTTGAAAAACATGAAACCTAAACAAACAATCATTGCGATAAATTAATAATTTGTAATAAAAATGCAATTAAATATTTTTGGTATTGAATTTATGTCACTTCAAAAAAACGATATTCGTTTAATCAATTGCGTTGGTCTAATGCACAGCACTTTAAAACCAATGCAATATGTTCAATTATTTAAGTACATTAAAGTATGGATTCTTTCATCTATTTTTGAGAACACTGATGCATTTTGACTACGTAAAAATCATGATAAAATTAGTAATAATTGAAGGGTAGTTTGTAATAGGCAATATGATACGTGTCACGTTTTTGATTGATTGGAAATTGCCGAGAAATAAAACTAGAATGCTAGCAGACGATCAAAAAGGTCAATTTAACCTATCCCGATTTATTTTTTAGGTTTGAATGTTGATCTCATATGTTTTAAAAATATTTATATATCTGGCACCTAAGCTGGTTGTTTAAATGCCAGAAATATTTTTTTAATTTTACACTTTTTTTTAAATATTTAAAATTATATATAATATAATGATAATGAAACAAAGTGACTAACTTTTTTAAAATACCTGCTTACCTTCGCATTGCGTCAACGTTATTTTGATTTAAAATTTTTGAAAAAAATGACATCGCTGAGGAATGCTACGATTTAAATGTAAATTAATCATCAAAATTAATCATATAACTGAAAACGCCTGCCGAAAGATACTAATAATTTACAATTTATATTGCCAAATATCTACTGAGAAAAAACGTTATTTGATTTTTAATATATTATTGATGTTCTTAAATGCGAATATTAGACCTTAAATTCAATCATTAAATAAGATTAGTAGTTTTTAGTTTAGTCTATTCCTAGAACTTACTTATGAAAGGGCAAGTTTTCCTGTTGAAACCTTTCCTTATCACTTTAAGAACGTTGCTATGACTTATACCTCGCGGTCGAATAACAAACACATCGGTCCCAAAACGGTACAAAACGTAATTTGTATCTACAATATATTAAATGATAAATACCATTTATTTATTAAAAATCAGCAAGAAAATACAATACATAAAGATAGCGGTCAATTAGGATTGATATATACATGATAAAAATTTAAATTATTTTCTTTCACCAAATGTACATTTATAAAAGCCATATTTGAGCTTTATATGTTAGAAGCGCTTTCATTAAACTTTACTTTAGCTATTTCACTATTGGAAAATAGTGTCTAAAACATTTAGATCGAGAAAAATATTAACACACGATAGCTTTAGATCCTTATCAAAAGAATTTTTAAATGGTTATGCTGTTTTTAACTCCTAAATACTGGTCGCGCATTAAGATTAAAAATTCAAGAATGGCGATGACGTGTGCGAATTTGGAATGATTCGCCGAAACGTTTCGTTTGAAGATATATTTTCAATACTATTGGGTATCGCATATTCCAATAAAACCGATGTTTTAATCGTATCTGCATTATTTAATACACATAAACATAGTTTGATGATGAAAGATAAACATTTATATAATCAATAGTTTGTAGGCATCATTCACAATTAAAATGCAAATAAATTTATAAATGCATGTCAAGACCAACATTATAAGAATTGCGGTTAATCTATGGTATCTTGACACTTGCCTTAAGATCTGAAATACATGATAAATTGTGTTGTATAACTTGTCAGAGTTATGATTATTGTGAATGAACGTTGGACATTGAAGTTTTCATTGTAATATTATTGGCCACAGGCCTAGCCGAGAAGCGGCTGGCCAATACCAGTAAATTTACTTAGTATTTTGGTTTAACTTAATTTTTTTTTACCGAAAAATGACATTGATTGGATATTGTTGATTCGTCGATATATTCAACGCAGAGTATATTTAATTGTATTGTAACATTTACTCAGTATATGGATATACAGAATACTAAACTTATTATTTCAAGTCACTTTATTTAGCCGACGTATTTTTTTCTAGTTATGAGTACAGTTTCCTATGGTTAAATAATACGAAGACTAGTACAGTTCATTAAATTTGATTATTTTCTTGATAAAGTCTGTATTATGGAAAGGCGATCGAAAAACGGTGACGGCATACACATTCTTATAAACCAAAGGTTCTCATGTGCTGCCACCAGAAGGTTTTACTGCGCCCAAACCACCAAAGTTTTTATTAATGATTATTGATTTGTAAAAAAATGGTTTTTTTCGAATTTATTCATACTGGTGTGACCACGAGAAATTCCCATATGACCGCTGATGTTTATAATGCAGCGACAGTACAAAATTACGTGAGAACAACTGATACATATGATTAGGTATAAATATTTTAATTGATTGGTTTTGTGGACTTTACTAATTATAAGACGTAAAAAAAATGCAGGTGTCGATTAATAAACCCTTGAGATATTGAACAGGTTAAAAATGACCAATAAATCTATTTAAAAGCTATGATTTTTTTTAAATATATTCCAAGCGAACGGAACTTATTTATTTAATAAGAGCATCACATCAAAATATAAAACGGTAGGTGTGTTCATATAATATGAATGTATACAAAAGCAATTTTTTATTTACAGACATGATTTTTTAATATTTTACAGATTTTGCAAATGTTCAATGTACGCTTTTTTGTTCATTGTACTGGAGTGCACTTAAACATAACCGTCGACGCCAATGATTTTATGAAAAACTATGAATAACAATTCAGTTGGAGTTTACCATCCGGTTGGAATACCAAAATTGTAGCTTGGCGTTTCCCTACTTTAATCTGTGAAATAAATCAAATGGAATAATATGCTTAGCTTTGCTACAAATTTTGATTAATCAGTGATAACAACTGTAGACAGAGGTCATTTCTAAATGTTCAAAAAACAACATCGTAGTGGTCTAATGGTGCCGCAGTAAAACTATTCTAATTTCATTTTTTTAATGGCGGAGAAGATAAATTTCTTGGTAATGCAGCAATGACTTCATCGCTCGCACGAGTGACGTCACGTCGATTTATTACTGTCATCGGCCTTGCTACGGGTTTTAACGGATTCCAATTATTTAGATTTGATTTTGATCGATTTTCAAATATCTTGGCGCCTGTTTTTTACACGATTTTTTTATTCCATTTCAAGCTAGACAAACAAAGTTATTTTTGATGATGCGTTTAATAAATATTTTAAATGATAATCGAATTAAATAGCTGTATCCACGCTAATAATTCAAATAGTTATACTTAAAATTGAAAAGGTTTATAAATGAAAATGATTTTACTGCCTTGTAATTAAAATGATAAATAATCAATAAAACATATTAGAAGGGTTCAACTTTAATTGATTTCTCACAAACTTCTTGAAAAGTATTTCTAAATCAATAATAAATAATACAAAATTTATAGTTTTACAATAATTACAAACTTTTTCAGCATGGCACGATATCGAAACAGTATTTTATTTTATCATTGTTGAAATAAATGTCACAATGTTTATATTATTAAATACAATTTAAAATAATAAAAACAAATTTTTTAGTACTTATTTCCACAATATATTTTTTTTGATCAGGACCGGTTTCGCTCATCGCGAGCATTATCAACTGATGATGTGTTTTTATTATTTAAAATATCATGCCTTTCCATCATGAAGTGACAGTTAACACGTTAAAAATACAATTTATTTTAATCCTATCAACGACGGTTACATAAAGATATTTTGATTTATATTATATGATGGTCATTATATGAATTAAATGTTATCATGTAATTATTTGCAAAAAGTACAGTGTTGCATATACATCATTAGTCATTGCAAAGTCAACTGCATTATTATGCACTGTTGATGAAAAAACGAACAATAAAAATTGCGAAAAAGTGCATTCATTCAATAATAATCGCAACTGCTTTTGAGAAATAATACAATAATTAAACGGAAATATATACCGATTTTTTGTTAACCATTTTAATGCTAGTATTATATTGCTTTTTCTAGGAAAAAACCTTGATTTCGTTGCTGTAATCTTTGCACTCTTCATTGTTATAATTATGACGAGCGTCATATAATATAAATGTATATTTTTTAGTTATTTGAGATATTTAGTTATCTGATAGACTCAGTAATATTAGTAGAAAACAACGGTTTAACGTTTATGATATAAATTTATCAATCATTTGTTGCATGTATATCGTATTAAATACATTCAAGTTAGTCGTCAATTATTATTGGATTTAATAAATGTTCGTTTTTTTGTTTTTAATGGCTCGTTTGTAAAAATAAATGTTTTTAAAAAATGATGCATTTAAATTGATGTACTTAAAGGGCTCTCAGTATTGCTAAATTTATTCGATCGTGCGAATGGCTTAAAATTTGGATCTTTACTTCAATATTGAGCGTAAAAATGTCTTCCAATTTCGAACAAGATATCTCGTTATGTTATTTGAAAGGAAGTATCCGAATTTTGAATTATTGTTTTTTTAATTCAAAACAGAAACATATTATTGAAGTTAATATAATTAAAGTACAGTTAGAATTAAAATTGATTTAGCAACATAGAAACATCAATTATTTTGGTCTTATATCCCTCACGTAATATGAAAAATATTTATATTTATATAAAAGATATATATTTACAATATTTCAATAAAAATACGCGAGCAAGTCTTATAAACAAAATATATATTTAAAATATCCTCCCAAAATAATAACCTATAATTTTCTGTACGTTGACATTTAAAAATAAATAAAAACACAATTTTAATTGAATGTTTTATTTGCAATACATTATAACCGCGCGTATAAAACCTGACTATGATTACTGAAATAATAGAAAAAGGCTTCGCATTGAATAATAAAGCATCGATCATTATGCCCAATAATTGGCTCGTTCCATAAAATTCACGTAAAATTTTCTGCTTAAATTAAATACAGAGTTCATATTATTTAGGCGAGCATCTTTTCATACAAAAAACTATATCGAATCAAATATTACAGTAGGTGTTTCAAATTAATCAAAGATGGATTGATTAAAATAAAATAAGAAGTAAAAATATTTGTTCAGGAGGTTAATAATTTCTTTGCAAGTATTAATTTCTAAAATGGTTTAGGCAGCCATTACTTCGGTGCTAAAATTTAAGCTTGTAATGCTAAATTGGTTGTGAAGATTAAACTGAAATATATTTTAGTAAATTTTCGACATCCATTCTGTTTTTTGAATGATATTTTTCTTTATTTTATATTCAGAAGTTCAAGTTGCTATTTTCATATTAAAAAATACTTTGGTTATTTATGAGGTTTAGTTGTTGAATCTTAATACGTTTTAACATGTTTTATGACTGACGATGTGTAATTGAATTCGGCACTCTATCACATATATGCAAATTAATTGATCTGGGTCGTGAGTGACAAAACTCGTGGAAATGTACAATGTTTCAACAATTCAATTTTGATAAAATCCCATCAAGCATCCTCATTCAAATAAAAATTGTTCTTTTGGTTTCAAAATACCACCAAAATAAATAATCTGGTGAAATGATCAAGAGAGAAGGCATAAATAATTACATGTAAAGAGAAATCAAAAAAAATATGTGTAAAAAAAGCCTGGAATTATAGGCCATTTGCTGTCAGCCGAGGAGCTGTGAATGACTGTGGTTTTATCGAAGAGTCGAGCTGGGAACATCGATTTTATACAGCTTTTACAGTCAGTCGGAATCATTTTGGTTTTGACGATGATAAAACAACGGTCGTATTAAATATATCATTTAATAAGC
This sequence comes from Himalopsyche japonica, assembly GCA_028555115.1. Lineage (NCBI taxonomy): Eukaryota > Metazoa > Arthropoda > Insecta > Trichoptera > Rhyacophilidae > Himalopsyche > Himalopsyche japonica. The sequence goes on from JAHFWJ010000635.1 coordinate 338,649, forward strand.
ATGCAAAATATTAAAATGACATTCTAGTTAATATTTTTTCAATTATACTTTAATTTATAGACAACATATGTTAAATATTTTAAATAATAAAAACACATTTTTTAGTACTTATTTCCACAATATATTTTTTGATCAGGACCGGTTTCGCTCATCGCGAGCATTATCAACTGATAGAATACAATTTACAAACAAGTCTATTTATACAAAACAAAAAAAATATTTGAGATAAAGGTAGCAGGTGTACAAAACCGTGGGTTCAAGAACTAGGAAACAATTTACATAAAATCATACAATATTGATACAAATAAAGTAAATTAGTATAAAATTAAATGTTCACAATCACTTATTAAGAATTACAATTACAATTATGATAAATCAATAATCCATTAGGAGCTCTAAGCAATCAATAAGGAAGTAAGGAGTGGGAAATTTTTAATGACGAAAATAACCTACAATCACTACTTAATGGAACAAAATAAATTAATACATGAGAAGTCGATTAAAGATGAATCGATGAGATGGGAAGATATGGTCAGTCAGGGGCGTTCCAATATTTTCTGTAAAAAAATTAAGTAAAAGGAGGCAATATCATTTTTCAAAAAAAAAAAAAAAAATTTATTTGAAAAATATATTTATTAATCTAATTTAATGAGTATAACAATGGTGACGACGCAAAAGTAGTTTGTTCATTTATAAGGTTAGAATTAGGCAAAAATTTATATCGATTAATTTCAAGGATTTCTTGTTTATCTAATCTCAGTGATTTGTTATTGAAATGCAGGATTTTGTAGTTTATAGTAAAATCACATGAATGTTTATTTTGAAACAAATGGTTTCCAAAAGTAGAAATCTCATCGCCTTTGGCACAAGCTAAATGTTCCTTAAATCTAGTATGAAAGGATCTTCCTGTTTGACCAATATACCTAGCCTCACAGGAATCACATTTTAGAAGATAAATACCACTTTGGCTTAAAATATTAATTTTGTCTTTCGTGTTAACTAACCTTCGACTAAGATTATGATTGTTATAAAAAGTTACATTAAAAAGTTTTTTGTCTAACTTCTTGGATATGTTTTCAGAAACTCGGCCTAAATAACTTAGTTTTACCCAACGTTTTTCAACGGAGGGAACATCAATCATCAAGCTCGAGGTTACATTTAATAAAGCTAATTTTTTAGTTTTTTTTAAAGACAAGTCGATCAATCAACTTTGCATCGTATCCATTGTTAAGTGCGATCTGTTTAATGGTGTTTAATTCTAAATTGAAATTTGATTCTGTCATAGGAATTGTCAACAAGCGATGAATAAAGGAATGAAAAGTTGACAACTTATGTGAAATGTGGTGTCTAGACGAGCTGCTTATGATATTGTCACTAAAAGTCTCTTTTCTGTAAATACTGAAACTATGACGATTATTAATTAGTTCAACGGTTAAATCTAAAAAGTTTATTTTATGCATACCCAATTCCATTGTGAATTGAATTGAACTATGAATCTTATTCATATTATTCAAGAAAGTATGCAGTTGCCTTTCGGTACCTCCTCAAAGTACTAAAATATCATCTACATATCTATACCAATAGATGATATTTTTAAAAAGATCTAATTTTGAAATTTTTGATTCAATCAAATTCATGAAAAAATCAGCTAAAATTGGTGACAATGGACTACCCATTGCCAAACCATCCAACTGTTTATAAAATTTATCTTTAAATTTAAAATAATTTTGATCTATGCAACAGTTAATGATTGATTTTACATCTGTAGCCAACCGGGGATTAAGATTTTTCATATCTATGAAATCAACAATCGCTGACTTTAGGTCAGATATAGGCACACTAGTAAATAGACTCACTACATCAAATGAAACTAGCTTCGCGTTCAAAGGTACTGATAAATCTTTAATTTTTTCTACTAATTGAATTGAGTTTTTAAGCCCGAATTTGGGGGTGAATCCCAACTTATGTTTGAACAAGGAATTAGCAATCCCTGCTAATTTATACGACGGTGCAGCATTAAAGGAAACTACTGGCCTTAAGGGCATACTTTGTTTATGAATTTTTGGTAACCCATACAGTCTAGGGCACTGTGGGTTCATTTGTTTGTGCCTTTTTTTAAAAGGCTCTGTAGGAAAACATGTATTTGCTTCATCGATAACTGTTTTTACGGATTCAGAACTAGATGCAGTTGGATCACGTTTTAATTGAATAAACGCTGGACCCGACAAGACATCCTCCATTTTTTCATCGTAAACACCTCTATCCATGATAACAGTAGTGTTACCTTTATCAGCTTTTTAAATTATTAAGTTATTAGAATTTAATTTTGTTTTGATAGACTTTACGATACGCGTTTCAAATTTACTAGTATTTACAATATTTCGAGATTCCTTTTTTAGAATAGTTGAGCATTCATATTTAATGGCCATATTCGATCGTATAGCCAGATCAGCATCGATCGCAAGATTTTCTAAATCAAATTTCAATAACAAATCACTGAAATTAGATAAACAAGAAATCCTTGAAATTAATCGATATAAATTTTTTGCCTAATTCTAACCTTATAAATGAACAAACTACTTTTGCGTCGTCACCATTGTTATACTCATTAAATTAGATTAATAAATATATATTTCAAATAAATTTTTTTTTTTTTGAAAAATGATATTGCCTCCTTTTACTTAATTTTTTTACAGAAAATATTGGAACGCCCCTGACTGACCATATCTTCCCATCTCATCGATTCATCTTTAATCGACTTCTCATGTATTAATTTATTTTGTTCCATTAAGTAGTGAGTGTGGGTTATTTTCGTCATTAAAAATTTCCCACTCCTTACTTCCTTATTGATTGTTCAGAGCTCCTAATGGATTATTGATTTACCATAATTGTAATTGTAATTCTTAATAAGTGATTGTGAACATTTAATTTTTATACTAATTTACTTTATTTGTATCAATATTGTATGATTTTATGTAAATCGTTTCCTAGTTCTTGTACCCATGGTTTTGTACACCTGCTACCATTAACTCAAATTAATTTTTTGTTTTGTATAAATAGACTTGTTTGTAAATTGTATTCTATCAGTTGATAATGCTCGCGATGAGCGAAACCGGTCCTGATCAAAAAATATATTGTGGAAATAAGTACTAAAAAAATGTGTTTTTATTATTTAAAATATAATGCCTTTCCATCAAGAAGTGACAGTTAACACCTTAAAAGTGATATGTTAAATATAGAAAGCTGTTTGCTTAACCAATTTTATGTGTATCAATTTATTTCCACTCTCAACTAATTTTATTAACTTATAAGGCTATATATACTTCTGAGAAATAAAACAAAGGCATCAGTGGTGAAACTAGGGTCAACACACATCCACAATATATGATAAATCTTATTTAATATAGAGTTCTTATTAGTTTTTGAAATAAAAAAAAACATGTTTTAGGAGGAATGTCGATTTATTTATATATTTAATATTTTCACTTTAATTGGAATTATTGTTTTTTCAATTTGGACTAGCTGCTTTTAAAGAAATATAGTATCTATAGTAAAATTCTTAGTCGAAAAAAAATATACCATTTATTGTATATATTGACATTTGAGACGGGCAATCACCAGGGAAGCATTTTAAAATTGAATAAAACTTTCATAAAATCAGTTGCCTCATCTGAAATAATAAAAAAATATAAGATACTTTCAATAAAATAAAACAGTATTAATATTGGATAAACAAAACACCTGCCAAATCAATTGAGAATATTCAAGGAAAACTGTTTCGAAGTATTTGAAATGGTACACTAGGCATTTCGTAATGTACACCACATCTCCATAGTATAATATATACCGTGGGCCGGTTTTTTATTACCCTAAAATCCCCGTGAAATATAATTACTTGATTACGTTCCTGCGGTGTCCGTTGACCACCACTGGTTTGGCAGACTCAAGGCCGTTTCGTGACCTCACAAGGGCGAGCGCATTCGCTTCTCTGCTGCTCCTCCGTTGCAGTGCTTCTAAACATTCCTGTCCATATAATGAGGTAATTGATATAGCCTAATGCTTCAAAGACATAACTTTTATTTTTTCCTACTATTATTGATAATTACCCAACAAAACGCGAGTTATTTTAAGTGCTTTCTTTCAGAATTCGATTTGCAGATAACGTAGATAGTGCATATCGTGTCTAAATATTCAGTATTTTTTTTCACATCACTGACAATGGAAGGTTCATATAATTTTTAAAAAAGTAACATTGAAACATAATGTTATATTTAATTCAGCGCGTATATCCCGGTTTTGACAATTTATTATTTATTACTGCCGGCATTATTTACGTGTTAGTTCATGTTAAAATTTGAAATTTTAGGTTAAACGTATTGCTTTGCTCATTTAATATCGAAGAAATTAAGTTCATTTATTCACAACAATGTTAACAATTGAAAATAGCACACTTGACATAGAAACAAGAATCAGAATGATTTGTGTCAAAATTTTATTGTCACTATTAATAGTTAGAAGAGTTTTTGTAACAAATAAAATGATGTATTCATATATTATATACATGTTATTGGATATAAATTAGAGATATTTTTGATAAAAATACACCAATAGTGAGTAAAAATACAGGAAATGTGAAAAGCTACGTATAATACACTTGTAGAATAATATTTTTAAGATATATATTATTATTTATCATAATGTACTTAAATTGGATTCAAACGGAAGCTACAATTTAAAAGTCAGTATGATGACTATTATTAAAATACCCTAAGATGATTTATAGTGTTGATTTCTGATTTTTATATACTCATCTACATCGGTCGGCGGATGTTAATTTAAATAATATAAACACAATATTTGTGTTTATATTATTTAAATATATTATTTCGACAACTTAGCCCGCTTACAAGAATTTACTGTTTATACATTAAAAAGTGATGTGATAATAAAAATAGAAAAAATGAGGTCTTTCTTAGAAGCGCTATGAACGATGGATTAATTGAAGGAGACAAATAATAATTTTTTATTTACCCATAGTTTATAGATGAAAAAAAACACTAAATGAAATAAGTCTCTCGACCAGTGGTTCTTTCAACATGAGGCTGTAGATTACCGCACATGACAATCACTGGACTGCTTTGGACTATTTTCCTTCGACGTGTCACTAAAACCGAAAACAAAAGATGGAGAATTGTTATAATGGAGTTTTACCAATTGAATGCCAATTCAATCAATTAAGAGAATTTTAACATTATCAATCTGCATTTAAATAATACAAAACTCAATTTTTACGAAATAATAACTCAATTCTTTGATTCAACCTTTATCAATCAATTACAAAAAAAATTTTTTTTTGTAATAAATAAAAAAGCAAACCAGCACAACTCCCGCAAGTTTCCCACTTCTGACTTAGATTTATAGCCGATATTTATATCCGGATCTGCACGTAATAGATGAAATCGTGGGCTTTTTTTAAATAATGAATTACAATAATTCTATAATAACAATAATAATACCACGCGCTTTTTTTTGTGGAGCCGCTGAGTGAATCCTCGTCCAAAGACTCTTGTCTATCTATAACTAAGTATATTATGTCCGTAGCGGCGAGCAAACTATTTGTCAGCCGGTTTGTTTGTCGATCCTTTGCTCCTAACTGACAAAGAAATTGGTTCACACTACCTTGCTTAATGGATGCCTATGCAATGCCTTTGTCTATCATTTCTGTATCAAAAGAATGTTGAAACTAAGAAAGACAAGGCGATATTAATTGTCGTCGATTTTGTAATAATAATATTCACTTTCTGCCAAATGAAATTGGTTATATTTGTTCAATAGGAACCATTTTTATATAATTCAATATATTTTTATACAGCCAGCAAAAGCGTGTCAGTTAGATATCGAATGAAAAATAAATAAATGAAATTCTAAAATAAAGCGATTTGATCGATTTTTTTAAATCATTTAAAACCATGAAATAAACATATTGAAAACGATTAAATAAGAGGCCTTTTCGTAATTTTAAATCGACATTTATCTACTTCCCAACAAAAAAAAAAATGTTTATTTTGTAGTTCTGAATTAGTTTGATCTGCACTATTTTTTATTTACAAAATTCTAGTTGTACTGCAGTTCCATCTTTCGATTTTGCTTTTACTGTATTATGATTTTTAAAAAATCAATGACGACATTGTATTTTAAGATGCATTGCTTGATTTTGAATGAACATTATCTAATTCCCAATAAAATAAATTGTCCATTTTGTCTTACTAAATTGATTTGATTTTCACTTTTATTGTTTTTTAGTTACAAAATTCTAGCTGTAATACAGTACCATCTTTCTTTTTTTTTTTTTTACTACATTATAATTTTTAAAAAATCAATGACGACATTGTATTTTAGGATAATTGCACTGATTTTGAAACGATTACGTTTTAAACGATTGATTTTTATTTCAACTAAACTTACTTAAATGGACGAAAACAAATTTTTATTCATTCGATAAACCTTTTTTCATTTAGTCTTATTAACAAAAATATCGATATTTCGGAATAAAATATTTGATACATTGCATTAATTATTTTTTTCAACATTAAATACTGCAATATCGGTATTGATTCGTATTGATATTTACAATATTATAAACTACTGGTTTTTCTATTCCTGCTATCAAAATATCCTAGCATTACATTATACAGATCGATTGCCTTCAATTTTGTTGAGGGCTCATTGATCCATGTTAACAGATAGCTGATTTCTATATTAGAGATTCATTTGACAATGATTGATGAATAGATTTTGATGAGGCATCGCCAGACCAAAAAAAACATGATAAATAGATATAACTCTGTTATTGGTGGTCAAGGATATTACGAAGAGATTTCAAAAGGAACTATTGTTACGCGAATCTACGGGCATGTTTTAATCTTCATCAGTGTTGTATAACAGTTTCCCCAACTGTATAAAACAATATCTTTATGATAAAAAAGATTATTGTAGAAACTATACATATTGATAAATTTTTTATATAATTTTAAAGATTTTATTTTTATTATTTACCAATTTTTTAAACCATACAATAGATGATCTTCAAACTTGAAGTATGCTCTAAAAATCCTAATGAATGTGTGTTATTTAAACCTACGAATCTTCTTTCTTTTCTGTTTTATAATTAAAAACGCTAATTTGGACGGTAACAGCGTGTCTCAGTATACATAAAAGCTTCTAAGTACATTTTTATTATACCTTTTCAGCGTGTTTAACAGTTGAAATATTATAGTTTGTTAAATTAAATTGCTAACGTGTTAGCAATTTAAGTCGTGACAAGGTACTGTTTTCTATCGCAAGTAATGATTTATTTATTGTTAGGGAAAAGCAAACATGTTGAAATATAAGATATTACATTAAGATAATTGCCCTTTCCGGCACTTATCATTATTTTTAAAACACATCCCTTGATAAAAACTATTTTTTTTTCAATATTATTAATTTTAATAATGTGTGCAAGCAGAGCCAGTGATTACGTTTCTTATTTAAATTATTTATTGTCTTATATAAAATGACTGTAAAACAATAAAATTGTTGACTTGGCGTATATGATGAAGGAGTGGGTTGGTTTTTGCATCACCAACCAAAAGTCATGACTGAACTATGCAATAAATAATCCTAAACCACGACCAAAATAATCAACGTAATCATGTTTAGAATCGCTTTTTGCTTATGACCATGGGTCGTTTATTATTGACTCGATGTTAATAATTGATCATAAAAATTAACCCCGCAGTCCAACCAATTGATTAATAGCGTAAGAAATACAAGTAGTCAAATCTTAATTATTTGTATATTAAAAAAAAATAACGTAGGAAATGAAACTGCGTAACAATGGACCTCATGTGAATCTATACAAAGGTTTTTGTTTATACATTTTTTATTATTGTGGTAGTTTTATATTTATAATTAGGAAATCAAATTATTTAGAGCTCTTTCCGAGGAAACACTTTTGCTGAAATGTCGCTTCAATAAACTTATTCTAAAACTATTTGAATTTGTTCGATACAATCGATTATCTGGGTTTATATTATGTATAAAAAAACGAAGAAAGAAATATACTGTTAAGAACGTAGTATAAAATATTGTGAAACATATTTGAATTCTTAGTTTAATAATAATACATACCACAGATATTGTTTAAAATTCTTCATTACCAAAATCAATGAGCTTGTAATTCCAAACAAAAAACAGTTAAGGTTGAACGTTGTTATAATAAAATTGAGATGTAAAATTAATTTATAATAATAAATCGTAAGTCATCACACGTAATCGCAGCAGATAATTGAAATAAAATTAATCAAATCGATTTTTTAATATCGAAGTAATGAGTTAATTTGAGATAGTTTTTTGACTGAATTTAACGAGTGCGGCCCATCAAATACCAGTCAACAATTTCTGTGAGACTTTAACATAGACCCATTTGATCGTAAAGGTAAAGCTACCACCAAAAAAGCGGTGACAATAAATAGCGAAATGTCAATTATTACATCATCGCAAAACACTTGTCCGGGTGGATGAACAAAATTCACGGACTGCGGACACAAATAACAGTGTCTCCGGCCAATTGGCCATGAACATAGCAAACTTGACTACTGAAGTCATCCAACCTTCCACGAAAATGAACTTGGCAATCCCAATGTATGATTAAAGCTAATTAGTCGACAAACCGAACCATTTCCATGTACGTATATTATTTATATGTGTGTTTTAGGTTTACATGCTATCTCAATAATACAATTTAAGCTATGTTAAAGAATTAAAAAAATATGCCGATTCATGGAAATCGAGTGCTTATTATAAAATAATTTGATGAATTAAAAGAATTATTCAACATCCTTTTATTGTTCAAAAACTATTAATTTTCAAAATAAAAAGCGTAACCAATTGATAATAAGTAAATAATATGTTTATTTATGACGCCTTTACAGTCAAATGTTCATCGCTCGTGAACCTTCATCCCAGTGGGAAGTGATGAACACATGATCGAATCCTCAAACGAAAATATTTTTAAAAGATTTTTCCGAAACTAAATAACACAGCTTCACAGTTGGAAAAATGCACAGACAAAGCGACGAGAGTATGAATAACTTTAAATATACTAAAGAAAAATAATATGTAAAATTCACTTCTATCAATCTAAATATAGCGTGTGGCGAGCACAAATCGTACAAATCTTTTCTAAAAGTAATTGATTGTTTTACCAAATTCAAATTAAATAAGTTTTTCAGTTGGAAATGCTTGCAATACATTGTGGAATGAGTACAAAGTAGAGACAGTTTTATTTCATAATAATAAAACCCAATATTAAATAGTTTTGATGAGGACGTAAGCCAAAAAATCCCTCAACCATATACCTAATAAATTTTGTAGAATTTAAATACATTGTAATTTTTTCTCCGCGTTAAAATAATACTGCTTGTCAACAATAGGAAAAAATATAATAGTTTATAGTGAGAGAGTCGTCCGCTATCTTTTTTATTTATGAGTAATGACGAAATAAATATTTTTTTGTCTTATAAATCGAAAGGAAAGTTTTGGTATACTGTCTTCAATATTAGATTGAAATAATGAGATGGTACTTAACAATGTAATCGATAATCAAAATACAGTGTGGCACCAATTCGAATTGATTTATTCTCCACATAATTCTCGTCAATGATCTTTGATACACTTACGTCACAATCTTGACATTTTATATGCGACCGTATTATCTGCGCTTAATTTTTGTAATATTCATTTCATAAGCTGTAAAATAGCCAACCGCAAATAGTTTCACAATACACATTAACAGCATTTGGGTCATTCTGTTTGGAAGGTATTAAATATTAATATATTTACACACACATGAACAAATATAAAAATGCTTTTATTTAACACTGTAGCAATGGATTGGATGGAATATTTTTACGCAGAACACGACGTAAGGTATAGTCATTTTATCAATCAATCTTTTTCGGACTGATAATAATATGTGTTCTGTTCTCATTTATGCTCAGTCTGACATTAAAATACTTTCGTAAGTCCACCACAGTCAAGAGCTTTTGGTGTATAATTCTAACAATGCATCGTCAGTCTTTGGATGATATCTTTGCATGGCATGTCATAATTAAAAATATCAAAACCATGCTGTAGAGTTGAGAGGAATTATTATATAATATATTCGTTAAAAGAAAATCAAAAACATTCATTTCGTATATAACGTTCGATTAAATTTACATGATAATTGTCGACTAATTTAAATTTTTAAAACGAGCATTGATTGTTGTAAATTTGTTGGGACTATAAAACAGTTTGAAAAAAATAATTACAGAACTAGAATGCACCTTGAAAATTAAATATTCCCTTATGCGCTCAAAACAATGTTGATGAAAAGAGAATTGAATTGTGTTGAATAAGAAATCAAAATATATAAAATGCTGAATTCATTATATTATATTTAAAAGATTTGTATCCAAAAAACATGAATTTATTTACACAATGTTGCCATAGTACTTTATATATGATTCCAAAAGTGGAGCGAATAGAAAGTAACTAGTATCCTAATATCCTTTCTAAGCTCTTTCATTTTTTTATACTTCCCTCTGATTTGAAAGGTTGACGCACTAACTAACGAATGTATCGAAATGCTGAGTGATAATTAAGATTTTTGTTTTTGTATTGAAATCAAATGTAATGAAATAAATAGAATACGGATAAAAATATTTATTGTCGAAAGTTTGGGTGTATAATTTTTAGAGTGGAAAATCGTCTCTTAGTGGTTTATACCGAACAACAGAAGCTTAGAATAAAGAAATATTTTTTTTATGTCGAAACGAAAATCAAATGAAATTAGTTTGAATAACATGTAAATAAAAGCATTTTCATGTTTCATGTAAGTTACACTGTGTCTAGTTTGTATAATAGAGTACAAAAAAAAACAATCAAGAAGACATTTTCTATTAACAAGTGATGTGTTAAAACACAGTTTCATTAGCTAGAACTTTTGAATAATTTAATGTGGGCGAAGGTCGTGATATTTATATTTCTTCTATAATGAATACGAGGATGAACTGGCTGACCGCCTACTTTATATTATAAGCAGATAATATCACGATTTCATTATAAATAATAACGCCAAATGCATAATATTATATAAAACAGAAAAAAGTCTCCATTTGATGAGTAGTTAATTTAATTAATTTTTAGTGTATGATTTACATTTTTTATTAAAGTGTTTTAATTTTTTTTACACTTTACATCTGTAAAAAAATATCTAAAAATAAATATCATTTTTGTTATTTCTTATAAAATAATTACAGCATAAAAATATAAATAGTCTGTATTCTAATTGTACTGTACACTACATATTTTTAAGACACTGGATAAACTCTAATACAGTTTGGAAAAGTAATAAAATGCTTAATTGAACTACTTAACATTGAAAAAACTATATTATATAAAAAAAATACAATAATGAGTAAAGGAAGTTCTTACACCTGGTCCGATGAATTCATTATCAAAAATCAACATCAGTTCAGAAAAGTTAAGTTAAATAAATTGTTTGATATGTATTACTTTATGTTGAATAGAAAATTCATAGCTTATTGATGCAAGAAGTTAGTACAATAAAATTTAATGATTATTGAGTAAACTGCAAACAAATTTGGCATTACAAAAAATTTAAGCGTTCAGTTCAAAAAACGACTTCAACGACTGGAGAAGTAGGAGACCTTATACTTAGTAAATAAGATTTCTGTCGTGATACGTATACATTAAGGAATTCAAACGCGTTGTTCCATAAAATTTTAATACTGAAAAATGAATAGAAGTTTCTTGGAAAGTTTTAAAATAAAAGCTTATTTTATTCATAGTTTTAAAATTTAAATATTTTTATTAAGTGATTATAAAGACAACCATTGTCTAACTTCCCGTAAAAAGCGTCCTAAATTAAATTTGGTGTTGAATTTATAGTGTATATATTAGTGATAAACCTAATTATAATGCGGATTTTACGATGTTTCATGAACACTGGGTTCATAAATTAAGAAGCCCATTTTGGTGTTTCCTGTTTCCCACAAAGAATAAAAATTTATTTTTACAACACAATTTTTCGGTAAAATGCATCACCGTGGCAATAAACAATACCAAATATCTTACCTTGCTGATTTCATCAAATCGAGGCCGATATTAATTTATGTGTTTTCTTTATAAATGAAACGGTTAATTTTTTAATGGATAATTAGTGGTAATATATTATTTATTTTAATGCTTATGGTGATATGTAGAAATACAAAATTCGTTTACAAAGTTTTATACAACTTTATTTATCAGTTAATAAAATTTCCTCTTAGCTAAGCAGTGTCAAACAACTTGTCATTTGACTTATCTTAGCCATATCATTATATAATTATTTTACACAGAGCGAGTTGGTTACACATAGTTTTCGTAGAAAGATTTCCGTAGGAAAAATATGAAATGAATATTATTTCAGGTGTTATGCTTAAAATAAAAAAAAATGGTAATTGATAAGAAAATTATCATTTATAAAAATTATATAGGTAGGTAATTTAAGCATGTCTTTCATATTATTTTATTGAAATAAAACTAAAAATGTAGTTTTCAAACATTACAAAAATCCAAAAATTTTATAAAAAAAAAGATTTATGGATATGGTGATAAAAAGTAAAATAAAATCTGATGCCAAAAAGAGTCAAAGAGTCGAAGATTAAAATAAATATTATAATGTGAAAAAAATACTAAAATTATTGACGTTATTATCAAGCAACTTTATTTCAGCAATTATAAATCTGTAAAGTATGTACACCAAATTATTCGTAGTTATCCACTATAAAATATTAAGTTACTTTATATTTCTCAACCGCAAACAATTATTTAACTTTTCAAGAGCAATATTTCTTTGCTTAACAATTTTTGTGAGACAAATAATCAGAAGAATATTAAATTTTGTGTGCATGGCTGCGATTTAGAAAATGTGTTGTGTTGTTTTCTTTCCAGGGTTTTGAATAACTAAAGTTGAGCGGCCATAATTTGTGGCAAAGAGTCGTGCATGCCTGTCTAACTCTATGCCATATTTCAGCAGCCTACATGGCTTACCAGGGTTACCAGACACCGCTAAGTGTGACATAAAACAAACTAAAGAAAATTATTGCATCGTATTTGATTTGTGTATTTAAACTTTGAGCATAAAATAAGATAATTTTGCTGATCAATTTTATTTTTCTGCTGTGAGATTTAAATTACACGGATAGATGTCAAGGTTTTGTAAAGATGTTATTTTTTTAAGATGCGGCAAATTGAAATTACTATCATTTTAACCGCTATCAAATCATAATTTTATGCTTGAATTAAGAACATAATAATCACGAATTAAATCTTCGAAAAAAATAGTAATCACATTCCGATAATATAATTAATCATGTGTTGTGATTGACCTGACTTTTTTTGTTTTGAGATTTTAATTGAAAATAAAAAAATTAATGCCATGGTAAAGTAGTAACTAACGCTAAATTTGGCTTGAATTAAATCATGGTATTATAATTTGTAGATGCATATATATAAAAAAAATATTCATAAAAAAAATGTTTATACCATAATTTTGATTCGCCTACCACGTTCAATAGCATTTTATGTTTATTTTTTCGGTTGATGTTTTATTAAATGCGATTTTATATCGTAGTATTAAATACTTTTGAAAACGGCACTCATACCCACTATTTAGATTACCCGCTAAACTTATTTCAAAGTTTTCATTTTTTATGTATAAATTAACAACTTTAAAGTCCCAGAAAACAAGACTGTAACGTAATGTTTCAGTTATTCAATATCTATTAATATATAAAAAAAAAACTGAAAGCTATTTCAATTTCTTACCCGTAACCTTGTGTAGATTTTTTTAAGCCTCAAAACAAAAGCATATGTTGAAAGTGTCCAGCTGTGATTCTAATTTGGGCCGTTTTAACTGTGTTAATTTTGTCTCAATGCTAATAAAGATATCTTAGAATTTAACAAAGTCATGATGAAACATATCAGAATGAAATATATTTTCGTAAAAATTCTGCAACGAAAGCACTATAGTATATTAAAACATAATTTTCTCCTTAATTAAAGTTTGAAAGACTGCTATTATTATAAAAGTCTAACCGGAAAAAAAGCATTTTCTTAAGTCTTTATCCATTAACGAATTTAATCAAAATACTCCCAATATTATTTTAAATATTTTTCCACAAGAGATTTGCATACTATACAGTCGCAGTGATTATTGCTTAAAAAAACAAAATACAAATGCTTAAAATAATAAAATCTTGCCTTATTTGACCTTCATTATGTGTTACACCAGTTCTTTTTAATAAAATAATCCTTTAACAGTAATGTAATTGCTAGCAGGAAAGAAAAAATAATACACGTATTAATTTACGTAGGAGAAATGATTTCTAATTAATTACAATGCATCAGTTGCACGACCTCGATAGCCTTTTATTATTAAATGATTGGAGCTTAACTTGAACTAGCGACCCTGTTTCAAATTAGGTTTCTGCGCATAATTATATTCGTTTATGTACGTACAGTGGCGTGATTGGCCGGGATTAGGTGAATTTTTTACATGGTAGTTTTTCACCAGTTTATAATGATATTATTTATATACGTTCACCTGTTCCCTACTGAACCAAATAAAGAATATAACAACATAATACAATTCAAAAAATATTTTAGTAGTGGCGCTGTTAACTAAAATTATTAAGATAATCATGAATAATTAGGCTATATTTCGATATAATAATTATGTCTTGCACGGAAGTTTTGATAGTGTTCACCGTCTTAAATGTCAACTATCAACTGTTGACATGTTTGTAATGAGAATGTTAAGCTATTTAAATGACCGCTTTTCGCTATTTGTTATCAATTCTGCACAGTGGTAGAGAGGATTTACATTACATTTGTTCTATATGAATTTTGGTCTCATTAATCGAATTCATAATTATTTGGTAAGCTTCCATTACAGCTACAGTCATAAATTATGTATTGGTCTACTAAGAAAATAAAAATAGAAGCAAGTGTATGATAATATAATTCGATACGTAGTTGTCCTGGATGCTGTATAATTTGTCTAGAATATATAAAAGAATTTGTTAAATATAATATTTCGTACCAGAAGACATAATGCTTAAATAAATGCGTATTTTTCGTAAGTCATACAAAATCATTTTTATTTAAAGTTGGAATTCATCAGGAACTATCGTCAAAAAAAAAAATATTTTAAACTTCAGGCATTGTACGTGTACGCAATCGGATATTATAATCTGCCAAATAGTATAAAAATCAAAAAAAATGTTAAAATACTTTGCTTTGTAATATACCTTTAATGCTTAATAATGATTGGTGTCTTTAACTAAAGTATACTATATTGCATCCTCCCAACTGGAACTATAAAACGTCGCAATGCATACTATATCGGTAATTGCATTTCATAATTACGCCACTGCATTGCATAAATTATCGGGAACCTTCGTATATTTCCCCTGAATACATTATAGCGCAGTGATAACAAAAAAATGACCACAATGGTCGAAGATGGTCTTTCGTTTCGTATAAATAGCAATTTGAAAGGAATGCGAGATGGGGAGCTTTTGGCGGTCCACGTACCTGCCACAACTATAACTCAGTATTTCAGGGGTACATTAATATTTTATTGAATATATCTGACCAAAATAATTCCATACAGAAGAGTGTTAAGAGTTTAGAGTTGGTTTCCGTATGAGCAAAACAAACAATAATAAATGGCGGTAAATATTTATGTAGTAGCATTTATAATATTTTAAAAGAATGGGAAACTCTTCAGAAGAAAACACTCTACTTAAAAGCATAAATTAAAACTAGAACTTTATTGCGACAGAAGATGCCAATTCTCCTATTTTCAAACGAATAAAAGAAAATTGTTACATTTATATTCTAAAATGTTTACGATCTCTCATAATAACCCTCCGTGTTAAGGCTTTCAATACATTATCTGATTTCATTGATCTCTGTTTTAAATCTAAAGCGAATTTTCATTTGAGAGTATAAATAGAGTACGAATAAAAACAATTTACTTTAATTATTTTTAAATGTTAGTCCGTTGTATGTAATCAATATCTTTAAATAAATATGCTAATTTACAGTTTAAGAATGTATAACAAATGACTTGTGTATTTTTCATTTGGTGTTAACTCGAAACATAAATCATAAAGATAAAGTGTGGAAAAAATAAGGGGTTTTGGTATTCTCATTTTAAAACGTCGATTGGGTTTTGAATTTGTCAACGTTGTTAGATTTTTATGATTCGTTTTAGAAATAAGTCACGATTATACTGCGGTATTTAAATTTATTGGTTTATAAAAACTATATAGTATATTGCGTGGACATTTTGATATTGCAAACGATACGAAAAAATGGCAATCTAGAACGCCAAAACTGACTTATAACATTTAAAATAAACTGTCAAATTGGAATAAAAACGTTACAATTAAATAACAGTATTTTGATTATCTTTTCACTATCGATATAAAAAAGAATAATGTGTGGGTGTAACTAATCTATAAAACTTTTTTTTTTAAAACGTTTTTGACACTCACTTTATATAGTACGATGTATCAAATATTCTGACGGTATTGCAAACCATATTTTTATATATTGGTTGAATTGGCGTTTACTTGGTAGAACTCCATTATAACACGATGAAAAAATAGCACCAGAACCAAAATACATTTCTATTTTTTCACCGCCTCATTTTTATATCTTTTGGAAATACCGGTTGAAATTATCATCCAGTATTCACCGTTGAAGTTCACAAACGCTGGGTTAAAAAATATCGAGACCGAAACATTTAATGCAACTAAAATATATACTCTATACACATTTTTGTAATAAGAATGCATCTATCTATCAGTTAAAGAATATTTCATCTTCTACTCACCTTGTAGACATAGGTTAGTAATGTCACACATGACTGTATTGTATGCAATGTAATCGTCGTTTATTCCACTTGACTAGCCGCCAAAGAAGTCTTTTATTACACCACTTATTTCTACGCTTACTGATCGGTACTTCAAAAGTGGAAAGAATCAATGATTGATTTAAAAAAGCCTTAAATTCCAAAGTTCACTTTGTACAATAAATTACTAATCTTAATTAAAAAAATCATGGTATATCATAAAAAGGTAAAATAGTTTTTTTTTATCCTGGTAACAAAACTGGTGAAAAGTCGAGCACAAGATTTTCTTGTCAACATAAACAGCCAACAGACACATTATAAGAAAATATATCATTTGTATAAGAACTAATTATTTTATTGTATATCGAAATCTACTTTATATCGCAATAAAATTTTATTATAAAATGTTACGTACTATATTCGATTTTAATGTAATAGTTTTATCCAATGATTTCAGTTTAAAAAGTAGCATTGGTTGATTGTCTTTTTATGTTTAACAATACCAACACGAATAAAAAAGATCCATCGGGTAGTATTTGCATCATCATTATTTTAACGTATTGAAATACATTCGACTTCTTTTATTTGTATTTTATAAGAGCTGAAGATTTTTTTATACATCAAAAATGATTGCACGGAATCAATATTGAAAGACTTTATCTTTTTACGAATTTGAAAGTATCACTTCATTATATCGCATTAAATTAAATATCAGAATTTATAAATAAATAATTACTATTGATTACACGATTTGCGTGAATGTTTTGCTTCTTGTTACTTTCAGACTTTAAAGAAAGCAAAAGGGCTTATCGCAAGAAAAAATCCTATGTAATTGATATGTTTTTAAACCTTTCATGATGAATTAGTGATAACGGTGTGCTTCCATATCCTTATTAACAGTGTATGAGATTTCCAAATGGATATTTTTATATATTGATTTTATAACGACTTTAATATTTGTAAGGGATAGATGTTGAGTTTTCATGAGTGGGAACAGTAATTGAAAAAAAGTTTGCAATGTATTATATTACAACAAATTCTCTAGTCTAGAGCGTTTGTTCTTGGCAAAAGTGTTTATTTCCATTTATAATTCTGTCGATGATTTTTAGAGTTTAGAGAGAAAATGCTCACCATTTGTGGATATTTACCTACAAATATGCCGTAGGAAGTGTTGAAGTTTATATTCAAGTCTTTTTCGTTTTCTTACCTCACCCTAAGAAATAGATTGGAAGACGAGATGACTACTGACTAGATTTTAAATGAAAACTTCTGTTATTATACATAATAAGCCCATATACATAACAATAGAAAATAGTCATTTATTAATTACGAAGATTTTACATTTATGTTTAGGGGCATTCCTACTATTTGTGTAATTTGTGCGGTGCACACGGGTGGGTTAAGAGTATTCGCTCAGCATTAATTCTTTTTCACTTAATTCTTCCCAAAATGCGATTTCTTAGAATGAAAATCAAAACATAATTCAATATAATGGTTTGGTCGATCTGTATTTGCATACGGGCAGCTTAACTTTAAGTTTCTTACACTATATTTATGTACCATGATTCTTCAAAACATATTTCAAGTGATAAATAAGCGTCCAAATTATTTCTGATCATTGTTTCTTACACAAACTGAAAAATTCTAAGTATTTACTTAAATAAAAATTAAACAAATGTTTTCGACACTAGGCGTGACCAATGTTTCTCTCACGACGATATTGATTGTCTATTTTCATGGAACGCTAGACAACAATCAGAGCACACTGAAAGAAACTTTTTCAACACTTAAAACGTATTACGAAATCACTGATGGACTATTTTTTATTAAACAAAATACTCTAAGAAGAAATAAAAGTATGTTGTAACGCACGAATATTTCAGTTATATACTCTCCGTTAATATTATTTTTAGCAACCAGCGTAATTAGTTAATATTTTTTTTCCTGGCAAATTAAAAATCTCTCAGTCTCATGCCAACGCTTATCGTGTTTACAATAAAACAGGTATTTATTATCCGGTTTTATTCGGGGTAGATTGAAATTCATTCTTGTATCATTATGAGAATATAATACGCCGACTTTCTTTCACACTCTGTAGTGAAATGTGGTAGCTTAAAAACTAAGCATCTACAAATGAAATATTTGTGTTCCATACATAGAAAAGGTGATTTCACTGCCCAGTATTGCTCTAGTCCTATTGTGATAAAAATATATATCATTTCATAGTATTATTATAGTTGGAAGTTGACAATGTGGACCGATTATTAATAATGTTAAAATTTGAAAATAGCTCCATTGACATAAAAATGGTATCAAAAATGTAGTTGCCAGGTATCTACTGTTCACCGTTTCGAAGTTGCTATTGTGATATACATACAACCAGACACATGCACTTCTCATGATATATTATGTCATAGTTTATAGTTTTCATATATTTACTGTGTGCGGTTTTTTTAATGCATTGTATGTAGCAAGATCTATTAAACTGAAATATTATCATACAATAATGGAAATAGAATGTTAAAAATACATGTTAGCATTGATAAAGTAACCAGTAAATTGTTCTGTAATTATATCCTCGGTAGTATAGTGGTAAGTATCCCCGCCTGTCACGCGGGAGACCGGGGTTCGATTCCCCGCCGGGGAGACTTTTTGTTAATGTTTTTTTTAGTTTTTTTTATTTATAAAAGAATTTTAAATCAAAAATCATAACGACTCCGTGGCGCAACGGTAGCGCGTCTGACTCCAGATCAGAAGGTTGCGTGTTCAAATCACGTCGGGGTCAAAGAAGTTTATATTTTATATATAAAGTATATTATTTTTCAGTTAGTAGAAATAAAAAAACCCCTAATATGAATAACATTTTCTATCTGTGAAATTACTTTCTTATGCATTCATATTAAATTGGTTTTAGAAGCTTTGAAAAATTAAATTGTATTCCCTTTTTCTTTAAAAAAGATTTGAAACATTTTCAAAAACGATCAGTTTTCTTTTATATACAATGTGTAAAATAATTAAATATGATTTGGAAATGTTATATTATATGAAATTCTATAAATGAAATTAAATTTGAATAAAGTTCTGACTATAAAAAAAATCTAGTAATTAAACATACGTCGATTAGTATGCAGAAACTGAGCACAATTTTACAATTAACATTTTTTCTCCTGTGGAACAAAATTTCTTGAATTCTTTTCGCTTTGTTTTATATCTCGAAAGAAATTAAATTAAATAAAAGTGGAAGTACATCATTCCTTAAATTTATTTAATGGAGTTCGATTGTGTGGTTCGTCATTCCCTTTATCCTATTACTATCAAAACCGAATCTTTAACCACAATCGTGTGACCGCTATCTTATTCCATTACATAAAACCGATTCCAGGAAGGAAATCAACCGAAATGGTGTGAAGATATTTAGTTAACACTTTGTATTACAAAGAATAGTGCATTAAACTTATTGTGAATTTTTTTATAGATTACATGTAGTTTTGCAAAAAAAAAACGTTTTTGTCTTTAGATTAATAAATGCTCAGTTTATCCTATATTTAATATGAAATAGTTTATATCGTAGGTACCTGTAATATTATTTCATCTTTTTTCATTCTCGTATTCCCATTGTGCCAGTCTTTGACTTTATGATAGTGGCGTCTTCCATAAGACAAAAATATTTTATCATTAACGTCATAAATCCAATGAAGTCATACATATCGTTAAACCTTAATTTTTTGTCATAAGAAAACATAACAGTTCTTAAAACTAGTGTGTGATTCAGGTTTGTCTAAATCAATTCTCATTCTTGAGTATACTGGGAATCTGCAGTAGCATTAGAGTTTTATCTAATAATAGAAGGTACTGCATTCCTCATATGACGTTATAAGGATAATGGCTACATATGTGTTAAATATTTTGCATTTGCACGAGTATAATTACTATTTCACTTCACATTTCAAAATAAATATTGGAATGACAGTTAAATTAGAAAACTTTTTACGATGTGAAACAATACCCCATAAAAACTCATCAAAGAATAGTACCGGTATCGTTCTACAATATTTCAATTTATCAAATATTTTTGTCAGATAAAATTCTATAATAATTTTTTTTTTTTTTTTATTATTTATTTTAAATAATAAAAACACATTTTTTTAGTACTTATTTCATCAATATATTTTTTAATCAGGACCGGTTTCGCTTATCGCGAGCATAATCCACTGATAGAAGACAATTTACAAACTAGTCTTATTATAAAAAACATTTGAGTTAAAGGTAGCAGAGCCCATGCTTTTGTATACCTGCTAACTTAAACTCAAATATTTTGTGTAAATAGACTTGTTTGTTAATTGTATTCTATTGTGGAAATAAGTACTAAAAATGTGTTTTCATTATTAAAAAAAAAAAAAGAAATTTATTAGTTCATATTTTTTTGATAAATCAAGAAATAATTTATTAATGTATCCTCGATAAAAAATATTCTTCAAGCGATTTAGTGGCGACGTACAGTAGATATATGCGTATGTAAAAATAAATCGTTTATTGTTAAGTATAGTAATTATGCAAATTTAGCTATAACAATAACATCGATCTAGTCTAACCTTTTTGCGACCGTTAACAAATACTATGAACTGTTACACTCTCCGGGTACAGATCTGATCAATCACAGCTATGAATCGAATGGGAGTCAACGAACCCTCGTGGAGCTATTTTTTGTGCGTGACTCCCGCGAGAAAATACCGACGACCTTGTCAGACGCCACATTTATGTATAACATCGTGAAGCCGATGTCTTTTTTGCTGCCACATCTCGACACAATACATTATTGATGGACTCTGATCCGATGTATATTATTTATTCTTTCCCGCGAATGAATATGACGGTTTTATTATATTCGTGTAGCTTACATTATGGAATAATTCATACTTGCTTAAATTTATTTGAAAATGGAATTCAATTCATAAACATTCGTATAAATTATATTGTTACATAAAAAGTTTTGTTATACAAATTTGAAAATAGAATAAGTAAATATGAAATCGCTTACGGTAAAAATATTTTATTTTAAAAGTGGAATTTACTATTTATTTTAAAGTTACATATCATGCAGAAGTGACATGTTATATGGCTATTATTTGAATGAAAAACTACATACATAGGTATTTGTTTCTAAAAAATATTGTTTTAGCAAAGTCACAATTTTCTTGTTTAAATAAAACCTCTGTGTGAGTCTTTAATCGAAAAACTTTGTTCTAATTTAATTTCATTTGAAGGAAATAAAAATGTTCAAATTGTTGTTAAAATATTAATATTGGATTCATTTTCAGAGATACCACTTCAATATTAAGTATTTAATTATTGTATTAAACGATAACGTTTTAAAATGGGCAGATTAAAATTCACAAATGAGTGATTATCTCGTTTTGGATATGCAATCTGAATTTTTATTATAACGTTACCTGTTATCATTTTTATCTGATGCTTTTGTACAGCGAATATAAGTATATTGATAGTAATAACTAAATCTTACGTTTTTATAAATTTCGGATATTTTATTTATTGAGATCTGATGAAATTGTGTGAATCACAAACCACTCTTTACTGAAATGTATAATATATAATAAATGGCTGATTTTTTTATTGGTAATGCCATTAACGTTAGCATGAATATTTGAGATTTTTTTTTAACCATGAGGACTTTTTGAAATGAGATGTGATTAAATTATAAACATCAGCAAACGCATCTATGAAAATAGTTCTCTAAGTAACAGTTTATCTAATTTAAAAATTTTGCTGTTTGTCGACTGAAGTTTTAACTTTGAATTGAAATTGAAAATTGTTACTTTGTTCGCGTCATTTTAGTATTAGCTAAGTGACAAAGGATATAAAAATTGAAAATTTACTAATATAACGTTAATTATCGCACGCGAAATGCATCATAAAACTAACGGGGTATTTAAAAGTTCCGAAATATATATCTGATATCTTAATTAGCGTTGACCATGTCCATAATAAGATATCAAGTTTATTATTATGCACTTGGTTATCGATACAGTGCACTTACATGTCGAGCTTCCGCAACTTTAAACTTTGATGCTGAGGTGCCTTTGACACTTGATGCGGCAATACCTTGTGTAATTCAATGCTCTTGAGTCAATCACCGATGGTTATGTCCTTAATGTAAAAATGTTCCTCCGCTTCTAAAGAGACTCTGTAGACTATACAAAGACAAACTTTTTGAACGTTGAAGCGCTCGGTAAATTGAAAGTTCGCATGAAAATTCTAATGAGCTCCATTATTTTTCAAAAATTGTGTATCGTAAATCAAAATTATGTTATCTTATGTATGCATATTGTCACCAGGCTGTGAAGTCGTCAAAAAAAAAACACGTCTTCGACATTGACCAACAACATGAATCCCACTAAAATAAGTATATTTTTGACAGGTTTTTCCTACCTTTTCTATTTATGAGCATTAAATTAAAGATCAACCAATCAATCCAGCAATTGTATAAAGACATCTTCTTCAAAATCGTCTTATCGAAGAAGCAGTCGGAGTCATTCATTTTTCACTACTTAGACTCAGTCGGCCTCAGAGCATCTGCTAAAAAAATATTTAGGAAATACATATTGTTTATACATTCAAAGTATTCTAACAAAAACGCCAATTAAAGTCTGAAATATCAAATTGAATGTAAGAAGATTAAATAGAAGTGTGGATCTAGTGTACACATTTGTCGCTTGGTGTACATAATAGATAGCTAAATGCGAAAAGGTTTATTATTAACAATGACACGTAAACGTAATCAAAATTGAAACAATAAAACTTAAATGTTAAGTATTATTTGAACGGTTTCGTTTTCGCTCTTTACGAACATCTCATGACTCGGATTAATGAAGGAGAGTAAAAAGCAGATAATTTTACGAAATTGACTGCTCTTTATTGTGCAATTGGCTTTTCATTTATAAAATATCGAAAATATTTATTTTGAAACATTTTTAACACTCTGAAATATTCGTCTTATACACGCACATATATGTATTTTCTTCAACCAAATTATTTTTAACCAAATTTCCATGTTATATTTGAAGATATTGCCCAATAATTTTTCATATTTGAAGGTTTGTTTAAATGTTCTGAAGCTCTGTTATTTTTCTTTTTTAAAAAATACATGTTTGATAAAAAAATGTGCCTATTGAAAATAGCTTCTACAGATACAAAAATTTTGTATGTAAAAAGCTTTGATTCAAGATGCTACCAAATTTCGTTTTTCAAAGATCTCAATTTAATTGATAATCTTTTAAAAGGCATTTTAAAGTCTCATGGCTGAGTAAAAACCTCATAGAAGTTCTTCTGTTGTATAGACATCCCACGAAGGAACTCCGGTAAACGCCAAAAATAAACATAAACCGGTTACCCGGAGTTTGAGTTCAGTTGAATAACAGTAAGATTAAAATTGCATCAAGCCATTTTGGTGAGTATCCTTTTTTGCCCACTCGAGACCACTTTATGTACAGCACAGCGTCGAAACAAATTAGCACCTTGCAGCAATAAAATTTCAATCTAAGTATTTTTTAATGCAATGATTGCGTTTTTATTTTGCACAAATTTTCGGTTCGTCGATATCTGGGAATATTATTTTTCACGATTCCACCGGATTTTTTTTTTGATTTATAATAATATTAAAAAACAAATTTATAATTCAGTATTGAAAATATTTCAACTCGAATAAGAATGTTGTTACTAAGCTCATCCCGTTGCGATTTGGAGTCAATTTTTTGTTGACATGTGTTCTAAATATGATATATCACTTATTAAATGCCATTCTTTTATTTGAATGAAAACTTAGACACAAAAACAATCTTTTCTTCGATCAATCTCATAAATTGTACATCATTAACAGTGTAAAAAAGAGTTTGTGATTTGATTTGGTTTTTTTTTCTCAAAGCTTAACGTTGCGTAATGATATTACTAGGAAATCATTTTCTAACTTTTGGTAACGGTATTTAGTATACTTCTTGAAATTGTATGACCTTTATTGAATATAAAATATTTTGTTTACTAATTAATGTGTCATCTATTATGTATTAAATATATTGTATGTTTTTAAAAAATGGTAAATGAACTGTTAAAAAAATTACTGTCTTTGATTCAAGGAAAACTTTTATTGACTTCCAACGAGAAAAATAAATTTGAAGTCAAAGATTCTATAAAAACATTACGTTCAATGTTACTAGCTTAACGGATAAGCGATAGTCTTCTTTTAATTGACTATACGAGCTGTGATAGTTTATATAGAAAAGTATGAATATATATTTATTAGTACTAAAGTATAAATGAGGTAACTATACGAAACAAAATGGTTATCGTCTTTATCAGTAATAATCAGGTGCGGATAAGACAACGAAATTTATATTACTTTGAATTTGGTAATTGATGTCATTCCAAAAGTTTTAAATTGCATTCTGTGGCCGACCTCCAGCAATCTTTCTTATGATAGTATGCTTAGAAATTATAGAAACGAAAAAGCAAAATAAATTTTAAAATACAACTACCGCTGTAGTTTGCCTCGGTGGGCTTATTTTTAAAAAACAAAAAAATCATATTCTGAAATATGAAATTATTTTAAATTAATCAGAAATCCTTTCAATTATTACATACAGTATGCAATTTTTTCACTAAACTTACCTACTCGAAAGTTCCTAAGGGCATGGCCGTACCGTGTCTAACTTGTAGCAGTTTATATCGCGTCTGACCTGCGTGAGACTAATTATCGGTTCCGAAAAATTCTGCGCTTCGTTTAGGAACGCAAAAACATGACCTTACATAAATAAAATACGCGTTGTTAAAATCATAAAACCAAAGTTACGCCATGCAATAATTGGCCAGGTATAAAAACTTTAAGCATTGAAATTTAAAGAAAATTTCAAGTAAATTTATTCTTTTCAGCAATAAACATCAAAATGTTGAACACGAAGTAGAAAACTATAAATAAAATATTGTTGAGAACTGTTTTTCCAAACAAAGCCTATAAACAATAAAATTGAATTAATGTATGTATTTATAGTTCTTGTCACCTAAATTTAAAATATTACATTGTTCTTTAACCTAATCAAATGACTCATGAAAGGGTTGAAGAAATCAAAGTAGAAAAAAGCACTTTCTTGTTATCCCACATTTAGAAATAGTTATATTGAGTTATAGTTATATATAGCATAGAAAAGGATAAACTTTTATTATGATTTTAGTATACACTTATGTTATATGTGTGTTTTAACATAATTATGATAAGAATAAGATGACACAAAGAATTATGTGATTATTGAAGTAACAGAAAGATTCAAATCTT
The DNA here is from genome assembly GCA_028555115.1 of Himalopsyche japonica. Taxonomy (NCBI): domain Eukaryota; kingdom Metazoa; phylum Arthropoda; class Insecta; order Trichoptera; family Rhyacophilidae; genus Himalopsyche; species Himalopsyche japonica. Next base: position 365,003 of record JAHFWJ010000635.1, read on the forward strand.
AAAAGTGCAATAATAAAATAAAGCCAGTATCGAATATTGTGAATTGTAAATGTTTAATTAGCTGATGGATGTTCTAAAATGAACCGTTGATATTTTTTCTCAAATAAATTGAGGTGAAATATTAATAGGGTAGCAATCTTAGTTGACTTAATAACTGTACGTGGCCAAATGTCTATCAGTTACCCTTCTTAACAGGTGAGAATCAATGAAAAAATTATAAATACCTTGTTATTTCGTGCAATGATGTAAATAATTGAAATAATTGTTATCATATTTTTGAGGGTATTGACAGAAGTCATACCTAATTGTTTTCCGGCAATGTTTTTTTATACAAAAATGATCTCAAAAATAAAATAAAATAGTTTATGCGTAATTCATAGAGTTGAAAAATTGTGGATTATTCTTATTCATATTTCAATTTAAGGAATTTTTCTTTTATAGATTTTAAGTATGTACATGCAACCCTTTAAAATATGTTTGTTTAAGATTACACTGAAAGGAAGGATCAGGAGAATGTATTTTAGAGAGAAAAAAAACACAATGCCTACATATTCGTTTATACACATAAATAATATGCGACAGTTTTAGCGAAATACATATGAATTGTCGCTATATAGCATTTTCCAGGCTTTGTATTTAAAAAAAGATAAGATATATAATAAATGATATATCCAAAAAGAAGGATTTCTTCATTTAATGCAACGGCCGAGTGTGATACAAAGTAATCGAAAGTAAAAAGATTGTAATTTTGTAAGGTATACCAAGACCAGCTGTTGAAAGTGGAATGCAATGCTCGTAATTTTCATTTTCCATAATCATAAAATTTTTTCTTCTACACATTTTTTTAAATTACATCATACAAATTCAAATGTACTACACGGACACCCAGTCCTTTTTTAACGCGATACATTGGTTCCAGAAAAAGGCGCGTAAAAAAAATCGCGTAAAAAAATCATAACTTTCATATAATTTGATAAATTGATTCCAAAAATTTGAATATCGCGTAAAAAAGTACCAGAAACGTATGAAAAACAAAAATTTGCTCTTTGAAATTCGTGCAAAAAATAAATATATATTTTATGATCTTATGAACACTTATATGTATTATTAAAGGCCGAGAAAAGTGCTATTCAACGAATTTAATAAATGCATTGTGCTTAAACAAGTTTACGAGCGGAGATACATCCCATGATTTTACGCAATTGCATTATATTTCTTTACACACCCTAAAACATAAATTCGCATAAAATTCTATACACTTGAACACATTTGGCGATTGTATGTGTATTTAAAAAATGGAATGCTTTACAAAATTAAGTTTTAAAATACACATATTTTTTTTTATTTAACAAAATAATGAAATGTACATGCCTAGCATCATACATAAATTTCTTCTTTAAAACAAATTTGGAGAAAAAATCGCGTAAAAACGAGTGAAGTGCGTAAAAAAATGTAACGGTGCCATCCAAAAAAATCGCGTATAATCGAATTCGCGTAAAAAAATCGCGTAAAAAGAGGACTGGGTATATAGGTTAACAGGTAGCATTAGTTTTTAGTTCTACAAGTGTAAAAAATATCTCATCAATCTTTGTGAAACTAAATTAATACATTTCATTTTTTACCCAGTTATAATAAGTCCTCTCATATCAATCGATAAACAATGTGCGCCGAAATTATTTAAGTACCCTATCACCTCTCCATTACCCTCAAATTATTCTACGTTTATTTACTCTAAGACTTCAACTTCACAAATATAAATGATATTGATGCTTATGATTATATATGTAGATAAAAAACTTAAGCCATATCTGTTTTAATATTTCTGTTTTGTCTTAAAAATTTGTTTCCGGTGGTGGATCACGAAACTTCAAGGTAGTTGAGTTGTTATACTAGTGAAAATAATTAGCATATATTGACAAAATACAATGTCCAATAAAGTTTATTTTATCACTACATTTTTAAATACATTAATCAATTTACGAAAGTAAGTATTGATAGTAATACGCAAACAATTATTAAATTGAGTCCAAGCTTTTGGAGTCTTCTATCTTTGCACATTGCCGATAGTTATTAGATTTCAATATTCAATTTTTGCGCTTTTTATAAATTAATAATGGTGAGTCTTTTATGTTAATGATAAAATATCCGGCACTTAATATAAATATTATTATAAGATTCATATAATTATTAATTATGCTCATTCAATATTTGAACGGCAGGCATGCAAATAGAATCTGATTGATGTTAAGGTTGATCAGAAATTGGGCTTTTAATAATACATATTGTTGATATTATTATAATCCATCAAATACATTGCTAAGTCGTGCTTCTGTCATTTACGGCATAGCAAAGACGGTCATTATAAATTATATGCTTCTTATTAGTATCGAATTATTGAAATAGTCGTGTTCCAGCAGTAAACAAGCGATTCTGATTATCAGTCAGAGACCACAGAAAATAGTTGAATTTAATTTAAAATACATTAAAAATTCAAAACGTGGTCATTTTAACGGAACAAATGATTAAAGCTTATAAAAACAAAGGAAATAATTATAACTTAATTTAGTAACATTTTTTACCGTTTTAAGGTGAAACTGTCACTTCTTGATGGAAAGGTATGATGTTTTTGATAATAAAAACACATTTTTTAGTACTTATTTCCTCAATATATTTTTTGACAGAACCGGTTTCGCTCATCACAAGCATTATTAACCGATAGAATACAATTTACAAAGTAGTCTTATTATACAAAATATTTGAGTTAAGGGTAGCATGTATACAAAACCACGGGTTCAAGAACTATTTAACAATTTACTTTTATTTATTTAAATGTGTTTTTATTATTAAAAGAAAAAATTACAATAAATAATCACATGTGGCTAGAACACACAAGCTGGACAATAAAATATTAAAAATACATATACTTAATGTATGACTTAAGCATAATATATTGTAAAAAAGTTTTATTTTCCAAAAATAATAAAGATACGGAACTTAAAAAAAATATTTTTCAAAAGTTTTTATAGAATCTTTCGCTTAAAACTTTAACTCGGCTCGAACAGTTTGACTTATTTTATCTCTTTGATCCAAGATGAGATGAGAGAATTTATTATTTCGATATTATCATTCAATGAACTGGAGATTTTATTTTGAATTATCTTTTAATAATAAATACAAATGTATCAACGAAACTGAGTAAAATAAAATATGTTTTTGGTTTTACACAGACGTCAACACGATAAAGAATTGATTTTTTTAGCAGAGGTAATTTTATTTTTAAGTCGACTTCTTTTTAAATACAGCCGTTATTCGATATATAGAATAATTTTTTTTTTCTTATTCATGATAATTATAAACGACACAAAAGATATTCCACTCGAAGGTGTCTTTACTCATTCTTTTTACAATACAGAATCAACCGTTTTCCTAAAATCAATTTACTTCTCCTTAAATCAGAATAGACCAGTGACCAGTTTTTAAATAAGGTGGTTTAAATAAACGAATTCTCCTTAACAATAAAAAGCTTAGGTATCTAAAATGACCTTGATTGAAAACTAATTCGAATAAAAGTGAAGTTATACTCCAATGATTATTGGAAACGGATGCTATCAATCAATCAGTGCCATTTATAGCACAATGGCTACAGATCCCAACTATTGCGATGTAATTGAAGATATTTTTCAAATGAAGATACTTAGATGGCAAAAGGATTCTTGAATCTTTTTTAATCTTAAAAAACTGCGACTAATTCGAATCGAATCACGGGTTTTTGTTTTCATTATCGACTCCACAGACATTTCATTGTAGATTTTTTTTCAATAGGGACTGTAATTAAAACAACAATTTGAAATGCGAAGACGTGTAATATATATTTTTTTTTGATTTTTCAAACGATTTCTGATTTTAATGAAATACATAAGAACTCAGGCCACAATATATCACGGATTATTCAGAATATGTTTTAATTAATGATGGTTTTTTTATGAACAAGTAGGATTGTAGAATATCTAACTAGCTATTAAGTCAAAAAACATAATTCATTTAACGTATATCATGATTTAGTTATCTCTAAATCTTTTTATAAAAAAAACTAAGAGAATAACCAATAATTTACTACTGGTATAAATAAAATTATACCAGTATATATATAAGATTATTCCTTATAATGTTATTTTTCTAACGTCCTGATTAGGGATTGCAATTTACCGTCAAATTTCAATAAGCGGTAAATAATTTCACCTCTTACCCGAAAAAACAACGTACGTGTACGTGGCTACTTTGACTGAAAATGGTATCCTGGATTGAAACATAAATAATTTAAAATGCATTTCAGGTGAATAGTAATGTCATAAAATGTACTTTAAATATGTTTCAGGTGAATACATGTGTGTTTTAAATGTACTTTTTTAAGTAAATCAGATAATTTATTTTTTGCCACACAAAGATTGATTAATTTAAATTACTACTATGTAATTTTTGGTTTACCTGCCTGTAAGAATACGCTAAACGATTAGTTTATCCGATAATTTATTGATGTAGTATATATAATTTGTATTTTTGCATTTATTAATAAATGAGTTGAAAAAAAACTTCTCACTCCCTCATGCATATATCATAATAAAAATTCATTATTATATGCCTGTATCTGGCATTAATTCGCGATGAAAATGTTTCCGGTAAAAACCGGTAAATTTCACAATTTACCGATAATTACTGCTGGTGCATTTTGGACAATTAACCGGTTAATTGATAAAACGGTAATGCAATCCCTAGTCCTGATTGCATGAATTCATTGACATATTGATTGATATCCTTTCTCAACAAATTTTTTTCGTTCGTCGACAAAATGCCATTTTCGCAGGCGTGCGAAATGATGTTTTACAGAAAAAAGATACACACATACATGAATATGTAATTGATAATTAATATTTGCGAACCAACATGACTCTCTTGGGTCAAATATTTTGGTAAACAGTCGTAGGCGTTCACGAAGTACTACTTGACTTCGCATTGGGAATGATGTACGAAAATTCCCAAGATAAACAGCGCTGATTTTAAATAAGCTTCATTCATAAATTGATTATTTATTCTTTCTCAGGTCATTTAGTTTCCTAATTGATGTTTAAAACTATGAAGAAAAAATTACTAGTCATTTTTAAATTTTCATATAAGCTGGTCGTAGAAATTCAAATGTATTATATTTTTCTGATTCATACAATTATTAAAATGTGAATTTTAATTATTTATTTACTATACAATATAACATACATATAAAAGTTTGTCTGTTTGTACGTCTGTCACTAGAAAATCCCCTAGCGGTGTAAAATAGAAATGTGAAATTTGCATTTGTTAATCTGGCCGCCATTTTTATTCCAACGTGCTTTTCAAAATTCCAACTTCTAGATATTGGCATGTTTATAGGCTATATTTTGTAGGTATTACAAAGGTGTGGTCCACGGCGATATATCCCACTTTTAAAGATATTTTTTATAGATTGACTATATTTTGTGGATGATACACGAAGTAAGGTCTTTTTGAAACATAAGCTGTAACTGTGAACACTGTACGCGCTCATTATAATTATTGAATAGATTCCAATGTATATTTATAAGTGTTATTAATTCTATAATTATTGTAGTGCATTAGCACGTCATAAGCTATTTTTTTCCATATTTAATCAAGAAAGATTGACTGATATCAATTTTAGAAACTCGTTTTCAATCAATTTTCTGGTATTTAATAATTGATTAACTATTGTTTGTAACACTAATGGTATACAATTTTAACACAGTGAAAAAATAGCAATGAATTTTAGTTCTAATATTTTTTTATAAGATATAGTAGAGAGCTATTTAAGCTCATGCCATATAGTTCTGACGATAGCGTGAGCCGAAATAGCTTTCAACTATACCTTATAAAAAAATTTGTAGTACTAATTTACATGGCTATTTTTTCACCGTGTTATAATGGAGTTCTACCAAGTAAATGCCAATTCAATCAATAAATGATACAATTTTATTTGTTTATTTTGATATTTTAAAATATGAGGATTATAAGATTCTAGTGAAAAGATGATACTGCTGTAAAACCATCTGGCGTTTGAAGAAAGGCAAAATCAAATGATAACCGCGCAAAACCTTCCACTTTATACATCGATCCATAAACCTTTCTCGGCTCAACAGAACGATCGTAATAAAACTTGTGCGGCGTTATGTCAGAATAAAACGGCTCCCCGTTCCGCAACGAACCCTCTTCACCTGGGTCTCCGCCCACGGCGTGAGGAACGGAGGAACGAAGACGCAGGGGCGGGAGGCAAACTCGCCGCCGTCTTACCACCGCCACTAGTCTGTGTGAAGACATTGTGTGGGCAAGAAGTTTTTGTGAGTGAATTGTGGATAGCCGGGGGAATACAACAGCTGTGGCGTCGAGCGGCCATGGCGACGGGTAAGTCCGCTATCCTCTTCAATGATACCCCTACCGAACACCTGTCATCCTAACACGACCGGCGCACCCTTCCCCAAAAACACGAACCCACTAAAGTGGACAGCGAATGCGCCCCCTATTTTAAACTACAAAATGAAGTCTAGTGTACATCTGTTAATGAAATAGCAATACAAAAAGCCCGCTTTTAGTGAAAACTGTGAATTATACTCATAACATAACAGTGATTTCTTATAAATTGCAAAGTGTTTTAAGAAATATCATTGAAAACAGTGACAGTGAAATACTACTATGGAAAACATTCGCGGGTGTTTTCTTATAAGATTCGACTTTGAAAGTAAGTCTACGCGGATACATTAATAAGCGGCAAAAGGAAAAGTGATTGTATGAATGATTCGAGAATGTGTTTGCGCTGGTCCAGTCGATAGACAATAACCCTCAACGAACCAAGTTTTTTTTCAAAATCCGCACCAACTACATATTTGTATAATACAACTCAAAAGATGTTTATGGTAAAATCTGTCAAATGATTTACAATTATACAACTTGGCTTGTATCGATGCCGAAGCCGCAGAATGATTGAGAATTTTTGAAGCGCCGTGCAGGCATTTAAATCATTTCCAAGAGCATGTCTTATTTCATCATCGGAGTGGGGGTGCCAGTAATGTTGTTTGACCTTTAAGATTTTTACTGACGACCAAGTCAAATATATAGATATTATTTCAGCAACCTACACTTTATATATTATAATTATTAAATAATTTTTAATAAAAATGAAATCTTAGAAATATTTTTTTTGTCATTTAAACGTATCTTGATTGAAATATTTTATTATTACTTCATAATTAATTCAATATTATATTTTTAACAATCCCAAGTCAAATCAACAACCCTAAATGTAGACGTCTAAAAACTACGTTTTAATTTCTATCATTTTTATAAATTAATTTAAGTACTAAAATTAGTCATATGGATATATTATATATATAATACATTATATAGAATGGTACTTTAAAAAAAGTAACTTTATTGAATCATATAGTCAAAACTTTATTTATCTTACATTCAATATTGCGAAATTGTCGTTTTTACGATAATCCTAAGCAATATGAGATGAAAGCGAAGTAGTATATATTGAAATTTGTATATATTTTATATCAACTGTTTAAAGTGAAATGAACTCTCATGAAGCAATGAAATCGTATTAAAAAAAAGCGTTGATTGAACCACAACTCTTCTATACAAAAGCTCAGCCCACCGCAGCGTCAATTGAAAAGTAAATTTCAATATTGAAAGTGGATTTGCCCCGGGGTTAAAAGAAACAGATTAATTAAAATTCATTTGTTCTTTATTTGTAATGGATATAAAGGATTTTTTTATGTTATGTTGCCAGGTGAATCATTGTCCTCGTACAAAGACCCGTGTTTTTAAGGAGTATTAAAACAGCATTTAGTATTTGCAGCGATGAACTTCATTGTGATAGTCTGATAAAGAATCATCATTGAGAACTTTTTAAATAATAAAAACACATTTTTTAGTACTTATTTCCACAATATATTTTTTTATCAGGACCGGTTTCGCTCATCGCGAGCATTATCAACTGAGCGATGAGCGAAACCGGTCCTGATCAAAAAATATATTGTGGAAATAAGTACTAAAAAATGTGTTTTTATTATTTAAAATATAATGCCTTTCCATCAAGAAGTGACAGTTAACACCTTAAAAGTGATTGAGAACTTTACTTAGGGATGTCAAACAAATTTAAAATTTGAATATTATCAATACCCTATTTATTTTTATGCAAACTAAATCACAATAATCATTCATATAAAAAATGTGATATTGTGAACAGAATATTTGCAGCTGTATTAATAATTACCTTGTTAATATAATTCATAAATCTATCGTTGGTAGTAATATTATATATTTCTAATAAGTCAGTAAGTATTTTCAATGGATTTTCCAGCTGTCCGCTTTTAAAGTGATGAGTGTAAGAATTAAGTTCCATTGAAGAAAATAGTGCCTAGTTAGAATGATATAACTGCCATTTTTTAAATCTACCAAGACTAGTTTCATTGTAGGAGTTTTCAAATTTTTTGTTAGTCTCTAAAATTTTTTTTTTAAATTTTACATAAATAAAGCCTAGCAATAAACCTTTTTTCTTATAAATTAAAAAAAAAAATGGAGATACTTGATAGAAAAATAAATGCTATTTCTTTAGCAAATCAGAAGTTTAAGCCTTAATGCCTTGATTATAATCCGGAGTAGATTAAATGAACGCATGTTTTAAGTAATCAGTACTCATTTAGATATTCAATACTCGACTTTACGCCCCTAATCAAAATGTCATATCGTATGAGATGACGTTTAAACATACAGATGCCTCTTCGAGCAAGCACTCACTACTGTGACGGGGCATTCTTGAAGAATTTAACATACGTGGACCCGAATAGGCTCAGTCCTGAATACAAAATGTCGATGCAACGATTTTGAATACTTGTCGAAAGTCCTGGAATGCTCGTGATAGGAATAATTATTTGATTTTTATGGATTGTCATCAATACAAAATTCAGTGGCCAATCAAAATCGTATTTTTTCCATTATAAACCATTTCCAACCATCACATTATTATGTGTTTAAAAAATATAAAATTCAAAAATTATTCACTCAGTACTTAATTTTTATTTAAAAATATTGCGTAAAAACGTGTTTTAAAGTAATCTTACTAATTTTGTTTTCTATATAATAAAATTATTATGGAATAACCTTTATGTTTTCATCAACATCTGTTGCAAATATTCGTGATGAGTGAAACCAGTCCGGAATATCTTTCTACCAATAAGTTACAATTAACACAATGAAAGTAGTGTATATATATATAATTAGTAAGATTTCCTCTTATTTGATTAATTTAATACCTTTACACTGTTATTAAAAAGTAAAATTGTAGTTTTTTTATCATATTTTTTAATTTCACCAAAAAGTGCTTGTATTTTTAATTTTGTCGAGTATGCCTAATCTAAGATAGGAGAAACCTATATTTTATTATGTGTCTTCATTTATCGAGTTTTCTTTGATTATTAATTGATTAAGATTATTCAAAGTGATATCTATCTCGCCGTTAACGGTTATGTATTGTGGAAAATAAAAGTTAAATGAGTTTCTTAAAAAAAGATGGAAAAGTTTTTTTTAATCGTGAAAAGTCTAAAATTGTAATAAAAAAGTCGTAAGTAATTTTTAACACAATATTTTTGTACGAGTTTCGCAGTGTTAGTTTCATATGAAACGGATCTCGAGGAGCGACAAGTACTACCTACATGTTATTATGAGCGAATCATCTCTCCGTGCAATCTGATGGCCCGTGTTTGAAGTACGCAAAGTCGATGATGCTATCAGCAATACACACAACAAACAATTCGTCTACATTTAAAGTAAATATTAAAATTATAAACAGTTTTTTTGTATTCAGTTATAGAAAATAGTTATTGAAGTATAGCATTAAATGATTATATGACAAATCTGCTATGAAATGCGTTCAAGTACACATAATTATTGCGGAAAAAATGAATTGTCTTATTTTGTATTAACTAAGTTGTATTTATATCAGCTAAGCCAAAGAATTTAAAGGTCGATCGTAATAATCGGGCTTGAGGGTTTCATTGAATCCAATATAACTCAAAAAATTATCATTATTATATACATTAAAAAAAAAACAACTTATTTGTATTTATTTTAATACTTCAGATTTATAGTACGCAGGAGTATCGTATTTGAGTTTAGATGATATTAGAAAAATTCGTAGACTCAAACCCTTGACTGAGAAACAGGCTAGAACTAATAGCGCCTTGGCTACGGTGACCGTCAATAATTAGCGCATTCCAAAAAAATATGCACGCTTTGACATGCAGCGTTCATTTCATAAAAATGTGTGGTAAATGTGTAAAATTGATAAAATTTTTGCATCTACAAAAACAGGTATCGTTATTTTTGAAAACATCCGCAATGTTGATTCAAGATGAAATTTTAGTGATCCGTCACTTGTTCTAGTTTTTTGTTATTGCTGCATGAAAAAATGACATTGTATAAAATATAAGATTCTTAAGATACAATAGATGGTCGAATTTCGGTGTAAATATTAGGTGTAGTAAAAAGACCTGACGCTTTTTTTAAATGAAACTCAAAGTGTTTTTTTTTAGTATTTTTTTTTATTTTTACTTATAAAAAGTAATCTCCCTGTCTATCTATAATCTTTTGCTCCCTATTAGACAAATCTAAAATCTATTTAGTAAAAAACTCTACTGATTTGGAATTCAAATAGTCGGAAATAGCGTTTTTCACGCCATTTTTTGTTTGAAGTTTTTTATCCCTAAAAGTTTTTTATATTAAACGGAATAAATGGTAATTCGATTTTGCTAGATCTGGTAAATAAGGTGGATGCAATACAGTTTTCCCACTCAAGTCTTGGATTTTTTCCTAGGTCATATTTGCCACATGCGGTCGCGCGTTTTCGTTTTGCAGTTTATCGTTGCGTCCATTCATCCTGCTCGGCCTCTTTTTTGTCAAAGCTGCACTTAATTTGTTTAATTGGTCACAATATACTTGTGCCGTCATAGTTTCACCATTTTTTAACACTTCATAATGAATTATGCGTTGAACGCGTGTGGCGCCCGAATTCCTACTTTTCGAATTTTCCCAGCCTTTTCAGGTACTTTTGTTTTATGGACTATTTAGCACCGACTATATTGGACAATTCCTTTTTTGTTAGCATAAGATTTTTTTCAATTTCAGCTTTCAGGGCGACTTCATCCACTGTATGAGGTCGTCCGCTTCGAGGGTAATTTTTAATGCTTAAATTGCCAAATTAAAATTTTGTAAACCATTTCTGACATTTTCGAACCTTTAAAACGTCTCTATAAACGTCGCAAATGTCTTTAGTGGCGACGACTGCACTGTTCTGGGCGTAATATTGAAAAAGCATACAACCGCGCAGATATTCTTATGAAGGGAAAAGGTCGGTCATTCTGTTTGAGGCGAATGAACATTTTTTTTCAATATGGAACGTAGCTTGAGATGTCACACAACACGAAAAATAACGTCAAGACTTTTTACTACACCTAATATAAAACACGAATTTGAGACCACTCGTTAAAATTTTTAATCAACTTTTTAGATAAATAATACTTAAAAAATCATTGTATTTTTAATCTATAAACATAAAAACTGGTAACCGTGTTAATAATATATACAATAATATTTGGTAATACTTTTATTAGCAAACTCGCGTCAAAATATAAATTTTTCTATTTGAGAATAAAAGGTTACGCATTTGATAAAATTCTTCTGCATTACGTCGGGTAGCGGATATTCTTGTTAGAATTACATAAAACCATATTTTGACAACCGAATATTTTAAACAATAGTTATTATTTTTTTTACGTTATTTTTCTCGTACTTTTTAAGATTTCTATGAATAAGAATGAACGAGAAATTTACAAATAAAAAAAACTTCTGGTCGCCTTGAAACAATGCACTTTCTTCAATCCAGGTCTATTATCCGAAAGTCTTATTTCGAATCCCACTAGACGAATTCGAATAAATACTTGTATAATTGATAATAAAATCAATAAATTATATAAAATAAAATATTTTAAAACATTGCATTATAAACTTTAGATGACCTTTATTAGATAATCACTGGTCGACATTATGTTTCATCAACTTGTTCGATTATATAATATAAAACAGCAAATAAAAATCACAAAAAATGTGCGTAAAACTATATCTATGAATAATTTACGCTGAAGGCTGGTCATAATATTCAACATTGCAGTGCGTATAAGTGCTTTTGATTCGGCGTTATGTTAGTTCTAACTAGATCTCGACATTTTAAAGCGTTTTGGATCAGATAAGAATAGTCCAAACGGAAACTGGAATGGGCATTTTGCCGTCGTTATAAATGTTATTCGATTGCCCAGTTTTAGAAGTTTGAGCAGTTTGATTCAATAATAGAAAGAAAAAAACAGAAGGCCACATGTTTTTGCTAGTTGTATAGAGGTTTACAGAGTATATATATCACTCAGATAAGAAGTGGAAAAAAAGACACGAATGTCTTAATATCAATTCTATTAATTTCCTATTTTTAATTTATCAAAATGATGCTTTGTCATTTAATTTTATTATCAACAAAAAAAAATGATTTACTAATGTATTAACGAATATTGTTGAAGCAGTTTTCAATTTTTAAACTAATATTTTAAATTATCTAGTGTCCAGAAGAATTGTAAGTCGTTATATGGAAAGTTTTGTCACATTTACTCGTATTATAGAGAAGGTGACAAACGAATGATTGAACTAGAAAACAAATATAAAACTACTGATACTTAACGAATCGGCGAAGGTAATCTGTTCGCGATTAATGCACCAAACTTGGCTCCTAGCTGATGGGAAAATTTATGTTTGATCTTTTAATACCGTATCTGGGTAAAATAAAAGCCCAGTCTCATTGTACAGGCTATTTGACTTGCAAGAAACTGTTGAGAAATATTGCAACTTCCAATAAATGTTAATTTTTCATACTCATAGTTGCTTTATTCCACATAAATACTAAAAATTTTAGTATGAAAACATATTTGGAGAATATTTGTATCCTAATATAGCTTAAAAGTGACGGTTTTTGAATATTTTTACCGTAACTCAGGCCACTTGGCCCTTCATCTGCTCGGTTGACGAATTCATAATTCCCCTTCGCGTTAAATATTGTATATACAGCTCTCGTCTCGGTTTTGTCACTTGTAAGTCTATCAAGTAATGGTTTGTTTTTTTATATTTTTCATAGTTATTATTTCATATTTCAATTATTATTTTTTATAGAAAAAAATATTATTCATGCATTTAATTTAATTGCTGAAGTTTTTTAAAGATTTTTTAAAGTAAATTTCTTCACTTATATACCTTAAATAACAAAAAAATCATTAAAAATAATTCAATTTCATTCTTAGATGTTTAGTCTAATAATTATAGTAGATAAAAGAGATGTAACTAATATTGTACTATATTGGTTCTCCAATCAATCAAAACATCTTTTTAATTATAAAAAAAGGTTATTTAGACATCCAACAGTCTACGAATGAATAATTGTGAATATGCGTTTTTAAATTCACTGATTTTTAACACATTATCATCAAAATTGTATTTTTTATAATGTGGGTTTATTAACAAAAAAATTTAGAAACGGAGATTTTTTAAAAAGTAAATACTAGGTTCTAATATTAGACAGCAGATAAGCATTTTTTGCTTTTTAACACTCGTTAAATCTAATTATAGAATCAAATATTGTGGAAGTGGTACATGAAAAAAAAATGTTTATTTGTTGATATATTATATTTTTATAACAAACAATGACTTTATAAAAACACTAAATTGATGTATGTATATACTTCACAAATTAATTTACTTGGTAATACATATTTCGTTACTATGTTATGTAACCTAACAAAAACTAAATTTGTCTTAAGCTAAAATAAATAATAGTGACAGTTTCATATCTTATAAGGATCCATTTATGACAAGAGTTTTTTAAGTTAAGACAAAGTAAATTATTTTCCTTTCCATAAAAGTAAAGCTACAAGTGGGTGCTGAAGGAAGGACTTGTGTGAGAATTTTTATTTCACCCACAAGAAGTAAACCCACATATATTCATGAAGTTAACGATTATATAAGTAATAATTCTAATAACTTTATGGTTTGAAGTTACAAGGAAGATAACTTTAGATAATGATTTGCAATCATCCAACAGATAATTGTATTTTTTTCATAATCTCTCAAGCCTTCAACATATGCATTAATAATATTACTTGTATCAGTAGTTTACTTTTAGAATTTCGCAGAAAATAAATATTTTTTATTTTATTATACAAAAAAACAAATTTAAAAACAAGCTGTAAAGTATTCATTTTGAATTCTTTTTCAAATCTATTAGTGTGGTGAAAAAATTCTGTCAAAACTGTTTTATCATATGTGAATAAAGGGAATTGTTTTTACGGAAGCATCCATTACTACCAAGGCATTTTAATATATCGGTTTGTGTAGTTGGGCGGTTAGAAAGCTTTAAAATTTATCGCAACTAATGAAAAGTTTTCAAATAGCTGAAAGTATTAGCTTTAGATTTATTATGCCTTTTTTCCCAATTCTACAACCAACGTATTAATTTGTTTGTCTCAGTCATCAGTTTTTATAAATTTGTTAAAAATTTAGTCTCTAATTTTTTTTGAATATTTTTATAAGAACAGATTTTTTTTAAAAGTGATACACATTATAATTCAAATTTATTACGTCAGATTTAACTATCCATAAAATATTCTTGTTTGAAATGCGATATAAACCTGATTTAAACGAATGCATGTAACCGTCAGTTGAGATCATACTCTTAACTTTGTTGAACGAACCAGTTTGATCAGAAAAAATACATATTATTAATTACACTGTGCACGAAGCAGATGCTCTTGCTTTCTGTATCTATGTTACGATTTTTCAATTATTAGTATTGATTGTTAAATGAATTAAGTATTTTTCAATTGTCTCCATGAGCCGCTACTCAAACACTGTTAATAATTTATTCATCCTAATTTCTCACCTTTTACAATATTTCAGGTGTCAATTTTATCCGTGTATGACTGAATTAATGAGAATAAAACAATGGATGTCGCTGTTTTTAAAAATAAGTCAATTTATTCCGCTATAAATTGTTTGCAAAATATTTTTGCAACCTTGTATTACAATATTTTCTAGAAGCGGTAGTTTAGAGTTTGAATATTTCATATATTGAAAACTTCACACGTAATCAGCGATTCTTTTATTTAATTGTTGTTACTGGTAGTCAATGTGCTCTAAAAAAATAGTCGAAGATCAGAACTGAATCGGGTGATTATAATTTTGTCGAAAGTTGTTATCAATAAATCTAATTATATTTTATGAGATTTTAATCTTTGATAATAATCGAATATTAAAAATATGTACCCTTGAATCTTAATTGTTAGACATTTTGATTTTTTATGAGTCACTCGAGATTTATTCAAGGATAGATGGCATCCATACACCTACATACACCTACTTCCAGCCACCCAAACCATGCGGAGGCTTGAATCTAGACCAGAGGTTCTCATGAGCGACTACCAGCAGCTTTCATTGAAAGATAAAACTGTTAAAAAAATCCATTTTTCAAGCTTCTAAAAAATAATCACCAATATATGTTATATTAAATAATGTCGCTTATTGAAAATAAATTGGAAATTGATCCATATTTTTAGTAAACGCAACTGCTATTTTTATTTTATTAAAAGAAGGTGCGGCCATAAGACATTTATTAAGACCCCTGATGTTTATAGTGTGGCCACAGGAAAACTTTTAGTGAGAACCGTTAATCTGGACCACCTGGTCGCAGGGCAAAGTTAATAAAATATTTCTCAAAAAAGTCCTCAACCCCTCGTTTTCCGTTAAGTGGACGACAACTTAGTAAAAGCGCCTAGAGGTAATAAAATTTCTGCGTGGCCACGCTTGTATTCTGGTTAAAAAACATACTTCCATCGATGCTAAAATACTACCAACTTCGTCATTTATTTTATAAGAATATATGTATATATATATATCACACAACGCTAATAAAATACTGCAAAATGCAAGGTGGATTGTAATAGCATTGACAGCTACAAATAACTTATTTATCATCTTAATATATGTTGAATTGATGGAATTCAATCAACTGAAACAATGAAAAAATTATTTCACAATAATATACAAAAATATATACTGTTTGAATGATATTGTCTTTTATCGCATTTTGGAAATGCAACTTTCAGGCGATAAATTAAATATTAACATAATAAAAAATGTATCCAAACGAATACCTAGATTTTGTTGTCAAAGCGGTTTTGAATGGTTTTATTTTCCGATGTTGACAGAACGCGCGGTCGCGGCCGCTAAAACATCAACGCACGGTAAGCCAACAAAACCAACAGAAACCTGTTCCGACGAATACCTCATCTGATATAATACTTAGATTTCGATGCAGAAATACATCTTTGGACATTATGCTAGGAAAATTCATCTTTCAAAAGATATAACGAAGGTTTATATATGTTTCAAAATTAATAAAAGCAAAGTTAAAATTATTTCAAAGGAAATAATTACATGGCATAATTATAGTAAATAAAAATAAAATTTTGATTTCATAATCAATAAAAGCAGATGGAGTAAAAAACTAAGCATTTGAAGAATTTGACAAATCTTATTTAATGACACTTAAGAACTGATCATTGCGCCTTTGACTTTACTATTACTTTAATAAAAGATTCGAATATGAAAGTTTATGATTGACAAATCTATGCGATGTCAAATATTTGTTTTTTTATTTATGTTTTGATAAAAATATTTATTCATTTTTTCAAATATATTAAGTTCATTTTGTTCAAATATAGATATATCAATTTAAAAATCAGTTGATGATCGTATTTTGATAAAGCAGCATGCTCAACACTACATTTAATTCTTATTCTCACTCACACTGTCATCAAGCAATCTCTACACATTTACCCATAAGAGTGTTGAGCTGGCATAAGCATGAAATCAGGTACATGAACGCATCATAAAAAAGTTCTAATTCAATAAAGAATGATATATATGTGGTAAATTCACAAGAACGTTTATTTATTGCATAAGTGCAAAAATGCAAAATTAAGAAATCTGAAAACTTCAATTGGGCAGCAAACAGCCTTCAATCTGGCCGCAGGGGGGCTATAAATTGAGGATAAGTAAAGACTTAATTATAATAAAAGAACAGTGCTCCAAAAATATTATAAACCCTTTTCCCGTAAGACTAACAGCTTAAAAAATATTTTAAATAATAAAAACACATTTATAGTAATTATTTTCACAATTTATCACGACCGGTTTCACTCTTCGCGAGCATTACCAACTGATAGACTTGCTTTCAAATTGTATTATATCAGTTGATAATGCTCGCGATGAGCGAAACCGGTCCTGATCAGAGTATATATTGTGGAAATGAGTACTAAAAAATGTGTTTATATTGTTTAAAATATCATCCCTTTCTATCAAGACGTGACAATTAACACATTAAAAGTGATTAAAAAATATGTTTTTTACTTTAATTCAAACAATTTGAAAACCTGTCGTAGTACAATCTTTGTATAGTTATATGGTATTAGAAAAAATAATAATTTGTGGCCAATCGTTGATGTATATTACATACATTGCCTGCCCACCTGAACCGACGTGTGATATAAAAATCTAAATATTCATATCGTCCAACAAACATTTAACGGAATTTCAATTTTATTTAGACAACTGTTACAATAAAACATGTGTCATTGTACGCGTTTGAAACGATTTGGCATCATAAATACGTGTACCGTATTCTCAGTTTTGAATGAAAACAAAAATAGATTGCAATATCATGATGCCATAGGATTGTTTAAGAAATGTGTGTCACAAAATGTAATGCTCTACTCGAGAATAAAAATTAATATCTCTACAAAAATTGCCGCTAATTTGATTTCTTCAAAAATTTTAATTGAATAAAAAATCTTAATTTACTGAACGTTTTTGATCTGCCTCTAAATATTGTCTAAGTATGACTTACAAAAAAGGAACACACCTTTGACTTAACCACAGAGAAGGCTTAAATTTAATTCCAATAAAAAAAAAATCTTTCTTTTTTTTTTCACCAAAATATATTTGACACCGCAACGTTTAATTTTGAAATATTTTTTTGTGCGTGCTTAAAAATAACATATGGCTCTAGATTTTGCAAAGAAATTAAAATAATCTTTGTTAAAGAAATTTGAATGTTGACTTTTTCAAATTAAAGAAACATCAATTTGATTTCGAATGCTTCTTAAATTCATCCAAATGTCCTTTCAACTTAGGAAAAATATAATTTAAAATTTCATATTGTCACATTATCATTTCGAAATTAAAGATGGTTTGCAATTTCAAACAAACATACGTCGTAAATTATTTGATTATCCAATCACTTAATGTAATATAAATATGTAATTAATTTTATAATTATGCAAAAGTGAAACTGTATTCTCTTTTATTAAAAATAAAAACATTAATTATCATATGTTTTATTATTAAGTCATAAATTTAATTTCGAAATACAAAAGTTCACAAATTAAAAATCTAAAATTAATTTCTAAGTCATAAAATACTAGTAACAAATGTGTTTCATTATTAATCGAATAAATATATCATAAAAATAAATTCATCTATTTTTAAGAAGCTGTTATGTGATAGATCTTAAGTTATCTTTAGTTTTTTCGACTATATTATTTTTGCAATATAATACATATAAAAAATACAAACTTTCTATGTTTATAAATATTTGACATATAATATGATAATTTATGATTAATAAATCTATACGACCTTTACGCAGATGCAGATGATCACATGTTTTTGACTTGCATAACGTGCGTTATCAAATCGATACACAGTGAAATACTTATAAATGTGGTTAATTTTTTATCACACTCACGTGATAAAAAAAATACTGTTATACTTCTGCGATATTGTTGTAGATACCCTCCTTTACTTTCTCTATTGAAAGTTTGTTTTTTCTCATTATACAATAAACAAAATATGTAAAATTAATAATTTAACGATACAATAATCATTTACATTATAAAAGAGTAAAATCCATTTTTTATCTTACGGTTGACATATGTTGCGGAAGGATTTATTTTTTTATGCTTAAAGTAACATTAATGTTCATTGTTATCATCAATTTTTCAACTTTTTAGTCGCATTGATAACTTCATATTCTACAAATTTTATCATCCTTTCCATGCCGTACAGTTAGGCAATATAATATTATAAAAAACTTTTATTATAAAAAAAATTACGCATCCTAGGAAATGAATATCACATTCAAAAGTAGTGTATACAAACTTTCAGAGCATTTTAATCTCTCTTTCTGAATACGAATCAACATGAACCCAGAGCTTATGACAAAGGTCAACAAGTTAAACGCTATACTTCTTGCCGCTTAAAATTTTCACTCACAAACTGTGTCAACACGACGATATCGTAGCATGTATCTGTATTGTCACTCACAGAATGTTATTGTTTGTATTTTTTTTATATATATTTAAACATTGGTAGAATTATAATTCATAAAATTATAGATGCAACTATTTCAAATGCATCAGATTTTTGAATTTCTCGCAATCGTCCAGGAAGACTGTAAATATGTAAAAATATATACAATCTCCAAGCAAAGTTGCAAGTCATTATAAAAAAAAGATTTAAGTGTTTAAATAATAAATTCACTTTTATATGAATTTGACAGCATGCATGTTTTTTAATATTATATTGAAAAAAATGGCGAATTCAATGATCAATTTTCACGTTATTTTATCATTAATTTCTGCAATGTTTTATTATATATAACTACCAATGTAACGTTAATTATAAATTAACATATTTGTTCATATTTATATGTTTTTAAACGGACGCTCCATAAAATATAATTGTCAAATATTTATTAATTTTACTATTTTTTAAATTCAGTGGTTACAAAATTGATTAATTTTAAAATTAGGTTATTTAATAATTTTTTATAGTATTTAAGCGAAATAAATTATGCTAACAACTCTCGCTTCTAGCTATGTGGTAAAAAACTGGATAACTTCGTTTATATACTGATGTTTCGGAATCTATTTTAGACTTCATCTAATTTTAAGTGAAATATCACAAATAGCACTGTTTTAACATCTTTTTTAACACGTCTTAAAAGATAACTTTATTTATGAAAGTATTAAATACTTTTTATATCACAGATTTAACACTCAGCTTAGCACTAATCGCTTGTTTAATTACTAAAAAGGCATAAATATTTTAGCAGTTTCGTCTATATCATGTCATGCATTACAAAAGTTAAACAAAATAAATACACTTAAGCTTTTCTGTCAATAATAATAGAAATATACCGTATATTGAGAAACCGACAGATACGATGAGATTCTCACGTCCTCTTTACTTGTGGTCATTTATTTGGAAATCCACTTTCAACAGTTTACTTGCCGTTTCGAAACAAGATACCCATTTTCGTTCAATAGTGTGTTTACCATTTTGATAATTGTAGATGTTGTAGCAAATATTATATATTTGTGTCAATTTTACGACATAATTAAAAAAAATATTGGCGAAAAGGAAAATCACAATTATCCTCGCACACTTGTTTTTCTCAGTATAACGCATCGCTGGATATTTCGGTATATACTGTGATTAAAAAAAGATGAAGGAAGAAACACTTATATTTTCAGTACATTTTTCAACCATTTACCATGTCACGTAAGCATCGTACAAGCTCTATATTGAGAATAAATAAACTATATTAAGATATTGATTGAATTGGCATTCACTTGGTAGAACTCCATTATAACACGGTGAAAAATATAGCAATGTATTTTAGTTCTAAAAAATTATTTTTAAAAAATATAGTTGATAGCTATTTCGGCGCATACATCGTCAGAACTATCCTATACTATTTATTATTTATAGCTACATATAACTATATATTATTTATAGTTCTGACGATGACGTGAGCCGAAATAGCTCTCAACTATATTTTTTAAAAATAAATTTGTAGAACTAAAATACTTTGCTATTGTTTTCACTAAATTAAGACTAAAGAATCTTTTATATTTTAAATAATAAAAACACATTTTTTTAGTACTTATTTCCACAATATATTTTTTGATCAGGACCGGTTTCGCTCATCGCGAGCATTATCCAACTGATGAACTTGATAATGCTCGCGATGAGCGAAACCGGTCCTGATCAAAAAATATATTGTGGAAATAAGTACTAAAAAAATGTGTTTTTATTATTTAAAATATAATGCCTTTCCATCAAAAAGTGACAGTTAACACCTTAAAAGTGAATCTTTTATAGAGAAAAGAGAAAATTTTATTATTTAATCAATTCGTTTTGCCTTAAAAAATCTTTAGCCTACCCTGAAAGCAGATATCGTTTGCTCCATTAAATAGTTCAATAAATTTTCAATTTGAAATGTCTTAAAATGATTTTTAAGCTAAAATAAATCATAGTATACCATTGGAAAATATATAATATCCCACCAACATGTGTCATCATCTGCAGGTACTATTTAAGCTCGAATAAAGTGATTGAACAATTAATAAACCCGTATGTTTCTAATTTAGGCAAGAACGGCAACACATTGTTAAAAAATTGTAAGGCTTTTCGAGAATATTTATTCACAACCAATTAGCTTTGGCTTTCTACGAATAAATCGATAAATTCATCGACTTTCTCGTGGGTGACCGTTTTATTAACCACAGCTCTTAGTATATGATTATTTTAGTTCACCTACGCATTCTTTGAAAAATGTGATCTAACCGAACAAAAACTCATGGCCGTTTTTAAAATATTTCCTAGATAAAAATATATATTTAGCGTACTTATGTACCATGAAATATTTTTGATAATAGTGATTAAAACTCAACACAAAAAAAATAACACATAATTGATGATTCTAATTCCTCAAAACTTTTTTTATTTAATACTTCTCTATTAAAAGAGTATTTTTAATTTTTGTACGTTTATTTGATTTAATAACCTTTTATATGTATTGCATTACCAACTTAGAAATTTGAGGACACTTAGATTGACATATTTATGATTCAGTTATATGTTTTATAATTGTTCTATCAAATTTAAATAATAAACATAGCAAAAATAATTCATTTATTGATTCAATAAAATTCAGTTATATTATTCTCATTTTAGGACACGATAAATGAAACAGTAAGGGAAAGAAAACTAAAACTAGATTATGCAGCTATTTAGGTCAAGGCTTTGTTTTAAAGATATGATTTTTTTAAATTAATGCTTATAACTTGTTATACAGTATGGTATACAGTGTTAGGTATTGAAGTGTTAAAATTATAAAATTAAGAAATTATATTTTTTTTTTAAAGCTGGAAACACTAATTAAATAAAAGTAATGGTTATGACTGTCGTTATTTCTTAAATGTGGATATTCTATGGAAATTGCTTATTTGTTTGATTTCGTCCGATATTAATACCTGTAGAACCTGTATGTAACTGCATATGGTAAATTTTATTTTGCTCGACTCAAGTAGTGAATAATGAAAATGCATTCGTTTGCTTGTAATGCGGAATGCGAATTAATTTATTCTCCGTAGTTAGATTAAGCAGTTCGTCACACAGACTTCTTCCATTGGCCTAACTACATACTCACGAAGTACATACACAATATCTGTTTATTTACAATATCTAAATAGTGTTTCCACGCTGAATGCTGTAACGCCGTTATTAACGTGTTGTTATTTCATTCACGCACAAAAAGGAGATACGTAACATTTTGTCGCATTACGATTCTTTGTCAATGAGTGATGCGTTGAAATAAAATACCTTAAAGCCACTTCGCTCATTGAATATATCAAGTCCTAGTGCTAACTATTTGTACGTTGTAACACTAAAGTATTACGTAAACACAAAGACTTTTATAAACATTCACGGAAACGACTTCAGAAAATACACTTTTTAATTACTTAGTATCACTCTATCAAATTATTACTATGTACTGGCAGTGATTATTTTTGTTTGATTTGCTATTTACTTGGTAGAACTCCCTTTTAACACGTTGAAAAAATAATAATGCATTTTTGTTTTATAATATTTACAATGTATATAGTTGATAGCTATTTCGGTTTACTCATAATCAGAAATATCACATATAACTTATAAATTTTGAAGAACTGAAATACATTGCTGCTTTTTCATCGTGTTATCATTATTTGACCTTATTATATTTTTCAATCCAAAATTATACTTTTCAAAAAATCATGATTGCATTCATATGACTTGAAATTTGATAATGTTACTTAAAAATATATTTTCGTTAATTTCAAGTCTTGTCGGATAAGTAAAAAAATCAACCAAACTAAAGTTGCAACCGTGAAAACGTTAATTTTATTATGATTAAATGGTTCATTTGTATTTCTCTTAAAATATGTATCTTTTTACATCGAACAGAAATCGTCTAAAAAATCAATAACTTACTTTATGTTTGTTAAAATATTATCCATGAAATATTATGTTTTGAATAGTCAGAAAGTGAATACGGCATGCGTTTCTCGTTAACCACGTTTTAAATAACAAGCTATCAAAATTTTACATAAAGATTGGCTCGCAACGAGAAGTATAAACTAGCTGTTTATTGAATATAAACTTCTAGTAACGGATTTGTCCTCTAGACTTCAATTATAAAAGCAATCATTCTTAACGTTTGCATTCTCGCCCAGTTCTCATAATTAAAAAAAGACAATGTTAACTACATATTCTCACTTCAGAAAAGTCAGCCTCAATGAGAATCAGAAAAGGTAATTTCACTATGCGATTACAACTAACGGAAGGTTTCCATAGAGTAAAATGCTTTCGCTACGAGTAAACGAAGTGCACTGAAATTAACGGAGTTTTACGTAAGTGTATCAAAGTATCAAAAATAATAACTGTCGTTTATTATACGGTTCTTCACATCCCAATCTATTATGCTCTTGTAATCATAATCCAAAAAGTCTCGTAGTACGCACACAAATGTCATAAATTTTTATCGTATACTGTAAGTATAATAAAAAAAAACACAACAGCATGATTTTTTCAATATAAATTAATTCAATAAGCTTAATATAAGTAACATAAAAAATTGGTTGTCTGTAAAGTCGGTTTACGGACGATAGTTTAAAGTGACAACGTCATAAGAAAACATTGATGAAATGATTGCATACTTTTATGAATAAAATGGAATCATTTTTATTGAATTATCATTATTTTGTATGGATACGAAGAAGGACTGAAATGAAATCTACAATTTTTTTTCTGAAAGAAATCGTTGATAATTTATTGTTAAAAGTATATTTGTTATACGTTAATCAGATTTTTAATATGCAAGAATTAATTACCTTTATTGCCGCAATTGTTGTTGTAATATAAACAATGAAAACCACATTAACATTTCACTTCACTTTATAAACAGTTGTAAACAGATCACGTGTAGGTACTGTAGGTGCATAAGTTGTGTGCTGCCGCTGTCTCTTTTCTACTCAGACGCATCGACCAATCGAGTGGAAGAGAGATAGATGCGGCACAATCCGAACGGTAGGCCGATCGTGCCTCTCTATCGCTTATCCGCGCTCTCGCTCGCACGCTTGCCTTCGGCGTAACGCGACAAACGGGACAATGAGTCATGTTTTTTCGTGCGTGCAGCGGTCGTTCATCGATTTATAAGACGTTGCCACGTCAAAAAACTTTGGGTTGATTAATGCTTGGATGAAATTGAAATGCGTTTATTGAAATATATATACGTCGTAATTTAGTGAGTAACAATATTATTTGATATCAATAGAAGTATTATACATAACTTCTCAATCGGATACTTTATTTTTAACCTAAAATGTAGACATGTATTAAATAAAATTTCGATTTCTAGTCTTGATATATATTAAAATGGAAGACAACAGAGGCGAACGTGGACGAGGAATATAATTTCGATTACGTTACTTTAGGAGCTAAGTGTAACAGCAAAATATTTTAGGTTATGGCGCTATAATATGGCTGGTCTAAAAAAGAGAGAATCTGTTATTTGATAATCAGCTTTTGAGTATCGTCTTCAAATAATTTAAATCGAAATTTTTATGATTTTAAATTAATGTTACTATTTGTAGTAATTTATTTATTTTTTTATAACTACATGGTACAAAACTCACAAATTATCAATTCATTCCTTTTGCAACATTAACATATTTAAATATAAAGTATTGGAAATTAAACAAATATACAGTAAAACAATCAACAAGGATTGCAAAAAGAAGTCAACCAAGTAAGCTCATGAAATATCTACTTTAACTGAAAAAATAGCATTCGTCTGAACTCACTTTCGTCCACATGAAATATGTCAACATCCGAAGCAATACTTTTGAACATTGTTAATGCTATTACCATTGGCATCCCTATTGGCAGAGTGGTTATACAGTTTGGAAGAACAGACAAATTATTTCCACGATTTCTTAAAAAAACATCCGGAACACACAAATTCCCATTTTGGCGTCGAATTAGTCGAAAGAAATACGTGGCTAGATACATTTCTCTTCGATTTTTAAACTATTAAAAGTGAGCATACATAAAAGAAGGACAGTTGGATAAAGCCACGGATCGTATCCATATGCCCTCAATATGGTCGCTTCGATTTGCTTCGTCTGTCACTATAAAGATAGCAAAGAAAATTTTGCTGATAATTGTTTCTAGTCAATACCTTAGTTCCGTTAAATTAATTCTATATCCACATTAAAAATCACGTACTGCCAATTGTACAAATGAATGGGCAACGATCAGTATGGTAGTGATAATTAAAACAAATATCGATTACCATACAAATAAATGGAGTACCATTGATGCACGCTCTTTTGAAACAAAGCGCTACACGCGTATACGAAAATCGAATTAAATTAGCCTCTTTGCCGAGTCCATTCGAGCAGTCATTAATCATCATAGCCTCGCAGTAAGAACTGTTATGCAATATAAATTCACCAAGTGGAGCCTAAAGAATCCGTTACCGCTACTCTGGCCAGCTAAGTATTGGGTCGGTGATATGGGAGGGTCCTCGAATCTCACTGTACACAGACGGATCATTGATGTGGTTAAAAAATCAAATAAAAATTCAATTTTTCAGAGATAGTTTGTCATTATCTATTTTAAATGGTACACGATTTCGATATGAATAAATGGAAGATTTTTCAATCATTTTCGATAAACACTGCGATGTTTTAAGGAAGATCTTTGACTTTTACAGTCGTTCTGAATAGTTTTAATACTTCTTCGAAATGCATTCCAAATACATAATTGTCAACAGACAGATTTTGTAGCATAACGGTAAAAAATTTGCATATAAATAAAAAATATTCCTTTTTCAAGTTTTTTTTTAAATTTTACATAGAATAGCTGATATTGATGTGTATGATTTTAGGGACAAAATTTTTCTAGTGACTTAAATAATTTGTATGAAATATAAATATATGTTTACTTAAATCACCAGATCATCTTAAATATGTAAGACATTTATGTTAAAATCTTTTATGTTATTTCATCTATTATATTAAGCTACAATGAATTTTAACTTAATTACACTTATTGTGTAGTTTTGTTACCAAATATTTTTTAAATTATTTTAACAAATGTTTTTTTTTAGTTTCATTGGTGCACGGATAACTAGTATTAATTTTACATCGATGCCTGTTTTTTAGTATATTTATAATCGTAGAACAGTAAGAAATGCTTTTTCATACAAAAATGCTCGATTAATGGACAATAATAACTTTCACATGTGTATGGATTACATGGAGTCATTTTTTCCCAGTTTCAACTTCGGTTATGGTTTTCTTCTATCAAAGTTTCATCAAACAATTTTAATCAAATTTTCTTATAAAAGTATTCAAATTAAGAAATATTGTACCTTAACTTTAATACAGCTTTATAAGATATGAGGTATTGTTGCCAGAATATTAACTGCATCAGCACAAATAATGAAATTTGTTTTTCATTTTGTTTACAGCTAATAATGTATCATAAATAAGATTTTTTCATATCGAACAAACAACGTCGATGTGGAAACTTTCGTATTGTGTTGTGAGAATAAAAGACACAGTGAGTCTTAGATGAGAATAAAACAAGGTTAGAAGGTAAAAACTGCAAAAACTATGCAAAATTATACACAGGCAAGTAAAAGTCAAGGTCCGTTGCTAAGTAACCATGCGTAATAGATGAAATATCCTGTATATGTGATATTTCGAGCTAGAAAAAATTTAAGACTACGTAAATGTTTAGTATCAACGGTAAATTGCGAGTATTTGTTGATTTAACATAAAATTAAAAGTTCTTTGCTTAGTGTTTGATTGCCAAATCCTTTACCGATACTCATTAATCTTCACTAAGATTACGCTATTAACAATCATTTCTGAGCTCCTTTCAACCTAGCTATCAATTAAATGGTATTTATCATGCTTTGATAATCACAGTCTTATATGAACACACAACCATGACAAATCGATTAACTGTAAAACTTGGGTGAATAAAATTATCAAATTAACGCTGAAGCAAATTGTGATGTATAAGGAAATGTTTGAATTATATATTTTTTTCGATTGTTTCAAATGCTTATCGAAGACATAACATACGTGCCATATCAAATAACGTAAATAAACTGCAATATTATTTATTTAACATTCTCTTTAAATGATTCAAATCAATTACTTTATGCATATCAGGTAAACTTGAAAGAAGTTTCTACGTTTGCTTAATATCTTGTTCGATAAAATATCTGCCTCTAAACATTTTTGGTTCTGTATGAATTTAAATATTCACTGTTTGTTGAGTTTTTGCTGTCGCAAAAAAATCTTAGAACTATAATGTTTTGATTAAAGCATTAGCGTCAAATAAAAATATGGCAGTAAAAATAGTTTTGTAAATAATGATGTAGTTATAACAGTGCCAAGTAATCGTATGTCATTATCAAATAATTTCGTCTCATAGACGTTGTCTATCATTTAAAATAAACGTTGCAATTTTCTTGAGAGATGATTGTATAATGTCAAAAACCTTCTGCAATTGTTTTTGCTGAATCTATTTTGCCTTGGTTGAAAATTACTCTTTACGTTGGCGTATACAACCGGCAAAAAGTGTCACAAATAAATATTTACAAAACGTGTAATATTGAATGATTGGCAGTGAAGAAATATACATTTTTTTTCACTATTTTCAAGGTAGTTTTTAGATGTTATTTGAAAAAAGTACGATTAATCGGTTATTTTTTATTGAAAGAACATTTTTAGTGTTTTTATTATCGAATAATATTTCGTGTACGAGTATGAAATTCTATTTTTACAGATTATTTGAAACCTAAGTAGCTGTTTGATTTTGAGGTATCAGAATATCTTTACGAAAGTTCTTGTAGATGATTAATATACAATGTGGATTAAATATACAGTTTTTGTGATAAAATAATGTGTTGTATTACAATAAGTTAATTACATTGCTGATAAAAAGTTTCAAAATTATATATTCATTCATTATTATTCAGTGAATCAAGAGTAGAAAAAGGACATATTTTTACTCATTTAATTAAAGTGTTATTAATTTAAATATCTGGCATTTATCTATCTTCCTGCTGAAATTAAAAAAATAACAATGGGTTCAATATTTTACAAACCCTCAAATAGAATAACTCAAAAGCTTTATTTGTTGTTTCAGTTGTAAAATATAATTATCATATTTAGGGGTACTTAAAATATATTGTATACGATGATCATTTATGGACAGTATAATAAAAACTAATTCCATTTCTATTCAATGATTGTTATGGACTTATTTGAATGAACAAATCATACGGTTAAATACATATTGATCAGGTTTTTAGCATGCTATAATCGATAGATAATACGACTTGACCTTGCAGAAACTAAATCTAACGGAGTTAGTTGTTCTGGTCTGTAATTTGATCACAGTATATGCAGTGTTATTCAAGTCTTGCAAATGTTGCTTCTGACATTGACTTAGAAGTAACTTTTGCCGGTATCAAATATCTTTTTGTCTTTTTCAAGTCAACATTGTCTTAAGAAGAGGCGTGTTCTATGACATTTTTTACATTAGAATTAATTATTACTAAAAATATTCAATTAACATTTTGTAATGTGTTTCACCAAAGATAAAAATGTTTACATAACATACACATAAAAAAATACAACTATTTTAGTGCTCGGTAAGAAGTTTTTATCGAAGAAATAATACATACATACACACGAAGTGTTTCATGGTGATTTTCTGGATTTATATATTTGAGTAGAGTATGTAAATTTAAGTCTGTAAAATTTACAGTGGCATTCAATCGAAATAAATACGTTTTTACTGTAAAATTGTTTTTCTTCGTCCACTTAAAACGACGATCATGTAGAATAATAAATAATAAAGGGCTAGTTTGTGTTTAGTCACTCAACCAATCGATAAGTATAGAATTATACAGCTAAAAACTTGTTGTAAAAAGTTGATTGACCTGTGGCTTACCTAGAAATATTCGATGGAGAATATTTAATTACAGATATAAATGCAAATAGCTCGGTTGAAAAATATGTTATTTGAGATTTTCTGAGGTAAGAATTGACACCGTGATACAGACAAAAGCCTTTGGTAGTATACTATTCGACTACATGATTGAAAATAAATTGCTATTAAGCACGGATGCGAGGATTCACGATTGGAATGATTACTTGGACATGGATCTACTTAGTTTAATGTTAGACAATATGAATTTAAATTAGCTTTAAACAATATCACGATGATTTTAATATGACATGATGGGCGCAATAGCACATTTGCAAGTAACACTGTTATTAATGCCGTTCGAAAAAAGGTGTGACAGATGATGTTATCTAGATCATTACGTCATTAAAAGCGGTTTTCTTACATTTTTAACTGTGACAGAGAACTTCTCAAATTTAGAAAGTATACAATAAACAATATAATATCAGTCAATAAAATGACATAATTTAGATTAAAAAAAAATAGTAATTTAATTCATCATCTTTGTAAAAAAATAGCATACAGTATTTTGAATTGGAAATATTCTGCTGCTTATTCCATCTAAAAATTAATATAAATTTCTAATTTAAAAATCTGGTAACTTTTTAAAAATCAAAATTATGTTTCTTAGCAATTCCGTTGTTAATAAGTAACAATACATACACTGTTACACATATAAGTAAACTCATTTTTATATAATCTATTTTGCGAATTTTGTTAAAATGGAACGCAAGAAATACACAGAGATGATATTAATCCTTCCGACGATTCTATGTAAAAGCTTATAAAAACTTTTTAAATATTGAAAAAGTCAAAAATTGTTATTATCAGTCTAACAGCATAGTTAATTACCATCTAGAATTTTCAATATTTAGAACACTCATTTAATGAATAAAATTAGTCGTTCTGTATAAATAAATATGTATTTTTTAGCTCAAACCAATTTCATTAATAATAATTGCAATACTCTCAGTATCACAAAAATTAAGTACAATATTATTGATGGCCGTGTAATCAAAATAACATTGATACATGTTCTATTATACTTTTTATGAATTTAAATAATATTTTTATTACTATTTTATCATAATTCTACAAAGACATTTTACATGAAAAATAGTAAGGCACCATGATATAAATTTTTATATATGGTTAACTAAATTATTAATACGCATTTCTCGATTCAAGGGTAATATTTTTAAGTTTGAAGTCACATTCACTAGGAAAATAATTTTTTATAAAATATTTTACAAAAAAAATATTCGTTCTGTTGATAGATTAAAACACCATTGCATCTTTAAAGCGTAGAATAATTTTCTTTTCGTAAGTTAAATCTGTCTGTATTAAGCATCATGTCTATCAACCTTAATGAAAAGACCTCTATTGAATTGCATAGCGCACTGTGACATTTCCTTGAGAAATAGCAGGTTAATTTCTTTAATCACCCGCTCCAATGTTAGTGCGCGCATCTGTTCTTACTTTACATATTATTATCCTCGCTCCGGTACTGGTTAACTGTTACAAAATTGCGCTACAAATTAAGCCAAAGATAGGTTCTTTTAGTATCACCTCGCATGGAAAAAAAACAAGCAACTTTATTGCACAGAAGACAATCATGTAAAGATCGTTAGTTAAGCATGTGAATTTTATTTTTCGAACTAAATTGAACACGTTTATGGTTAAGAAAAATGTAAATGTGTTTTTCGAATAGGAGAACGGTTCGATCCAATAATAGATAATATTCCACACAGGTTTTATTTGAATTAATACTTTCCGTAGCATTTACCTGTTAAATTGTTTTGCGCTCGAGTAATGAATTTATCTAGTTAAAATAATTGCAGAATCTTAAAGTTAATGCAAATCGTCGTCTGAAATAAGTACGTTTATTTATTATTTTGCTTAAAATGTATGCTTCAATGAATATATTTAATGATGATTTTAAAAGGTATGTGATTCTATGGTCACTTCATGGAAAATTACATTTCAAATAAAATATAATTGAAATCTTCAACTAGTTGTGTAACTTCGCAAAGAAAGAAATCATACTGATATTTTAATATTGAAAAATCTGTGATTTAGAAAATAAAAGTTATGCAAATAGAAACAACCTCTCGAGGTTGGTGGGCTATGCGTGTTCATACACTTCAGACTAGACTGACTTAAATATGGTTTTGTAAATAAATAATGAGATAGTACCTATCAGCATTAGTAATTATATGCACAGCTTACGAGCAGCGGTATAACATGGGCCCGGTGCGTTGAAATTAATAGACTCTTTCGAGCGTGCGAAACCATTGTTGTTCACAGTTACTGTCTTGCTGATGATGTTGGCAGAGGCTCAGATATGTTGGTGATGGTACGAGAGCACAAGGCGGCAACAACTCTCGACATAATAGTAATTAGTACGTGCTTTAAGAAAAAATAACGCATTTCTCTCCAAACAATGCACGAAGTGTTTGCGATGTCATGTCACTAAAATGTACAAACTCGTAAAATAACAGATTGTTTTCGCCAATGGCACGTGATTGAATTTACTTTGAAAGTTAATAAACTATTCAACATGTTTTGAAAATATAAACAGTAAAAGTATTTTTTTTTGTTTGTTTATACACAAAAACTTTCAAAATCTGATAAATTTTTGAACGAAATTCACAACACTTTCACACACAATAGTGTGTAGAAGTTTATTGCAGCATTGTATTGTTCTTAGTAAGAAAATGTTTTATTTTTGAAGTTTTCAAATGAAATGTTGATACTATGTATTTTAATTACACATAATGTTTACTACTTATATTGTATACTATTTGCTTATATATAATACAATATTGGTATACTCAATGAATTATAAAATAAATTGAATATATGTATGTTCACTTTTAAGGTGTCAACTGTCACTTCTTGATGGAAAGGTATGATATTTTAAATAATAAAAACATATTTTTAGTACATATTTCAATCAAAATATATATTGTAGAAATAAGTACTAAAAATGTGTATTTATTGTTTAAAATATGTATGTTCATTCACGAATTGTTCCAAATGAAAATCAGGTTTGATTTGTTAAATGATGAAATTGTCCTATTTGTACACTTTTTAATAACAAAACATTCTTTTCGTATAAAATATTTGACATGTATCATCATTCATGATAAACATGTCAAATAGTGACATAATTACATATTTATTATTTTTAATAACTTTACCTAAAAATCATCTAAAATTTGTTACTATAATTTAAAAATACTATTTATTTTTATTAAATTGAAAATGATCAATATTGCTTATCTTATTGCTAGTATAAGTCGTAAAAAATAGGAAAGGCTCAATTACAAGCATACTTCTACATATTGACTTTAAAACAAATATTAACAAAGTAAAAGTTTTGGAGATGAGCAAAT
Source organism: Himalopsyche japonica (assembly GCA_028555115.1). Lineage (NCBI taxonomy): Eukaryota > Metazoa > Arthropoda > Insecta > Trichoptera > Rhyacophilidae > Himalopsyche > Himalopsyche japonica. The sequence goes on from JAHFWJ010000635.1 coordinate 398,035, forward strand.
GAATGCTAAATGTGTGTTTAGTAAACCAAATTAGCATAAATACAATGAATTCTAAAAAACGGCAGGGGAAAGTGCCTATAATTTAACTTGCGTTGGAAACACTTCAGTGCTAATTTCTGCCCATGTATTTTTAAATCAAGAATGATTTATGGGAATAAGCCACTCGCGAGTATTGTTTTTATTCATAATAAATAACAACTAATTAATATTCTTTAATTAAAAGCTGATATTGAATGGATGAAAAAATCGTATAAAAAGAGGCTGAAACTATAAAAAAGTATTAATTAGCTTTAATCTTTCCTTTGTCTCATTAATTGTGTACTTAAATGAAAGTGATATTCTACTTAAGAACCTAAGAATTTTTTTTTTCAAAATACAAATACATTTTTCATCAACAGTGTATCTTTTTGAATTTGAAGTATTATTAATATTAAATATCGTATCAAACAAAAAATGTGTAAAAGCAAATATTGTAATCATAACTAAAATTATAAATCTATTTAACGTGACAGCAAATCGATTATCCTAAATGTAATGAATTAGATGAATTAGAATAATTTGAGGATAAAAAACGTCACCTACTCCAATTCCTTAAATCTCAAACTCTATGAAAAACGGTGTATGCTATTTTGATTCTTTTTCTTCCAATGGTTTGACATCAGTATTGCGGTATTATTGCTTTGACTATGTTTCTGAAGCTATTAAAACACATTCAAATTTAGTTAAGTATATATAAAATATCATTAACACTTGTTCTGTTAAAACAAAATAATTCAAAATTATAAAACGAAAATGCATAATTCATTTACAATTCGATTAATGATCCTGTGGTATCGCTTATGGTGTAAATTTTTGTGTTATTATTTCAAGACGGAGACTAAAAATAATCTATCCAATTTTCATTAGAAAAAGAATTCAATCAATATTCTAATACATTTGGTTCGGCTTGGCACATTATGAACTGGTTTCTTATTTTGACATTAAATTAATTATATGCCATAAGAGAGAGACTCTAAAAGGTGTTCGTAGAATAAAATTTATTGCATATTCAAATCGGCGGGTATTTTCAGAGTGTGATTAGCTCATCACTAATCAGCAATTCTTTTCATATTAAAACAGTTAAAATGCGAATGTGTATCTTGCAGTCCAATCTAAGAAGTAAATCGGTTTTTTATTCATTTATGCTAAAACAAGTTCTTTGCAGTCAATTAACTGCTTTGATACGAATCGTAAATATTGAGTAATAAGTAAGTCTAACAGATATCACAATTGCTTTTTGCACAGTAACCTGGCTTTACACAACTTCTAAACAATAGATTTGATAAAATATTTTTTATATTTGATATGACTATTCAGTATCGTTGTGAATTTACTATAGTCCATTCAGTGTAAAATGCATAAATTTTATAAACATGAGGTATACGTTCATCGATGTTTATAAGGAAAGTTTAACTTGTCGTTGGTTTTTGCTGATAAAAAGACCCTCAATTCGTCCACCCAAAAGAAAAAAAATCGTTTATATACACAAATTCCTTGTTATATCACTATATTATTATAACACAAGCTATTTGTTAGACATAAGGGTTTAAAAAAACAAATCGATAAATAGATTCTGTTGAACGAATCCAAGACACTTTTCTCTGGAACAATAATGAAGATAAGAAAAAAATACTTTTTTTAAAGTGGTCAATACAATGACTACAATTTTTTACATCATTTAATGAATTAAGACAAAAGCTCGCTTAATCTACATAAAATATTATAACTATTTAAAAAAAATATTGCACTATTTTTGGCTATAAGGAATAATGTTTGTCAGTTATGCTACCGAGAAGCTGTGATTAATACCATTTAAAGTGTTAACTGACACTCTTTGGTTGAAAAAATTCATAAAATATATTGTGGAAATAAGTACTAAAAGTTGCGACTAATACTTGATTTTTTTTGAAGAAACGCATTACTAGATTCGCATAAGAAATTGAACAGAATATTTTTTGGGTATTGAATTTAAAGTTTTTTTATCATACCTGCTAAACGTAAAATCATGGGTGGAATAATGGGTGGAGAAGACAATGTTGTGTATGAAAGCGGCAGAGAGACTACGTGTTAGACGTCATACGAAATCATTTAGTATCCACCTCAAACATACCAGAAGATAATTCGATTCAGATTTTTTATGTTGTTCCATTATGTTGAACTGGTAAACTGTGATGAGAATTGCGATGATGGTGTCATTTTAATTCCTCACGAAAACTTAGCTACGTCTGCACTCTTTCTAGAATCCGCATAATTAATTATAATTGTCTAGAGTAATATAGTTCAATATGAAATTTTGTATCACAAGGATAACCGTCGATAAACAGAAAAGTACTTAATAACATTATAGCGTCAGAATGATCTCATTTCAATTCATAAGTTTTTAATCGTTTGTTGGTTTGAGATATAAATTTCAATAAATTAAATACACATTTTTAATGTACAAGTGTTTATGGTGCAGCAAATATTGCTTAGATTATTGAATGGAAAATAAGTTTATCTACGAAAACACCTTTTTACACATACTCAAATCTATGATTGTATGTATTCGTTTTAATCATCTCTTTTATGTTTTATGACAAAACAACCATTTTTTTCTATTATCGTAGATTCATTAAAAAAACATTTTAATTAAAAAAACAATGTAGTAAATAGGTCGAAAAAATCACCAAATGTGCCAAAAAGAAGTTAGATGGTGTTGACAAATCAATTACGAAAATTTTACATTCGTCTTTTTATTATTTAAAAAAATATAAATTTTTTTCAGAATCAGAACACGTATTATCCTAACGAATTGTTTTGGCTAAACATTCGCTCTTTTTTACAATAAGAAAATAACAAACAGCGCACGTTGGTAACAAGAAAGTTAATTGGACAGAATTTTCCCCGATTTAACTTTGAAATCAATTTTACATTCAAATCTTCCCAAGAAACATTGTTTTTTTTTAATACACAACGTATTGAATAAATTAGAAGCAGCTTGTTGTTGAAAAAATACATTTTTAATATCTAAGACTACGAAATGAAATGAAATATGACATCCTTTTAATATTATTCTAAAATTTAGCGATAACGAGAAAATTTTATTTTTACGACATATTAGTTGCGGATGCGGGCTACTAAATAAAATTGTTCAAACAGAAAAATATGGGTTAAGTCATTAACATATTAAGCGTATTAGAAATTCACTCGCAAGCCACTGACATGTGCTACGAACCGATTTTGCCAATTCACCTGTAACATTTAAGCCTAATTAATATCGACAATATCGTCTGTTTTCATTGATGATTTAATCACAAAATTGGTTGAATTACGCCAGTTTTTGATTGCCAATATGGCCGTATATCCTAAAAATAAAAAAATATTTAAATATTCAAAATACTGTCGTACTTATATCATTGGTAAATTGTAACCAATTTCAAAAAAATTTAGCCCACGGTATTTTATTTATAAATATACTTTGGATTTTTAAATAATTTAGTATGCTAAGAAACATTTTTGTATGGGCAAGGTTGTATGTTTCGTGTCGCAATCTTTTTTTTTTCTTTCTATCAATTAAAAATGTTATTTTTCGTTGATTCAAAAATATTAAAATGCAGTAATTTTAAATATTAATATTAACACTCGGGTTTGTTGACTGCTTAATATGACTAGCGAAAAAAAATGTAAAAATATTTAATATTATAAATATTCGATATTATAAATATATATTTATTGTTATAAATTGTCATGAAAACCAAACGAATCCACCTAAAACAGTATCAATAACAATTATATAGCTCTTCTTATTTGTATTAATATTGGTGGACAGATTCTACACATTGAAATATAAAACATTTCAAATTTGAATTGTTGTAATTTTGGATGGAATGCCTGAAGATGCCGAAGGGCGAAACCCGGGTCGTTTGTGACAAAACATGTGGAATCGTACAAAATTACATCAATTCAAATTTGATATTGAAATTCCATCAAGCACCTTCAGTCGATATCATAAATTATATAAAACATTTCATTTTTGTATATTTTTTAAAATTTGGCATAATTTCATTCTAGTTTAGTTTAAATACGAAATTTATGTTATGGAAAGTAAATTTAAATATTTATTTATTTATGATTTAAAATGCATCCTAAGTATACGTTTTATTTTTATCACTAAGCATTCCGCTTTATTGATTTAAACGTACAATGCAAACATTGTATATTTCAGTATTTGCCGTATTCATAAAACCACACAAAGGGATTCTCTAAACAAAGGTTCATAATAGTATTTTCAACAGGTCTGTTTTTTCATTCGCTACCCTCAAATATTTGTTTTCGTAGCTGTCACGCAAGACTTGGACGGACGGCGTTGATGACAGTTGGTCGACACGCCAAGAGTGCCTCGGGTTCGTATCGCACCGTGTCATCTTTGTAATTCGATAGCGCTATTTAACAAACCATCATTTTTGGTCCAACTACCTGCGAGTTTCTGGCGCTGTGTTGTTTCATGTCACAGCTGATCAATCAACAGGTATTGTCGGCTCGACCGCCAAGCTTGCTACAATAATTTTACACCGTGCGAAAACAACATAAGTCATTATGAGCGGAAAGAAAAAACAATACTGTGAACCATCGTCTCCGAAATGGAGATAATCTTTCATATAAATTACTATTTACACTTACCACGAAATAAGATTAATATTTTATAACTTAAATCTTCTCACAGAAAAACTATTTAATTTATTTTCAAAAGCCTTTCCAAAATTTTTAAGAATAAAATTAATAAACATGAGGCTGTAAACAGAACATTTATTTTTCAAATATTTTCCACAAAGTTTCACCAATAGCTAAATTATTAAAAATTACAGTAAACAATGTATTCAAATAAAAATAAATATTAAGGTTCATTGAATTATTTCGGTATTTTGAATATTATATAAATTTAATTTACAATAAAAGCCTTTGTTTGAAGATATAAATATATTTAAAAAAAAAAGTGCATGTACAGAAAACGACTGTTTATATTTCGATTGTTTGAAACAAGAAGCGTAGAGAATTCTCTTCTAATTTTGTATCATAGTTATCGACCAATGGCGTACTTAAAAATGAATGTAATTTAATAATTCAAATCAATTTTTGTGTCACATAGTAACAGTAACTATTTATTTTTGAATTAATCATAATAATGAAATACATGATGGGATATCGCAGGTCAATCAACTACAACTGGACTTCTGGACTGGGTGTCTGAGCAAGCAAATGGGTAGAAGGCGGTTCAGTTTGTCACGCCCTGCTTACGTCATATGAACACTTCAGACTTTTTTAATACAAAATTTTTATTTTTCAATGATGAAACATGTGAATTCCTATTCTAGGGTATACATGGAGATGATCCTAAAATCATATTCTTCTTAGCTATATCACTTTGTAATAAAAAGCTATTTGAAAATATATCTGCTCTTAAATCGTCTCCTAATAGACGTATTTCAGTAAAGTCTATTTCATAAGAACTTTTGGTAACTTAGTTATTTAACGTCTTTTAAATAAAAAGAGATAAGATATAGAGTATTGAGGCTATTGTAAGAAATGTGGTTAGTTTTAGAATTCGATGAGTCAGAGGGAATTTTCTTCGATTCTTTCTATGAATTTGTTGGAAAGTCAATTTATAAAATTATCAATACTTGGATTCAATCTCTTGGAAGTCGTAACTGAAGCCAATGATGTTGACCGATAATATATCACTGACTTGTAAAATTATATGCTTAATGTTAGTGTTTCTTATTGCTGGCAATAAATAAATCTCCAGATTTCAATTGTTGAAACTTTGTATGATTACACATGTTTTGTCATTAATTACCCGGGTGTGTCAGATATGTTTCATTCATGTTATATAAAGCCTGAAGACACCAAAAGGCAAAGCCCGGGTCGTATGTGACAAAGCTTGTAGAATCGTACAAAGTTTCAACAATTCTGATTTGATACTGAAATTTTATCAAGCACCTACAGTCGGTATCATAAATTAAAAAAATATTTCTTATACAGTCATACAATATATACTAAAAACAAACCAAAAATGTATATTCTTTTAGACGGCGGATATGTAAAAAAAAATGATACAATTACAAGTCATTTTTTTGTGTCATACAATGTGGTCTGCTATTATTTTTAAATGATAATTATTTAACCTGTTAAAAGCGCACGTCAAAAACACGTTTCCGTGGCTCCACTCTGGAATGCCCCTGCATCGAATAATGTTCTAATGGCCTCGCTTTCGACTTCCTTTAACGAATCCGATGACATCCGCTCCTGACAATAATTAACTCGGTGCTAGTGTAAGTTTTTTAGAAGACAATGGGTGCCATTACATTGTTCTTGTCCGTCAACCTGCTCGTGAAAATACAACACGTTTTCGAATGTGAAATCAGGTGTTAAAAGCCAAAATGTCACAGTTACGTTAGAAGCTAACTTTCAGATACGAAATGTATTATTTCATTCATTTTTATCAGTAGAATCACTTTAATTGGCAATGTTGAATTGTTATGTGAAATAAATACCCCTCCATCCAAAATCTTTATCGCTGAGTGCTATATTTATTATTTTGCAATAGTTAAAAGCTATAAATATATATTATTAATAGCAATATCAATTTAAACAAAATGCTTTAAAAGATCTCTTCAGAAGTTACGCTTAAATCAGAAAATCTTATAACAACCATAAAGCTTGTTATAGCACTCGCTACAGACATAAAATATATTAGAAATACGTATATCTTGTATTTTAAAATAAAATATTGAATTTAATAAGTATTTTTTTTATATCAGTCCAGCTGGAATCGAAACCGAAAGCGTTAAAATTAATAAACGGGTTTCTTACCACTGTGTTAGGTCGATGTTTATATGATTATTAAAAAATGGAGATTCATGTATAATTACGTATCCAGATTCTTAAGTGAGCACAATTTAAAAATTTAAATAAACGGCCATAATTTTATAACCTCAAATTAAATTGTGATGGTAAAATTTAAAATTAAGTCGACAGGAGATTTCTTTCACTTATCGCTTGGTTGAAGAAGGTAATTAATGCATTCTTATTGTTTTAATATTCTCATAAAAAAAAGTTGAATTTTGTTTAATAAAATATTCAATTATCTTGTCGATTGAATTATCTGTCGCGACTTGTCTATGAAAGTTAGTAGTTAAATTAAAAATACATTACGCTTAGATATTGTATTTGAAATTTAAGTAGGGTATTTTGATGCCCAGAGCAACATTTTTAAACCGATCTATTTCAATGTTTTTATGATATGTATACAAATTAACGCTGATTAAACCTTGCTGGTACTTAAAATGAGTTAACTAGCTTTATCGACTACGTATTAAATAAAGATGTATTTTTGCTTTTGTTTTCTAATGAATATTCAATGCCCGTATAAAAATCTATGATATATATTTTACGTCATGCGTATAATTTACTACGAACTATGTTAGTTGACAGAATAACTCGCTATAAATTTGTCTTGTATGAAGGGTTACCTGACTTTCATAACATTTATTTTCTATGAAAAAATGACTACAAATTGTATTTATTCGGTAAAATACGGTTTTTTTCTTTACGCGAAGTCATAGATAAAAAAATATGTATTATTTGAGTTTAACCCTTCATATTGGACAGAATGTTACATTAAATTTAATATTTTTTTATAGATTCTTTTATTTCTGCACGTATTGGACTGCATTATTATGAGACTTGGAATTCAAAGAGTTTTAAATGTCACTACATTAAAAAAAATACAATAAGTTAATACTATTGCCAAGCTTTGCGGTACCGATATCTCTAGTAATAATCAAAACCATCCCAAAATTATTTATATTTTAAATGTTTAAGAACTTTTTTATAAATAATTTCCAAAATAAACTGAGACAATCCCACTTATCACACGTGAATTTTTGTTTGAAAATAAAAAGACGTTTAGATTTTAGAAAAAAAAATATAGCTCTATTATCGTCAAATCAATGCGATTACTTCTAAGTTCTAAAGAGCATAAATATAGTTTTGACTCGTAAAAAAAAACAATTTTACACGTTACATAACGCCTCTTTATTCCTCATATAAGGTTATTTAAAAAATATATTATATCTTATATGTTTATATAATAATTGCCATATTCAACGCCATCATTTACTTAACAAGCTGTACAAACAAATTGTTTTGTATAAAAATAATAACCGAATTAATCCAAATCAATACGGTTCATCACAACCCTATAGAGTTTGTATATTGCAATAAAAATATTTTATTTCTATAATTAGTACATCGCTTATTTTATGTAGCGAGTTCATTAAAATAATAAAGTGCTACGACCACTTTTTCATAAAGTTTTTATTTGTCCATTATCGGTGGTGTGTTCTAAATTATCGTTAAATCTACTTAGCTCCTAGTACATTATATAATATCTCTATGACTAGATTACATCATAAAACATCAGTGTCAGATAATAAAAATGATTTGCATTTTTTCGTTCAACATACTTTTTGTGTTACATTCCAAGTAAAAGTAAGCGTCTTCATACAGTTCAATAACATTACTGTCAGATTTAAATTTAACTGTCCAAGAAAGCAAAATTACAGCACTTAATTAACTTCAAATTTTATTTTATGTATGTATGTATAGGCATATAACATAAATTAGTGTTTTGTTATGAATCGACGAAACACAGCATTTGTCGGGAGTACACAATATTTTTTTATCGCAATTGTATCGCTAAAATATTAAAACAGTTGGTTGTTTACGAAGAATGTTTTTATTAGAGCGCAAAATTATATTACATTTTTTTTAAGTTATTTTAAAATAAAACATTATTTAATTAAAAATTTGGGATATTCATCAAAAATTTGAATTGGATTACCTACAATTTATTGAAATACATTTATATTTGTATACGATAGAAAAAAATTGTATATTGTATTTTTTTTTATTATACATTGATAAATTTATTTAAATGAAATATAAAAAAGGAATTAAACAATGTTATACAAACGCTAAAATAATAATACCTGAATACGAATGAAGAAAAAATAATTTTCATTTAAATCACGATTACACCACTGATTGAACCTGTTTGTACCAATGCAGAGCTACATATAAGTCATTGTTCAATTACAAACTATTATTACAAAAAATAATTTTTCTCTACTATAAAAACCCTGCTGACGTAAAAGAAAATATATAGATAAAAATTTTGTCTCGTAAGATATTTTATGATATGAGGATTTTTTCTTAAAACAGTACTGATCATAATAAATATAGCAAACCAAGAAAAGTAACAAATGCAGCGTTATACGATTCATCCAACCAGCAACCGGAGGAAACTATTAGAATTGTGTGATTATAGAGTGTTAAGAAATGCAATGAAAAACCATGCACAACAAATTAAGTGGTTTTGTGTTGATATAAAAAATATTCACCCACGAATGAAGATAGGAACGAGTTTGAGATGAGAAAAAAATCTCGCCGTTTCGCTGATAGAATAATATTTTGAAGGGGTCAGCGGAGGTCGCCTTATTACCTTTTTTCTAGCCTAGCAATAATTCTCAATTTTTATGTGATCATGTCTATAAATTCGGAATAAAACGTTGCGTAATATAAGCTCGCCGAAAAAGAACGAATAAAAAGTTTGCATCGCAGACGATTGTAAAATTATAGACGTGTAACTCTGTATGTTTCAAATTGGACAATTTATTTTTTACCACAAATATGCTCTCATACCAACTTTCTTGTTAGTAAAACTGTATATTTGTGTACGCTTTTTTGTAACTGTCTGATAAGTTGTCATCATTAAGATATTAACACAAAAAAAACTATAATCAACATAGCCATTTCGTCAAATTAACCCTCTAACGGCTGATTTTACTGTGTTGATAGTTGATATCCAAAAATATATGAATTAACAGTAGTAAAAACCTTCATGTAATCGATAATTTTTGAGTTAACGCATTGCTTAATTTATTCTGACCAACTAAATAAGATTGTTTCAAACTAATATTATTCAATAAATTTTTGAAGTCTAGGTGTTGGAATATTCTTGAAACGGCTCAGCAGGAAATGATTTAAGTTATATTCAAAAATAATCATAGGATAAACTTGAATTGATGTCAAGCAAACAAAATTTTATTTGTTTATTTATTATACATTTAAAAATAATAAATAATGTCAATTTTAACCATTATTTAATTAAAATATAAGTTTTTTCCTATCTTTGTTAAAATCTTTTAAGCTTGATCATAAAATTGTAAGTATTTTTCGCAACTCGACATGAAAATAAAACTATATCATAACTTTTACTGCTCTCTCGATGTATAATAATAACTCGATGCTTGTTTTACAATGTCGCTTGGAAGGAATCATTAATTCGTTGACAATGTCAAATTATGTATTTGTATGTAGATGAAGAAGGATACTGAGTATAAGTATTTTCATGTTGGATTTAAGTGTATACCTTTACTTCATTACCGATAAAGCCTGTACTTTGCAAAACATTTTAGTTTGCACATCTAATACATAAAATATAAACAAGGAGGAAACGTTAAAGTCCACAGCCATATCCGCGAGTATAATATTATACATTAACAAAGTTTCCTCGCAATTTTATGATTGTCATTATTTTCTTAAATTTTTTTGTGTTATATATAAGTAGAAAAAGTATATGTTCGTCTAAAGAAATTCTACATACACGTTAGTGATAAGTAGGCTTTAGGTTCCATTTGTTTTATTTTCTACTTTAATTATAAAGACCTTGTCTAATTTTCTCTATCGTGGTAAAATTTGCCATATTCCAAAATAACGTCAATAAATAAAAAGATCTTTCAAGCAAACATATTTCATGATATTAACTAGTTTGAACTGTCGAAACTTTTTACATTGCCAGATGTAAAAAGTTTCGTCACACGTGACCCGAGTTTTACCTTTCAGCATCTTCAGGAATCATATCACATATATAGAAACGACAAAATATTTAAAAATAAAATGTATTGCTGATGTAATAGGCATTAAAAATTCAACCGATAAAATGTGTCCATAGTTAATTTTAATGAAAAAATCTGCTAAAACGTGTTTGGAAATGCCCTCATATTATATTTTTAGACATGATTTTTCTCAATTCTTTATGAAATAAATTATCGAGGACTTTTTACTAATATCATGACCAGTAATTATAATTTATATAACCAAATATATATATTGTAAGTAAGATTTTACAGTAAAGACACATATTATCTGTAAATAAATAATGTTATAATCGATGGTACCCATTCCTTTGTTAAGCGATAATTGAACATTTACTGAAAAGTGTAACATATATTTTTTAATTGATTTGAGTTCGAGAAATATATCCTTTATAAAAGCCAAAACATAATCAGATATTTGAGATCATATATAGAGTGTAAAGCAGGCACTGACGAACCGCGACCTATTGCGTATTGTTATCCGACCCACAAGCAATGTTATATTTTTGAGTAAGATTCACGTTTTTATCATTTAACGCATTTAAAAAAAATATTGAAAATTAATTTATACCACGCCCTCTTGTGTAGAGGGTTCATATCATGAAAAGTTGAGACTTAATAATCATCAAATAATAATCTATGCTGTTTGTCATGTTCCGTCTTCTTGTCCGTTCAAGATTGCTGTCTGATAAGTTCATTGCGTACGTTTAAAATTGCTCGTTTTACTCCGTCACACACCGACTCATCATAGTAAATATAGCTGCATTTTCAACGGCGAGCGTAACAAAACTTGTAAAACGTAACGAATCGATTTAATGGCTGGATGCTATTTTAATAAATTAAAGTAATTTAAAGTACACCTAAACTTTATCTCTATTCCTTAAGGACTGAGGAATCCTTTGAATGAATTAGCCCAAATTTAAATTTGAAAAGTAAAGCTTTGGCATTTTCCAATCTTAATTAAAAATATATCAATGATTTTTTTAATACAGATAATAACTCACATAGGTAGAATTATGAATAATTTTTTTATGTAATACATAAAAATATTATATAATTAAAAAATCTAAAATCCCGATCAGACTCAATAAAAAAATGCTGTTTGTGAAACACTTTATTGAGAATTCACAATGCGAGCGGACATGTATCTACAAAAGCTCTTATAAATGGTGTAATTTCGTAAGAAATTTATTATTCGAACATTTCCATCGTATTATTACTACTTCAGTTATCACATGATTCTATTGAATCTACAAATGAATTTACAGTTCAGCCATAAAATTTTGTACTTTCGCTGTTTTATTTTTTTGATTTCAAATATATATCCCGATTGTTGATAACTGTAAGAATGTTAAATCTTTTGTCTTAATATGGCTTAAGAACTTTTCTGTTTATTAACTAAAATATTGTTGTGGTTACCAAATGTAGTCAACGATGTGTCCAAAATATCACAGTCTTGTATGTCACTGTCGTAAATAAATTTCTAATTAAAAGAATAAATGAAAATATATATATCTTTTTAGTCACAAAATATATCACTTAACGGTTAATTCCAGTACCATGATATAATATTATTTATTGTATGTTATTTTTTTTTCAAAAACCATTATAACGTTTTGATTATATTATATATACTTTTAGCTAAAACATTAAAGTTTGAATTTTTATTTAAAAACTCGAGATGGAAAAATTCGAACCATATTAATAACGCTCTTCTATGTTATAATGATATGCAAGGATCCAAGATATTTTTATATATGTACGTACGAGAGGAATCAAATAGTATTCATTCTTTTGTCTAAAAAAGTACCTGCCGTTCCAGTTCGGAACAATGCAGCGAAGGGGTGAGAACATGTTGTTGAAAAACTCAATCCTCATTCTTATATCATAGTGTTATGAATATAGATTATTTTTTAAACATTAAGAAGCGTTTGGGATAGACAGAGATAGACAATATCTCTGCAATGAATGCAATAAAAACATCTATTATTTTTTTCGGTCGAATCTTCTGCCGGGATGAGCACACATCCGTTAACGGTTAGGGATGCGATAAAAACGGGAACATCTATGTAAGAAAGTATTGCTAGTTTTTTTTTTAACTTATATTAATATTAAATAATTAATAAAGTAGGAAAGTGAAGATAGCATTGATATTTTAAAGACAATCATTTACTTGAAAGTCATGTCGAGTTTTAGCTTCATCAATAGCAATTAATCGTCACAAATATGTAACATTTGCAATTATTTTGTGATTTAACAAAATAAACCAACCCACAAATTGAAATTGTTTTATAATTTTTTGTTGGAAACTTTCTTTCGAAAGGTAAATTCTTTCCTTATCGTTAGTCGTCGTGGACAATGATTACATACAAAACAACCAAATTAAAAATAGTGTAATACACTTGAAAGCATTTACATTACATTTTGTTCTCAAATAAAGCAATCAGCAATCGAAAATAATAATTGGGATTAACTTACCTATAATCGTATTCCAGTGAAGTTAAGTTACCTTATCTGACTTAATGGATTCATAGCAACGAAAATTATTTTTGATGCCGAACGACGATGTCAGTTTTTATCATGACAACCCAAAATAAATACGCGATTTATTGATTTTCTGAACTCTTTTTATAGTTATAATATGTACAAATTAATTCAAATCAATAGACAATGTTAATATTAGTGAAACGTTTAAAAATAAAACAAGGGAAACAGTTGTTCGCAAAAATAATAAATAACATAACCAAATTTACATTCGCTACGTATTACTCCATTATAATTGAAAAATAACAAATACAGGTAGTCCTCGACTTACAAATATTTTTAAAAATAGCAATTTTTATAAATTGCATTACGTTGGAATATACAGGAACAAAAACAACACACAACTCAACTAAAATTGGATATGTTTTTTAAAAAGACTTCTACTGCTTTTTCTTCGACTACTGATGATAAGCCAATGGATTGTACTTATATAAGTACAGATGGCGAAAGATTTTAAATATTAATAAGGAATATATCTTATTTTGTATTAATAAATAAGCTTAAATTTTACACTAAAAAAATGTAAATAAATACACATGTTTTATTTTAATACGCAAGTACATACATATTTTGTATGAAATTCGACTTACGACCAATTCAGCTTACGACCAAAGTCTAGGAACGTATCTCGGTCGTAAGTCGAGTATAATATGTAATATAAAATATTGATTAAACGTTGTCGAATATTTTCGAGCATCCCTATTTGCAACCCTTCATGCCTGTCAAGTCACAACATGTGTATTTTATAAGTCAAGGGGGCATTTATCCACAGCAGGTAGGACCCATACAAATCGGTGTTCGTCACATGCCTTCTTCTTTCGTGGAGATAAATACTCATTGAACTGACACCGCCAGCCCGCTCCAGAAAAAAAAACTTGGCTGATTGAGTCGATTCTCTCACTTCATTCGTCATTGTAACGCAAGAGAGTGATAGATTGTTATTATTTTTTTTTTAATCTTCTTGTATTTGTGTTTGAACTTTGGGATAGAGTTATCGCCTGCAACATAGCAATTGATTTAAAAAAGAGATTACTGTGTTCATACTATATTGTTGAACCAGTGACACGAGAAATTTGTGCTGACGTTTTTGTAAATATTTGGGGGTCAGTAATCATTGTATCGTAACCCTTTTTAAATATACGGATCAAGTGAGGGCTTTGGAGTCGATAAAAAGCTCGACTTCGATTAACAAACTTTTAATTTTGTCAGGTTTTTTTCCTACCTTTTCTTTCAAATAAGGGTTATCCAACCAATCTGATGAATTTTTCATTGAAATATTTTTCAAAATCGTATAATCAAAACAGTAGTGGAAGTCGCTCGTTTGTCACTCCAATAGTTAAAACAAATCACAATTGAAAAAAAGCTCTTCTTCCTGAGAGGCATTTGAACGTACCGAATAATTTTAAAACTTAGATGCAGCGCTTAACATCATCGTTTATCTTTACAGATCTCAAAGACTTGAATCACAGAATAAAAAGTTTTCTTAATTTGTGTATTGATCAATTTTTGAATTTTTGAAGGCATGGGTGTTAAAACTATCATCTACCAATGCGAATCTATAAATCGGAGCGTTGCGATTTCGCTGAAATATCTACTAATTGTGTGTTAGTCTCAACTCTTCTATCATTATTCTTTTCGAAAAATGAGTTTGAGTGTTGTTGTTCACCCACATTTTTTTTAAATGCATTCAATACGAGGTCACATCCTGCTTTGGCATTTGAAACCGGACACGGTTGAAATATTAGGATAAAATATAAGGTTTGAGACAATGAGTTGGAAGGGTAACTGGTTGACTTTTTTGACATTTTAATAAAGGAATTATTCCCATTTGATATCAATCTATGAAGCATTCACTATCTACCTAACGTGAACGCGGAGAGAAGGGGATAAAAGCACTAGTTTATCTTTTACTACATTTTTTTATAAATGACTAACAAATATTCAAGTACAAATAATATGTAAAATAAAAAGGGTTTTCATTAAAAAATATTTCAAGCTAGAATTAAAAAAAAAGCAACTGACTTGCTCTCATAATACATTGATATTCCTTGGCGTTCCTCTTATGAGACATTAACATTCCACTTGATACAAAATCTGTTGTCACAATTTTTAGAACCGGGGATCAAATCTTCATACTATCTCTTACATACATAATGTTTTATATCTGAAATCAAGCGACAGAAAACCCGCTGCACAAGATTAAGTGCTTTTCTAAAGAGCTTAAAAGTTATTTATGTTGTCAACTTCCTTTAAAGGACAATAAATACTTATTAAAATGATATAGGAGAGACTTCGTATTTTATTTTTTAACACTGTCTATAACGATATTTTTTTCATTAGTCTTGTAAAAGAAAAATAAGTATTTTTTTAGTTCAGGGTGAAAAGAAATCAAATTCAAGCAATACATTAATATTAAATCGTTTTTTTTTTTTAATAAATTTTAAAACTTTTAATTCTATTTAAAATTACCGGTCGGCTTCATACTGTAGTGGTTAAATGTCGTTGGCTTACGTTACAGATCTCAAGTGCTCGAGTCTTAGTACAATTTTTTTTTAAATCCACTGATGGATATATGTTAAATGACATGGACAATAGTGATCTAAAAACAACCTCCCTAATAACTGCTCTTAAAATTTGGACATATTAAGATTGGTAAGTTCACCACGAGTCCTGTTTTAGCCTTTCCCTTTCTATTTCTATCGTCTTCAAAAAAAAAATGAAAGTTATACAATAGAGCAACAGGAAATTTTCGTAGAAACAGCCTGTGTTAAGACACATCCAACAGAACATATATGTTCCATATTGGGAGTGGATAAAGTTGTAAATTCCTTAAATATTTTTAAAACAAATAAAACGAACTTAATAATTTATGAACCTCGCGAATTATAATAGTTTCTTTGATTCCTTTAAATATCCTATAATCTAAATTTAGCAAGTCTTTAGTTGTCAAATGGTGGATTGAATATACTTTACGTTTAATAATTGGTCAATTTGACAGAAATGCCAGTATTACACTTGAGTCTAACTACCCATAAGCGATGGTGATCAGGTGGTTAAAAAATATTACACAATCAACATCAGATTAACAAAATTATCAATATTTTCTTTATAATTTCCTTTAACCTTAATTCAAAATAATGAACCATTGGCATTTTAATTGTATTTAATATATTCAACTTCTTCAATCAAAGTCACTTTTATTTTACTAAAGCTGTACATTTTTTTATTTGTTTCAGGTATGTACATTTTACGTGATCCGTGTCTTGGCAAATATTCTCCACATTTGATACAAGAATTGAGCTAAGTTTTAACATTTAAGGATGTTAACTGAGAGTAAAGAAGAAAATAAAGTTATTAAAATACATTTTGTAAATATTTTTCTTTTTCTCGTATATTTATAAAAATGTAAAGATTAATGCAGTCAGTATGACAAGTACCCATCAACGTCACAAATATGCTGGGGAAAAATAAATTATACACTTACTTTGTTAATTGTTAGTAAAAATAAAAATATTTTACAAGCAATATTTTCTGAGACAATAAACTATAAAATAACTTGCCAAACGGGTAACATAAAATTTAATAAACGTTAATAAACCCACGGCAAGTCAGCATCGTAAAGAACTACATCATGTCTCCACCAAATACTTAATTGAAAAATATAAACTACAAATCATCGTACATCATACAACCAATGGAAGTCCAAGCAAAAACATGCTCTGTATTAATTTCTCAGAGGAAAAAATAAACGATTTAATAAGTCAATTTAAACTCAGAAGATCTTAGCCACAAAAATATACAGCTATTCAAATAAGCAATCAAACCTTACATTTGAATTCGCTGCCAACGAATAATGTACTTGTTTTGAAAATCGAATATGTCGATCATAGATAAAATGAAGTAATTGATTAAATTCGATGATATTTTAATTTTTATAGTTTTTAATTTTATTATCCTCGTTATTTAATAATTAACCTTTAAAAATAATACTGTTGAGTGATTGAACAGCAAACAATTGACGTATGTCATGTTGATATATATATATATAATTTACCAGTTAAAAAAATATATAAATATTTTTAACTGTCAATCAACAAAAAACAAAATAAATATTTTTATCTGAATTTATTTGATTCATTAAATACCATATATGGAATGATTTTTTCAAATAATTGCTCGGTACCTAAACGATATTAAATCTTAAATTATAAAAAAACTGTAGATAAATAAGATAATTATTATTAATGTAAAGTAAAAATTATGAGCAAAATTATTTCTAATTCTTTATTCAAGTATATTGTAAGAAACTTTCAAACAGCAAAATTTATTGAAACTTCCTATCAGAAAGACGCAGAGCTTAACATCGTTGTTCACTGAAAACTTACAACGTTCCATTTATTGAAGCTATCAAAAGCAATATAAATTTAGGGCTTTTTAAAAAGCTTTCATTAATAAACATGTGCGAACGCACGTGTTCTGATGATGTGAACATGCACGAAAATAAAATCATCACACTTCGGGTTGTAAATCGTCATGGCCTTCGTAAAGGGTTGAATTAAAAAATGAGAAAGTAATTCAAGGTCGATTTCAGAATGAGTTAATTATATTGATAACATATCGTCTTTTGTCATCACTGTTAGCTAATTCAACTGGAATGAATTTAACAAATAAACCTCATAAAGCAAATTGGAGTTTGAACAACTGAAATTTGTCTCAATTTTTTAGAGTTGTTAAGAATACACATGCGTTTTATCTTTATCTTTCACAACTGTATCACAAAGTTAACGGTAAATTTGTACAAAGTAGCTCAACTGAACCGTAATAATTATAAAAAGCATATATTTATGCATTATTTGAAAATCTTACGCATATCTTTGATCTATTACTTGTAATCGCTGATATCCGGATAAAATTGAAAATGACCTATGTTTGAAGAAAATCTTTGTAGAATTATTGAAATTATAAATAAACAATAATTTATAAATGTACGCAAACTTGATTCTTTTCCTTTGTAATAAGGTGTATTAAAAACGAATACTTTTTTTAATCTAAATCTACATGCCGTTTGGATATGCTACATTTATATTTTTCCGTTGAATTAAAACAATTGACCTTTTGAAAGGGGGTCAACCTGAAATCTTTATTGCAGAACTTTCACTAAGATAGCAAAAAAGATTTGTTGACTGTATGTGCGTTATTTATACACATTTATGAGTATAATTAATTTTATGTGTTGATCTAAATACAAATAAAAATGTTTTGCTCACAAATATAACTGTCACTTATTTGTGGAAAGGAATTTCAATATCAAATTAGAATTGTAACAATTTTGTACGATTCCACATGTTTTGTCACTAACGATCCGGGATTCGCCTTTCGCCATCTTCAGGCATTCTATCACACGGATGCAACAGAACTGAAGTAAAATAAACACTAAGCATGACAAAACATGTGGATTCGTACAAAATTGTAACAATTCAAATTTGATATTTAAATTCCATCAAGCACCTTCAGTCAATACCATAAATGATATACCTTTCCACAAATAAGTGACAGTCAATACATTAAAAATGTTTTTATGCATTATTTAAATAGTATAAACAGAATTTTTCTGGTATTATAATGTATGTATTTGACGATCGGAGGTTAACAAATAGCAAAGCAGTTTTTCCGTGTGTTCATATAAATATATTTATGAATACTTATTTCGTATAATTGTTCATTTTTTATCATTTTTGGTAATAATATTACTTCCTGGTAATTAATTATGCTTTCGAAATTCACAAGACTTCTTATATCAATCTTTATTATTTCTCTCAAAGTGCATACATGTGTATATTTTTATATTTCATAGCGACTAGCGGATCTTTCCGCATTTTTCGATTTGCAATGGGAAAATCAAAAAAACTCTTAGGTATACAATATTTTTGGTGTTTTATGGCCTTATAAAACCTCCATTGTATTCAAAGCCTTGAAAATGGTCGTTAAATTGATTTACGGTCCGCGTATGGGAAAAACATAAAAACTATCAATCATAACACCACGACTTAAATACTTCAGTCGTTATACGTAATAAAATATAATATTTTATACATTATCCATCGAAATGAATGGAAAAAAGTTAATCAACAATATTGCGTAATGCAGTTAGTACGTGTGTACTTACTTACTTAAAGCCATTAATTTTGTTCAAAGTCATCCTAATTATTATTTTTTTCATATAATTGATTCGCTTCTTTATTTTACACACAATAAAAAATGTATTTTTTTTCAATTTAATTGAAACTAGCTCAGGTAATTTTAAGCATATCATTGATTGATTAGGTCTAACGTCCCTGAGACTAGATTTTTCGGTATTTTTTAATCTTATCTGTTTATCATATTTATATTTTTTTTTCTTTGCATCACGAAATGTTTGATTAAACAAAATAATCGTTAATAATTCATGAAATTTGGCTTTGATATAATAAATGAATATTCAACCTTTTTTATGTATTATTTATTTGCAATGCTTCAATTTTAATCAAGTAAAAGAATTATTTCATTAAAAGTAACTTACTGGGTTAATCAACTTTTTTTTTTCAGAAATATTAATTATATGCTATTGGTAAACAACTAATGATAACAGATGTTAACGATATAACAATGAAAAAAAATTCTCGCATTGGATAAAAACCTATGAATTAATTAAAAAATGAAAGCCAAGGGTCATTTGACGAATTAAATAACTGTACACGAATATTTGTAAACAAATACATCAACGAAGTTGAATATTTTGTCTTCATAAAACATACATTTTTAAACGTCATCAAAAAGCTTAGCAAATAATTATGTTTTTCCGTTTCATTTTGTCTTTCGATATATGTTTTAATCATATGCGCAGAAAGGTTAACACGATATATTTATGAGAGTAGTTATTTCTTATTTTTTATACTAATTACATCTAGAGTAAAAAAAAGCTAAATGGTACACGTTCTTCGTCTTTTTATTGCTTAGATTAGACTACTGCTTTCCCAGAATCTTTTATTCGATTAAAAACCGCACAATGATGTTTTCCCGAGATTCGTGTTGTAAGTATTTATTTGAACACAATGTAGTCAAACGTTCCGCCATCTTGAAAGCTCTTTCGATTTGCAGATTGCTGTTTTATTGTCTGGCACAGTAAAACGAGATTGCGTCAAAAAGGCGTGCATAGCGTTGAATAGAGATGGAATATTTATAAGTCCTATTATATAGAATATGGACATTTAATTAAATAAATTTATTGAACAAATTTTTGATGCCAATCACGTTAAGCTACTCGTTTGATAAAAATTTTATCATGAAAACTATTTTTCATCTTTAAAAATGAATATGAACATACGCCATGAAAGCAAATACTTGATCGGTACGCTAAAAATTATTTCGATCACATTACTGCAGAATTAATCCGAAAGCTATTGAAATTTGTCATAATAATTGTACTCTAAAACGCTCGTGGCTCATACAGTAAATTTATCTTAGATACTATTTATTCTGTAAGCAATTCTTAATGCATCTCGTCAATCAATTTTCGATATCCTTAAACGTCATGTCTGGATTGCGAAGTAATGATATAATATAAATTTGCTTAGAAATGAGGTTAATAAAGACATTCAAGGGCCAATTTACTACATTTTAATCACTTTATACATAAATTCTTTATTTACTATAGTTAAAACAAAAAACATTTTTAAGAAGAAACGTTTAATTTAACATCATAGTGGTCAATGAAGATATTTGACATTAAATATTTTTTTTACCTTTACATTGTTTCACTTTTAAGACGTTAAACTGCACTTATTGATGGAAAAGTATGATATTGTAAAAAGATCAATTGATAATGCTGGCGATAAGCAAACTGGTCCTAGTCATAAAATATGTTGGGGAAATAGTACTAAAAAATGTGTTTTTATTATAAATAAATATATTAATTTAGTAATTCAAATATATTTAAAACAAATCAATAAAATATAACTCAGCCATCTTGATTAACGCATGCAGTATACACGAGTATTGAACAGAGTGAATTTATTTGGTCAATTTAAAACAATCGATTTACTGTAAACGAAATAAAAACATTCTTAAACTTACCTTTCGTAACGACGCCACTGTAACATTTTTGTAAAAATTCTTACATAGCCATATGTTTTGGCTTCTTTTGGAGCTTTCATGTCAATCATTGCGAGTAATAAACTTTACAATTTACACAATAAAAAAGCATGCTTTACATACAGCTTTCGTCTTAATAGTTATGAGCATTTTTTACAACAAAAGCAGTCTATTCAAAAATTCTAAAATAAACATCGTCATATTAATTCACTGACAATGTTACATAAGAAGTTCTTTTCGTATTGTTGGTAATATTGGTTGATCAAATACTCTAATACTCACAGTAATAGTGTCATGTCTTCTTATTGCCTCATAATTTATCGTAATTTTTAAAAATCAATACTGACTGAACGTATAAATTAATTTTATTTATTGAATCTTTCCCATAAATAAATAATTAAAGGCTGCAGTAATTGAAATTTTTTATGGTCATATAAGATAATAAATTCCATTCAATATATAATTTATTGATGAATTAAATTGCATTTATAATACGATGAGACGTAGCTTTCAAAGCACAAAATTTATTTATTTTTGTTGTCACATTTCAATGCACAAAGAACAAGTATTTGTTAAATGTAGTAATAAAGGTATTATACTTTTATAATTAAAAAAAAAAAAAATGTCAAAGCGTTTATATGATACGGGAAAAATAAAGTGATAACAAAAGTGTTGAGTGCTTTCTGAAGAATAAAATATATTTTAAGTAAATGCGTAAAAATAATAACTGACGATTGTCACATTGTTGAAAATATTGAATTTTATTTTTGAGTATTGCTATTAATTATAAAAAAACCATTAACTTCTCTTTCTATATGGTAATTAAATTAATTAAAATTTAAAACATTTAACAATAGCAATTGAAAACGATGAGCTTTATGTATCCGATCGTTTATTCGTATTCTATCAAATTTAATTAACCTCTTTAAATAATTTAACAAAAACAATACAAGTAAAGTATATCAGATAGATTTACCAACCAAAATGTGGGTCATGGTATAATGAAATAGATGCATAGCTTGTAGTGCATGAAGTCGTCGTAAATCTTCAAATAAATAAGTAGATAGTTATTTAGGAAAAGTGTTGCCCAGTCTTCTGTGCTTGGGCGAGGTGCTAATTAACGAAACGTGAGTGTAAATTTAATGAAAAAAATTTTTGTCTGCAAGCGTATGTGTTTGGCATTTCAAAACATCCGCATGGTGTTCTTGTAACCTTGACATAATTCATATTTGCACAATGTGAAGAAATAATTCAGATTTTCTATCACTAAAAATACTCAGCATGCACTGTCCATCACAGCTATGATATTATATAAGTATTTATAAACAAAAACAGATTTTTTTAAACAGCAGTGTTTAGACCAATATAATTTTATACGTACTTACTTGAAGCCTCTTGTAAGAAAGTTACAATGCAGCTAAAATATCATCATTGAATTACGCCTTTTTTGAAATCATTGGCATGTTGTATCAGTTCTTGAAATATGCATAAAAGAAGAAAAGCTCTCTAAGTATTATTAATAGTTAAAATTATGAAAGACATAATATTTTTTTACTTCCATTTCCAATAAATATTCAAGCTTAAAACTACAAACTCCAAACTTTTAACTTCGAATAATAATTGCTAAAATTCAAAAAACAAAAGCGTTAACTTCTGAACAAAAAAGTAAAACGGTATTATATATTATTAACCCTCCAGTTTTATATCACAAAAGATCAACAGTAATTATAAGTAACGGTAATTAAAATATTTCCATACATATCCCAGAAATTTTTTCAATTGTAACTTGTATAAAAAAATAATTATAGGTTGTTGTGACGACTTAAAGATTGCAGATGATGTACGTAGAATTCTTCCAGACGTTTGCTATACGCATTGAAAAAGAACGTGGCAGCCTTTCATTAAAAACTGATTTGAACCAAAGCAAGAGTGTATTATTAAACACATCGTTCGAGATAAATAAACAGACAAAATGAGTTACGGCTTTATCGGGACTCGTGATTGAATTTTACAGCTCAAATTCCTTCTTGAAGCAACATTAATTAAATGACTAACCAGAATTTGAAAGGAGGCAATGGGAAGCCGAACGTTTAAAATCCATTCTATAGTACAATAAAAAACTAAAAAGTCTTTAGTAGATTTATACTAGTTACTTTTATTTATTTTTTGAAATACAAAAAGTTAAAAATGAAAACCATCAATGAAAACAAACATGTGTATCATTCTTTATTTTTTATTTAAGTCCAAAAAGTCCTGATTTTTTTTTGAAACTATTTGTTTTTATTTCAAATAATTCTTCTTCTCGATTAAAATAGAACTTATAATTTTAAATAATAAAAGCACATTTTTAAGTACTTGATTCCACAATTTATTTTTTGATCAGGACCGGTTTCGCTCATCGCGAGCATTATCAACTGATTATTTTAAATATCATGCCTTTTCATAGTGACAGTGAACACCTTAAAAAAACTTTTAATGTTAATATGCTGTGATTATAATTACATAAGAATAGATATTTGCTTAAAAATATAATAAAATGCATTCAAAGATAAACAATAACATTTAACCTTAAATAACGTAAAATTATTTCATGCTTAAAAAATTTCAGCAATGGGTTAGACACAAATACAAATGGACGATTTTTTAAGCCAAATACAATTGTATTTTTTATTGAATGAATCAAGTGATAAACAGTTTGTATCAAGAACTATAAATTGAAATTAAATAATTGTAATCTATTTTTACTATTTAAATAATCAAAACGTAGATATATCATAAAGCCCGAATTTTCGACGACGAAAAAAAGTCGACACACAAAAAATGTCGTTACGGTGGCCGAAGAAAATTGAAGGAAAGAGTTTCTTGAACCTTTGGCGGCGAAGAAACGGCGAAGCGGGCGCGCACATGTGGTTTTTTACACAATACCCGACCGCAACGAGCGACTCGGTCTATCTATGTGCGCACCGCTGGATGCTTTAAATACTTTCAACTTTGTAGGATGAGCCTCAGACAGCTCGTTCACTGTTTATCTATACTATATGATTTCAACGAAGCCTGATTTATTTATTGTACAATGCTACGATAATTAAATCGAAATATCTGACTGGATCCAGGTACTTGCCGATGAAACATAGTATAAAGTGAACAATTTAATGTAAGCTCTAGTATGTTGAAATCCGTGACAAATGACCGTAGATATTAAAGATATTAGGGGAATATATATTAAATTCCGAATAAAAATTGAGATAGATTAGTATGGTTAATTAGTAATGCATATTTAATTAGTTAATTTTAATTAAAAACTATTTAATTTTAAATGAAAATAATAGTAGAAAAAAAAATTGGTTCGTTTTATGAGTCCGCGTTACCTCAAAACTTGTAAAAAACTCCGTGAAAAAGAGAATCTATAAAATTTGAATTGTTATAGAACAATTCTGTAGCATTCGTGTGATAGAATGTCTGAAGATGCCGAAATGCGAAAGCCGAGTGACAAAACATGTGGAATCCTACAAAGTTGTACTAATTCAAATTTGATATTGAAATTACATCAAGCACCTTCAGTCGATATTATGAATTAGAGAATCTATAATATTCCACATATTTTTTTTGTTTTTTTAATAAGTAGTGAAATTGTATACTAATGTTAATATATAATAATTCTGTATATATAATAGCAATAAAAAATACTATTAAAAAACACTAATTTGAACTTTATTTAAACAGCTGTTTTACACCGTTATGTCATTTGTTTCAATAAAATCCACAGTTAATAAAGAAGATTATTATTATTTTAATAAATGCTTCCATCTCGTGGAACAAATTATAAACTAGGTAATCAAATTGTCAACAATTTTGTATCATTAACGTATAACACCTGCTCCCAATTCAGTACAGCAAATACCAAGATAAATATTAGTCTATTAGTATACAATTATATTTGCTGTGTTTTTTTTTATTCCTTTAAATAAACGCTGAAGCAATAATATTGCATAGTAGTTATATATAATGAATATAACTAACACTTTTATAGACTAATTTCTAATAAAAATTAAAGTAAATTTTATTTATCACTACAGTTTTAAACAAAGAACAGTCAAGAGATATATTGTATGTTACTATGACGATTTTGTATTCTAATTTATCAATTGTTTTTCCTATGATTTATTAGCTTTTATATTTTGTGAATTTCCGTGATATTTAACATCAGGCAGTATCTTCATGAAGTAACAGTTAACATTTTCGATTAACTCGTTATCAGAATTGAAAATTAAGTGTCTTTTAAAATATATTATTCTTAAAAGCAGAGACTTAATTTATGTTTTAAATTTTTTTCAGGGGGAGAAAACGTGTTTTATTTTTTCGTCTATATAGGCAAACCAATGTAAAAACAAACATATTTGTGTTTTTTTTTTAATTCAAGAGAGAACAGTCTTCCCTCTAAGTCTCCTAATAACATATCTGCTAAAAAATTGTAATTTTAAATGTCGAAATAAATAATGTTAAGATTGATACTTTTGATTCTCTTTGAAAATAGTTACTATACGATACAATCTGTCGCTAATATCACCGTTATTTATTTTCAGGCTAAGTAGATACCGTATTCACATGATTTTTGTGTGAATTATATTTTAAAATCCGTTATTTTGCTGCTTTAGGAGTGCATCACATATTTGGATATTTTTAGAAAGCGTTTCATTGGCCATTTCGACAATGTTAAAAATGAGATCAATAAATCCTTGATAGGAAGACCCACTAGCCAACGAGGCCTAAGGAGGTCGCCTAAAGATGGTATCAAGTAACACTTATGTTATTTTAATAACAGTTGCAAAAGAAGACAGCCCACTAATGAGTCCAAATAAAGACCGCGTTATATGCCAAATAACAAAGAAAAAAAACAATAAAATAAATCACACCTTCAGAAAAAGATTTGCACAAGTTGTGATATTTATTGAAACAATACGATTTCAAACAGAATATAATTTGCAACATATTGACAGATTTAAATTTAAAAGAATGTACTGCGGCAAAACCTCCACAAAACTGACTTTGATTGACTCATTAAATTTAAATTATTAAGGACTTTACGATTGCTTTCAATGTGGATTGTATGGACACTTAATAGATCTTATCTCAATAAAAGTTATAGTACGAAAATTGCTTGTGAATCAATCGCTCATGCCCGATTTTTTACTTCGAGAAAGGATAAGAACGTGACTAGAACAAGACATGTGGCCAGCTAGTCGTTCTCGCCACGCCCCGTATTAAGTATTAGAAAAATAAGACATTTAAAAAATACAGAAATTTATGCATTTGAACAAAAATTTTAGGCTTGTTTAAAGAAATATAAAAAAAACACATTTGCTCATGAAATAATACTGCAAACAAGACAGTTCATACGTGGATTTCATAATACGTGCCTCGTTTTTTCACAATTAAAATGCGTGAGGCATGACAAATGTCATGTTATTATTTTTTTAATTGCAGCCATATACCGTAATAATTTTATTCTCTTGGTTTCTGTAGATTTCTCAACATTTATCATGTTCAAAGTAGTCTAAGTGATATTTCTATCAACAAACGTTTTAAAAACGCTTACTCTGAGGGTATAATTTTAAACAAACATTATTAACAATATAACCAACATTTAGAATACTTTTTTCAGTATTTTTCGATTTTTATCTACAGTATATCCTCGAAAACAAGTCAATATTATCCTCTTAAATTTAGTAATTTGTACGTTTATACACTTCAAATAAGTGTATAGAGTAAATTATCAATTGAAAAGCCACATCAAACGTTGTGTATTTATAATAAAGAGTATTATTCAGTATAGTAATACAGTATTGTGAAAGGTTAAATATTCTTGAGGTGGGGAATTTGTAACCTTTTACGGTAAAAATCTTTTTATTCAAATCAACGATCAATTAACGCACCCGATTCTTCTTGGGAGTCTAGCAGAGACATTAAATAACGCAATCTTTATTATATTATAGTAAATGTACGAATTATTTGACACCTAATTGCATAAACTAGTCAAAATAAACAATGTATCAAATTCACACGATAGATTACGTTATTATCTGCAACAATTTTTGTAAACGTTAGCTTACAAAACACAATATAATATTATGATATTTCAATATGTTTACTATATTTGTAAATGAGACAGTAAACGTCATAAAAAATGCTAAATTCTTATTATTTGCTGATGATTTGAAACTGTTTTTGCAAATTGCCGCAATTGATGATTGTCTCCGTCTCCAGTCTGATATAATCAATATAGTAGAATGGGGAAGGAGTAATAAACTCGATTTTAATATAGACAAATGCAATCTTTTGTCGTTTACTAGAAGGTCGCAAGTGTTATTTTTCCGCTTTTCAATGAGTGGCAGAACCCTCTCGCGAATTTCATCAGTAAAGCATCTTGGAGTACAATTCGAAAGTAAACTAACCTTCAATAGTCACATTAGGACTACCTGCAACAAAGCATTGCAAATGTTGGGCTTTATCCTACGTACTACGAGAGCCTTTTCAGGTGTTAAAATTTTAATATTATTGTACAATACCTTAGTGCGAAGTAGGCTTGAGAGTGGGTCTATTGTTTGGGCCCCAGGAGATTTGAAATATGCCCTTACGGCGGAAAAGGTTCAGAAGAAATTTTTGAGACTTCTTTACTTAAGGGCATACGGATACTATCCGTGGCTTTATCCAACTGACTTTCTTTTAGGTATGGTCACTTTTAATAGTTTGAAAAATCGAAGAGAAATGTATCCAGCCACATATTTCTTTCGACTAATTCGAGGCCAAAATGAGAATTCTGCCATCCTTAATAATATCAATTTGTATGTTCCAGGATAATTTTTTAAGAAATCTTGTATATAATTTGTTTGTTCTTCCAAAGTGTAGAACCAGTATTCCAATGGGGATGCCAATGGTAAGAAAAATAACAATGTTCAACAGTATTGCTTCGGATGTTGACATATTTCATGTGGACGAAAGTGAGCTCAGACGAATGCAATTTTTTCAGTTTAAGTAGACATTTTATGAGCTTACTTGGTTGGCTTTCTTTTTTTGCAATCCTTATTGATCGATTTAAAGTGTATTTGTTGAATTTTTATATTTAAATATGTTAATATGTTACGGTGCAAAAGCATTGAATAGATAATTTGTAAGTTTTGTACTTTGTAGTTGTAATAAATAATAATAAAAAAATCATTTCGTTTTAAAATTTCATAGATCTCATAATATTTGTAAATACGTTATATTTTTGAGCGAAAATTGTCTTTAAATTATATGTGAGTTTAAATCACAGTCTTAATTACTTGTAACATGCATCAAGTACTTCATGGAACCAATCTCAAAAAACCTTTTGTATATTTGAAATAATAATTCTTTAAAATTACACAAAGTTCTAAGAGTATGCTCAATCATCATTCTGGGTGGTTTAATAATTTCTTTATAAACTTGGCGAAGCAAAACAATTACATCAAAAAGAATAGAATGAAAAAAAAGCACATAATCGGTCTCAGATAGTCAAGTACAATGGCCAATCCAATATGCAAATTAATATAATCTAGCGAATTCTGTAGGAAAAAAACGGTACATTTGTCAGTTATAGTTTGGGCCAACGACGCATATTACAAAAATGGCGGAAGTCTGGGATAGAGATGGACCAAAAAGATTCCGTAACGGTGTTACATTTATCTTGGTAATGGATCGCTCTTGAGAAACAAGAATGCGCAATTGTTATTCCCGAATGCTTCTTTACAATCCAAAGTCGGTATAAAACCGATTCTTTTGATTGTATTATATGCTTCCCTATACTTTAGTAATGAATAATATAGATGAATTGCTCTCAGTAAAGTCTAGAAATACGAAATTAACAAGGTAGAAAGAATGCTTAAATTAACGAAATTGTTGGTTTTTAAATTTCAATAATTATAGATGAACATCTTACAATTTATTTAACATTCGTCATAATTTAATTATGCTTGAAATCATGTATAGATATTTAAATAATGAAACACTTGGTAGTATTTTTATAACTAAACATTATTGAGATGAGAACTGGTTCGTCGTGGTCAGGTAGTAATACTCGCGATAAGCGAAAACAACCCTCGTTGTAATAATGTTGTACAGATTTCTTAATTTTTCATGATTTTTACAACAATCTTTTGCACCTTTTTCAATGATTCTATAATTTATAACGCCGCTATGAGATGACGCGTAAAATAAAATACGCATGTAAAATATTGTATAATAATTTTATCGTCAATAAAAATAGAAAAGGTCTTACCTCTATAAAATATAATACATAGTAAGTTATAGCACATTTTTTTTATCTTAATACTTTGTATGAAGATTGCATAAAACTACATTGTAATTATTATTTCTGTGAGCGTGTGAAATAATTTGTTTATATAGTGTTTAAACATTTGGAGAAACGTTGCTTCTTGTCATAAAACGACTGCATTATTATCCCAAAACTATCATTCAAATATATTTGATTAAAATTTGGGCTTTAAATCAGTTTTCCCCAACCTTTTAATACATGCAAACCAGTAAAAAAAAGAAAAAATTGCGGATTACTAATACTGAATAAAAATGGTTCTTAATGCAATATATTTTATATCATGTATTGTGACAGTTGGACATAACCATAACTAACGAATATACATATAAACATTTAACAAAAAAAAAAAATGGGATTTTGATATGAATATTCTAGGCTGCAATGCTGTCTCTGACAGTAATCATTACATTTCTTGGTGTCGCATTTTTCTACCAATGATTATTATTCAATAATAACTAAAAATACAAGTAAAAGTATACGCGAAAAAATCCAATGCGTAATATTTTTGCATGGCGAATTTCTTGAAATCTGATATAGGGTTTGCAGCCCGGCACTATTCCGCAAACCACCGGTTGTGTAACACTGCTGTAGATCTCTAGGATAAAGCTAATAAAGTCATTCTATTTTTTTTTTTTTAATTTAAATAAATAATTGTGAAAAGTGGATACATAATATATAAATTTCTTCGAATAGATTTTTTTGGCATCATATTTAAGTTAAACAAAAAAAACACTCGTTAAGTCAACTACTACTTAGAAACTTGTAAATATTATTTGATAATAGCATGTAGTTCACTGAACTATTTCTAGACTTTTTCATCGAATGAAATGCATTGGTAGTAATCATCAGTAAACAGTTTTTCAATGTTTCATCATATAATATAAGCAGTGTTGTGCCACATTCTAAAATTTTAGGAAGCGATGATTAAAAAATCTCGTTTTTTAAATATGAATATTAACACAAGAAGAGCCATTACAGTAAAATACTACAGCAAATATTATGTGAATTTTATTGATTTGGTCTCTTTATATAGATGAAATGATTCATATGCTTCAGACGATGATCTTATTTGATCAACAAAAAATTGTAGAGTTTCATGTTTTTGTCTATTAACGATACGATTTTTTGAAACATATCATCAGATCACTAGCGGACTCAAATTTATTTGTTAATCCAATCTGTATACATGTGTGTCGAAAAAAGTTGACAGGTAGCAGCAAACTAATAATATCATTGTAACAGACGTGGTGGTTATTTTGTGAAACTATATTTTCGAAACTTCAAAAGAATTGTTCCATTTTTGAAAAAAAATAACTTAATCGTAATTTAAAAATTTGGATTGATAAAGTACATACATTATTTATGGAATTTTAAATGAACGAAATGTTTATAAACCAGGCCTTCATTGCTTCTGCGTACGCAGTAAAATAAATAATATATTCTAGTTCAACAAGTCTTTTCATACTCGATAAAAGAACAGATTATAGAGCCAACTAATTATTCTATTTATACCAGAGACAATTTATAAATTGTATTTATTTTTTGAACACTCATTTCGCAGAATCATATTTTATTCATGAAAACTATTGTATATTAATTATTTAAAAAATATGTGATAAATAAAACATGGGTTGTAGATTATTTATTTGATATAACCATTTTCTATAATTTTATAAAAATTTATTTTAGGAAGACGGCGTAAAAGGGAAAATAAAAATAGTTTTTATTTTTAAGAACGTGACTCAAGCGTTATTTTATATAAATCGATAGAAAGTATAGTGTCTTGTCTATTATTTATTGAAATAAAAAAATACGATTTGTTATTTTTAAAACTCATTCATTAGGACTGATATATGTTAATTTTACTACTACACTATAGTGTCGAATATCTAACGAAAAGACGTATAATATATTTAGCATTAACTGAAAGTATCGACAAGACATGACAATGTATCCGGTAGAGTAATGAAAAATCGTACCCAGAGAAGATATATACACGAATCAAATAATTTTAATAACCCTTAATTCGTGTGATATTTTCGTATCTAATGCTCGTTTACACTTCAAAATTTGTTTGAAAAAATATATTTCACTATACTACCTTAACTTGTACATATCTATTGAGAAACTACAGCAATATTTTATAAAAAGAAGAACTAATTTGTTATATTATTATGGATGTCTTAATTTTCAATAACATAATTATCATTTTTAATTCGAGATACTTAATCCAAAGCTGTAATTATCATATTTACTACAACACATCAGGAAATCATTTGTAATATTGAAAAGGTCAATTGAATGCATTGCTGAAAACATTTTAATTTTAATCATTGAATCACTGATTTAATGCATTAGTCAATAAGATGGAATTTTTTACGCTAGTTTACAGAACAGGATAAATGATATAAAACAAAGAACCACAACGAATGTAATTTTTCCAGTTATACACGTTTTCTTCGAATAGTTCCTACTGACTTAAGAACATTACTGATATCTTGTTTTAAATACGTTAGTCTTTAAGAAACCACTGCATAAACTTCTAATTATTTACACCGAGATTTGTTTTTACTATCGCCGATATAAAAACATCTTTACTCTGATTTAACAATTATCATTATACGTATCATAAAATTTTTTCTTCTCTTTCGATTTTTCAAATTATTAAAAAAGCACAGTTTTAATTGGCTATGAATAAGATTTTTCCTGTTCTTGGATTTTCAAAAAAAAACGGCTGTGATATATAACCATATAAATTTAACTCTAGAAAAGAATCACAATTTCTTTTGATTTTGCTACACTTAAGTTTGTCTATAAAAATAGTACTTAATTATATTAATTAAATTTCAAATTTTAATAAGTTTCATTCGTATGTATAATACTTCCTTCTATTTTTTTTAAAGACAGTCTACATTTAATGTTAATGATTTTTGGTAATTGATTGATTTATATAAAAAAATATTTACTTAAAAAAGATTTTATATATTAAAGCGTATTATTAATATGGCATTAGTTAAAAATTAAATAAAAAACATGTGAAACTTTCTATTATGATATAAAATTAATTGATAAAAGCTTCTAAATTATTATGAAAACGCATTTAATGGGTTCATCTAAATATGTTATTTAAGTAGAAGAAAGCTGGCACCAAACTAAGCTTTCAAAAATCTTCCGCAAAGTTTTATTGCATACTAAATTACTATTCAAAAGAGCTAATCGATAATTTAATCGATTTATTTATTTTAGAATTGATTATACGACATAAAGCTTCCTGTCGTTGGTTTATTATTATTCAAATCCATAGCAACAATTTTAGAAGTGATAGTAGAAAATTATGTCATAAACAGTAAAAGAAACACGTATTAACATTCAATAGATAATTGATTTGGTCTCAGAAACTGGTTTGAAAGAAATAAATGTTGTTTTTTGGGACGTGTAAAAATATCAGTCATTGATTTATATATGTTAAATATGCTTGTACAAGGAAGGTTTTTGTATATCGATAATATTTATATGTTATGAATATGAACTGAAGCATTGCGGGTCTTTCGGATATGAATACACTGCCTCTCGTTGAAAGTGTAAATTCACCTGTAAGACCTGTATAATGTCAAGACGCTACAGTTCTGCTTCATAATTGTTTTATGAACTAGAAAGTTGCACTTAAACCTTAATCGTCGGTCCTGCGCATATGCTTCTTAGGTTCACATCATTTTTAAGTAACTAATGTCAATTGACGTAACTGTATGAATATAAAATCTCTGAGACAGATTAAATACATTATTACCACAGTTTTAGCAGTAAAAACTGATTTATTAAAATATTTGCAGACAGTATGAAAAAACGCATATTTGTAATAAATAAATAACAATTAAAAACACGTTTGTTTTGTTTTGATAATAAATGACAGTCAAAAAGTAAAAGAAGGTTAATTGGACTCGTTGGTAAATCAATGAACATATCCTTCATGGCAGAAAAGATATACCGTTATTCAGGAAATACAACGTTACCCAAGTCTGGCGTCATATCAATTGCATCAAATAAAATATATTTGATATTTGCGTTGACTATTTCAAAGACAACTTGCATATATAATATAATAATAAGGTGTTATTAGTTCAGCGACTCCGCTATAACGGCGCGGTGCGATTCGCACGTAGAAAAGCGGAAATACTTAGTCGCCATATTTTTCAGACTCGCCTTTTTGCAACTCACGGCATATGTCGTATATTTTAGATTTCACACATCACAATTCGATTGCCACAGCTTGAACGAAATACGGCTTAATTATTTGATAATATTTTAGTTGAGCCGAGTTGCTCAAGACGTCGTAATATTTTAAAGGCAGAAATATACTCACAGGTCATTGGATTGAAATGTTACGAAAAGGTTGCAGCTGATTTGAATTAGGCGCAAGTCTTATGATTTCATTGCTAATATAAATCTAAATTCTTCCATTAGTTTTTTTTTTATAAAAAGTATAATTTTAGATGTTGAAAAAATACTATTTGTAGAAATACTACATTATGAGGTTGTTATCGAATAATGTCTCTATTAAAAACAGTTTGACTGTTTCCATTGACTACAATATTGACGCCTATTACTTTCTGTCTAATCTTAAATGCGTCTTAAACCACACACCTGTTGAAAGCTTCTGATTTAGCAAAATACCAAACATATAAATCACGGTCGTTACAATACTAAAAATGTATTTTTTTACATAATACAATTGTTTGCAATGTTTTTTTTTTTTTTTTAGTAATGTTGCTTGTAGAAAAGATAATAATTTTGTAAAACAAATAGTATTATAGGTAAAAATGGTACTAATCAATTTCTAAGATCTCAGGTACTAACACGGTGAATAAATAGCAATGTTTTTTAGTTCTACATTTTTTTTATAAGATATAGTTGATAGCTATTTCGGCTCACGCCATCGTCAGAACTAGTTCAGTAATAGTTCTGACGATCGTTGAGCCGAAATAACTATTAACAAAATCTTATAAAAAAATGTCGGACTAAAATACATTGCTATTTTTTCACCGTGTTATAATTGAGTTCTACTATTTAAATGCAAATTCAGTCTTATAAAATATCACTATTATTATAAAATATAGAATTTTATGTCGCTTATTGCGTACTTATTCAAGAAGATATGACCCGCGCATTAAATTGATATTTTAACGGTAGATGACGTATTGAGTCAATTACTTTAATTATAATCTGATCGTTGGTGATCTCACTTTTCACGGGCAACGGCATTTTGTAGTCTTCACGTATCATTATTACATACTAAATGTGTTCAATATTAGTTTCGTTAAAAAATATTTAATGTTCACCATTTTTTGTGCCATTTTTTCAATGGTATTAATATTATATTTTATGACTTAATGCAGTCTCAGAAATGTTGTAATATTAATTATAAATTGTATTCAAAATTAATTGTAAACTTAATAATAAAATAAGTTTAAGTTACTGACAAGAGTTAACACCAAAAACAAAATTGAAAATTGTCTATCAACCAAAAGTGATAGAAGTGAAAATAAAACCATTCCTATTTTTAATATCACTCATGCTGTAAAACAAAATAGAAAACTTTTGAAAAACAAAAACGGATAACGTCTTACTTAGATCGAATTAAAAAATCGTATGTATACTAAGTCACTTCATAAAAAATATAATGATAAATTCATTAAAAAAACCAGAAAGTGGTTGATTAAATGCAAAGCCGGTCGATTGGCGATTTGTTCAAATTAATTTTACTTATACATATTAAAATAAGCGGTTCTCAAGCTACTAAAAAATAAGTACATTTATGAAACATACAATTTTAAAGCTTCAAATGTAAATCACAAAATCGTTATTTACAATTTATATCGCTAAGTGAACATCTTTGAGTAATTCAATTTATTAAGGAAGCGTTTTAGCTGATGAAAAAATATTATCTGTAGAAATACTTTATCAACTCATAAAAAATTCTCTTGATATTATAAGGTTGTTATCGAATTATATATGTGTATTAAAAATAGTTTTACTGTTTCCATTGAAAACAATATTGACACCTGTTACTTTCTGTCTAATCTGAAATGCGTCTAAAACCACACACCTGTTGAGAGCTTCTGAGTTAGCAAAATACCAAACATATAAATCACGGTAGTTATAATAATAAAAAACGTATTTTTTTGCATAATGCAATCGAAGAACATGTTATAAAAAAAGCAAAATAAATGCAGAGCCAGAGTTCAACTAATGCATTAGAAGATGCAGCTTATTTATAAAACGTGCAACTGCACTTTATCATTTGTTGGTTTGACTTATGATTGGTTACGTTATTTGCTTTCACCGTGTCCTCGTTAATACTCAACCCAAGTATTTGGCTATATTAATCATAGCTAGTCTTCGGTTTCAGAAAAGTAATTTTGAAATAATCGTATTTCAGAGCATATCCAACGTTTTCTAACGTATCCAACAGTGTCTAACGTTTCAATATAAGGAAGAGAGAAATTTTAATTTAATGAATGGTTTGTGATAGAACTGTTGAAAACAACACAAAATATATATTTTCAAAATGACACAAGTACATCAAAATACATGGGTTGAATAAAAAAAAAAATATTCCGTAGAGAGTATGTTATCACTCGACTAAATATTTTCGTAATATTCAATATATAATATGGTTATCGCAATAACTATAAAAAATAAAAAAGCAGGTTTAACTATTAATTAAATAACTCTAAAAATGACTGAAAAAACTTGCTTCTCATATATGATTTTTTATACGAAGATTTTGAATACCGCCAAGTAATACAGCCAATTCAATATCTTAACAGAACAATTCGGAATATACAAACCTTTTGGATTGTTCTGTTTTTTTCTTGTTCAAACTATCATGAAAAATGTTATGATTCATATTTTATGAAATATTGAATGCGGATATTGCCATTATTAATGCCGTCACCGTGAACGGTTTTAATGAAAAATATAATAGGTAAAATAAAAGCAGCTGATTTATACGGTGGCGATTTTAGTTAGCATTGAGCGAATTTCTTGCATGTAGAAGTGGGCCGAAGATCAGGTAGGCAGATAGACTCATCGTTCTAAATATAGCAGTGATCAGGCTGACAGTGGTGTAATAACGTTTTGTGCGCTCGATTGAAAGTCAAACTATAAAAAATATACAATACGATAATCATTTTGCATGATGGAACAATGAATTAACAATTGCATGAGATATAGTTACTCAAGCATTTTCTGTATAAAAATGATACTACACGCAAATGGTGACTTTGGCAGTAATTGAGGACACTTGTCTAATATGTTTTTTTTACACGCTTTTACAAAAAAAAAAAAAAATGGAACTTTAATTTTATCGAACTTTTTTTAATTTATGATACTGACTGAAAATGTTTGATGGAATTGCAACAATTCAAATTTTATGAAGGTTTCGTGTAATAAGAATAAAATAATAATATTATTTACAATTATTCGCTATCAGTTCTGACGATGACGTACATTTGAAATAATTATGCTACAAATTTGACAACCCAAAAGTACTAAGCATAGTTTACGCAATATAATTTCATTGTAAAATACACCTTTCAAATTAATTATACTTTTATATTTCAAAATCGTTTGATTAAATTGTATTTTCTTAAGAAAAAAATAATAAATGTAATTTGAATAATTTTAGAAATATTCATATACTTGCTATTAAATACAGTTGTTTTAAATTTTTTATATTTGTAAGAAAAATATTTAATTATATAAGATTGACACACACATCATAATCTTTATCGATTGAGCCAAAACTAGTTACTTTCACTTCATTTTATATCAGTCAATAGCAAATTGAAATGCATGGCATTTAGAATCATGTTTTATTTACCACAAATGAAATCTTAAAATAATATTTCGACTAAATTTGCATCAGTGAGAAGTATTTTTTTATAAAAAATATGAACTGAATTTCAATATGTGATTATGAATATTTTTTTACAGTGTATGGCGCACATTGAATAATGGAGAAATTTGAATTGCACACTGAAAAAATCAATTGTCAACCAAATGGTATAATATCATGTGATGAAGGCATTGCAATTATAATTTAAAATGAATAGTGAATAATGGAGGATAATTCATTCATTTATGCCTTAATGTAATGTAAAACTTAGTTAAATGGCGGCTGTCATTACTATTTTTTCGCAAGTCAGTTATTAAAATGCACTGTAAGGCCGTTTCGCAATACCTAAAAGATTATTTCTAAATAATAACCATGTCCGTTTGAAAATCATAATGCAGACTATAACGGATTCGAGTGTAATAAAAATGGAAATCATACACCAGATTACTTCTTTATAGTCTGCCCACAAATATTCTGTTTTGTATTCTTAATATGTTATAATCACTGTATTAAAATATTACTTAAAACTATTTAAATTTTTCACCTACTACATTTGCGTTAATTTACAAAAATAAAACCGTCATCATTAAGTTGCAATTACACGGCACACTTAAGAAAAGTCTTGTAGTCAAAGGTTGTATTAAATTTGATTCATAAAAGCAATATCACTTGGAACTATTAAACAATGAAGTAAGTTTCTCTATTTCATGTCTTCAATTTTACACGAAACTGTTTTTACGTATTTATTATACGTTCATAATAATATTACGTATAATTAAAAGGTTTTAATATACTGAGCGGTTATTTCTTTCTATTGAAAAACGTACATTTGTATAAGTACACACAATTCATTTATGACGTTTTTTTTTTTGATAAATAAAGAATTTAAAATTTTTAGCATTTTGCTTTTGAAAGTGAAAATTTAGATCGCTTTTTAGATAAATTTTAGAAAGGTGAAATTTTAGAAAAAAAGACATTGCAAGCTTACGTATCTATTTAATTATGAATCATATTTTTTAGTAAATCCGTGAACACAAAACGTCCATAATGCTAAAGAAAATTCAAATGAATATGTCATAAAAATATTACAAATATAGTACTTTTTTATATTTATGTGCTATTACACGTATACTTATGATATTGTGTTAGAAAAACACCTGTTTGGTTCAGTGTTAATCACAGGAAACCTTTAGAGTTTTCATTTTCGAGCGTTCTATAAAACGATTATGTCGTGATCTCATGTAGTAAAACATTTAAAATGTTTATTTTTAATCTCTCCAATAAACAAACGAGTTCTTCAATTGAATCTATTCGATATACATTTTCAATTTAATTTTTCGAGCAGTAGATATATGATAATATTGATTTAATCATTTGAGTATTTATCGCCACATTATGCAGTAAATGTGGAATATTAATTTTTGAAATGTAAATTTTAATCTAATGATATAAAACATTTAAAATGAATTTGTTTGTATTTCTGTATCATATTTATGTTTGATGATTTCGTTTTGTTTTATTCTATATATTTTTTATATATAACTTGCGATATCGGTTGGGGGTGCTGGTATTGTTAATATAAATTCAATATAAAATTTTATTTATTGAAACTCTTTAAATTCCCAGGTTTTTTTGGCCACTCGTGACGGTTAAAACTGAATGTTAATACACGCGGAAAATCTCAGTCTTAAGACATTTATATGTTGAACATACAATGTATTGATATTTTGTAGTATTTTAATTTTAAACATAATATTCGTACCCTTCTGATATTTTTTCGCATAAGAAATAGTTATAATAAACAAAAACATTAAAAAAAACACTATTAATATTGAAAAACATATGGTTGATTCACCAATGAATATTATAGCAATTCCTTACTTGAAAAATAGACATCGACGGATAATATTTATTTATAAGAAAATATATTTCTAAAATTCAATACCAGAGACACCTGATCTTTAAGATTAATTTTTACAATCGAATGTCACCATAGAAGCGGCATTGATTTTTGTCCAAAAACTTAAAATCCGTCCCTTAGTGTAGTGTCATTGAAATGTAGTTCATAATGTATCCTTTTGAAATTATATTTGAACGTAATTATTTTAATTCGTCGCATTTAAGGGTTACTGGTTATGAATTATTGAAGCGACATCTTTCATTACGGGCCTCTATTTGTCCATTGTAAAGGGTAAATATATAGTTTTTTATAAAATAATTTTTCGTTTGATAACTCATACAAAATTCATTATCAGCGTATCCGTTGCGATTATGTATGCATCTTTAGTTAATCGTAATGAGAAGCAGTCCAGTCAAGGTAATAAACATAAAGTTAGATTACGATTCAAAGATAAAGGCTAGACCATAATTTTGTAATATCTAAGCACAATTGAATTAACATTGTTACTAACATTAAGATAGTTAATCTTTCACTTCTTTTGTTTTAAGCGAGCTTAAAATATGTATGATATTCTATATTTCCTGGTTTAATTGACGGATTATGACTAAATTATTCCGTGGTATTAGATATAAACAACGGACGGATGTTTACGATTTTTTAACCTATTTTTAAAACATAATTCAACACCAAATAACTTGTCAGATAACAATGCAAGTAATAAAATAGTCATAAATATACAATATTTATTACACTAACATTAAAAAAATTGAAGGCAAAAAATTTACTGAGGAGGTCTTTCTAATTATATAAAATAATCAATTACATACATTAGTAGAATAGCTTCATTTAAATCAATTTTTTGCTTTCTTTGTATCAGTGATTTATATGACGAAAACTTTAATATATCAAGTAAAAACATAATTGATTTACAATTCATTATTTCTTTTAATAATAAAAAGTTTTTTTTATCTAAGCGAAATAAAAAGACCAGACTTTGTTTGTCCTTAAATTTAATTAAATTGGATAAAACTATTTTTGGGTTCAA
This sequence comes from Himalopsyche japonica, assembly GCA_028555115.1. Lineage (NCBI taxonomy): Eukaryota > Metazoa > Arthropoda > Insecta > Trichoptera > Rhyacophilidae > Himalopsyche > Himalopsyche japonica. The sequence continues at coordinate 438,919 of JAHFWJ010000635.1, forward strand.
TGAGCAGCAACGCACACAGTCAAAACAGTTATTTCGAAATCAAATTATTGCATGAACACGAATTTATGTTACAGAATAACATCGATCAAAGAAAGTACTTAATCAAGATTAGAGTTTGAAACAAAATTATGCTATTTTTACTGATAAATTTCTATCGTGTGTTAAAACGGTCAAAGTTTTACGTCGCTGTTCTTGCAAAATTATGCATGTGGCTCACTTGAGTCAGAAACAATGGTCTATTCTCGCTTTTGCAAAGCGCTCAATTTCGAAACCTACATTTCATCAAAACAGTTAACGCTTTCAAAGTTCTTTGGCATTTTTTGAACCAGTTATGATATCGTTAGCTCGTAATATACTGTTTGAGCTCATAAATAGCGCGAATATGTTAGCTCGTAGTGTATCAGTAATTTTCGCTTTTTTAATTGTTGATAAAAAATACAAAATGATAATTTATAAATTGCTCGTGATCACATTAAACAGAAACGAAATCACATACAGGTACATTGAAATCCTCAAATGTAAACAAAATTTTGTTGTGTTTTTTACACATTTCTGAGGTTTATAATGCTCATGTCGATGTTTCAAGTACCTATGATAACTGCCATATTACATTAATCACCACAATTTGACATTTTTGAGACGAATTTGTTAATTATACGGCTTTATTGCCGTTTTCATTCATATATTAAAAACAAGTTTATAGTAAAACAAAACATATAAATGAAAATTAGCGTAGTTTATTCATTTCATTTTCAGTATAGTCGCCGATACATTGCTTAATCAATACATTTTGTTTCTCAAGCCAAGTTTTAAGAACTTATTTACATGGCCATTAAATGTATCAACGCTGTAATAAAATGTGTATTTTACAATATATCCAATAAAAATTGTAATTTATTATTTTTTATTGTATGTTTATAATTCGTACCATCTCGCACTGTTGCGAATACAAAATAAAAGAAAAAAAAACTTGAAGGCCTTCAATGCATAATTTCATCGTTAGACAAAATTTATTTTGTATTGTTTACCATCAATTACTATTTTTCAAAAAAATACTGTATTTAATGATATTCGAAATATTATTGCAGTAAATGCAAAGAACCATTTGAATATTGGGTGCTAATATGGTTTGCAAATTTATTTTGCACAAGGTCGTTACAGTAATGCGTAAAACAAATAGAATAATAATTGTAAAGATACTGAAAAAGTTAACTGTACTAGTATAAGAATTGTTGATATTTTTTATACCCGGATCTACATTATATATGCATTGAATACCAACATGTTAGTACAATTTAACATCAAGTTATTAGAATTCACTATTCTTCACTAGAATTCACTAAGACAATGTATTATTTAAAAATAGCTTATAAATTTGACGTTTATTTAGATCAAATAACTACTCGCCATCTATTATAAAAAATAAATAATAAATATTTCAATTGATGATAATCGCTGAAAAATTGAAAAGACTCATCGAGATATTTCTTGTATTTTTAGTCAAATAATAAATATTTCAATTGATGATAATCGCTGAAAAATTGAAAAGACTCATCGAGATATTTCTTGTATTTTTAGTCACCGGGAATTTAAATAATAATAATCAGTTGATAATAAGTTGATGAGCGAAACCGATTATGATCAAAAAATATATTGTGGAAATACGTACTAAAATGTGTTTGTATTATTTAAAATATCATGCCTCATACCTTAAAAGTCATCAGTAATTGTTCAATTCTCGTATGCTACTTCATTGTTCCAATTTCATAGTAGTTTTAAAAAAAAAATTGTCTTAACAGTGACATAAGTGTTTTTCAATCATATGTTAAGCACCCACTTTATACGATAGTAACATAATTTTAAGCCGAAGGGTTTTTCTGAAAAATGAAGACGATAACTTTAAATGAAAATAAAAAACGGTTTTTTCATACCTGTATTCATTCCACAATTGTACGTCACATTGTCCATATGTTCTATAATATTCTTAAATAATATTTCAAATCTAAGTTTAGTTTCTTCTTGACAAATATTTTAAGCCGAATATTATTATTTACCGTCAATTTTTTTCATAATATCCATATTGCATAAATCTCAGTCGAAGATATTATTAGAAAGTTAAAAGGCGGTCATAGCTCAAGTGATTGAAGATTTAAATCATATTTTAAATTAACCTTATACAGAACAAGTTCAAAATTTATGTATCCAATAGAATTAAGCAATATTGACAGGTCGGGCTTGAAACTTTAATGCAATTTTATCAATATTGGGACGAAATAAATTCTGCATTTACGTCATGACAGACAGTCAATGATGCCAACCGCTAAAAATGATATCACACCTACATATATGTTATATATATAACATATTATATATCTGTTACATGTTGGCATCGCGCCAGTGCCTGCTAAGGGACGGTATCGAATATTTAATATTTATCAGTTTAGCTGATTTATATAAAAAATGATTAGTTACGAATAAGGTTAAACAATCTCCCGTTAGCGATTATAAATATAATTACTTTCTTAAGACTGTTTTAAAACCTGAGTCGTGGTAAAATTAAAAATAACGAAAAAATTTTACGTAACTGTTCATATAAAGTAAAGAGATGGTACTCAAAAATATGGATGATAGATTTGAAAGTAAACAGATTCAAATATATACTTAATTTATTTCCTACTGAGTTGTATAAAGAAATTAATTCAGTGATCTTGATGGGCATACTTACAGCGTACGTTTCAATACAATTATTATTAAAGTTAAAAATAGGATTTGTTTAAAGGTGTTAACTATCACTCTTGGTGGAAAGGCATGCTATATCAAATAATTACAACTTATCACTTGATGCTCGCGTTGAGTTAAATCGGTCATGATCATTAAATATGTAGTGGAAATAGTACTAAAAATGCGTTAGTATCTTTTAAAATATTAAGATCGAAATTTTTAACACTGTTTATATTCGTATAATTTATCAACACATTGCAATCAGCAGTCTCAACAGTTAAGACGTCAGCAGTCAGTGGGTTAATGGGTGCCGCCATTTGGCACCTTTATTAAATTAAGTTCAATGGAATAAATGTCCATTGAATATTTCGATAATTAATCAATGAAAAGTTTTGTAATTAATCATTTGTTACTTTTCTCCATCACCATAATTGATTAAAAGCAAAATGCCCTAATGCTTACCTACTTACCAAACTGCTGAATGCATCGTCAATTCAGATTGAGAAGCAAATCATTATGTTCAGTTGCATAACCGTTTTACATGCTAGACTGTTCACACATTATTACTCTTCATTATATTATATTATGTTTCATCATTCAAGCGGCAGAATTATTTACGGCATTTCAACGAAATTTTGTGATGATTTATTTTACCGCTTGCCTTTTAATGTCACACACCATAGCAGTGGCATGGAGATATAAAACATATAAAAAAATAATCATTAAAATGAAAAATATCAACAATATATCATTACTCATTCAACATTGTAAGCATCTCTTCAAAACGATAATTGTAGTTCAACTTAGCAAACAAAAGAATTTTGGAATTGATTTATATTTTAACAAAGTTAAAATTTATTGGATCATCTCTTATTCGTTAAATTTTCTTTTATGTATATACGAATATTATTTTAGCTTGGACTAGTATAAATTTAACGAATTTCATGCGACTTTATTTGTAATAGAGGATGAAAAATAATAAAAAAATATTTTATTTTACGGTTTTTACACAAGTTAAATATTTAAACATCAGATTTTAGATTCGGTCTTCTTTTCAAAATACTATAAGGGAGTTCACTGGTAAACTTATATTATTTAAACTAAAACTATAATATTGTAACGAAAAGTTTCTATGTTGAAAGTTCATTGAAATTTTAATTGGGTGCTACGTAAGAATTGAGTTTTAGAAACGTATATTTAAAGTAGTGTGTATCTTATAAATAAAATTATAACGTGTATGTAAAAATATTTTTTTTATAATGACATGACAAGAAAAACTTCAGTATTTGATTTCAATTGTTATTTATTATTGAACGATTCTAATCATTATATATAATTTTCGTGAATATAATTTCCAGTGAAATTTGTTTCACATTTAAAAAAAAACGAAAATTATATTTCAAAAATCATAAAAAATACTTTTTCAGTTCAAAGTAGTTCTCGAAAACGTATTAAAATAAGAACTGTCAAATAGCTTTGAGTTTAAATTTCGAATGCTCGGCTTATGAGATAAACATTTAAATTCAAAGTAAAGTGTAATAGGATGCCATTATGTCATTGAGTTATTTAATTAGATGGCAACTGGTTATTCAATTCTACTCCATACATACAAGATTTTATCAATACATTGACACTTACTTATAAGCGTGGTGTTATGACAAGATACAATACGCGTCAGGGCCCATATAAGTCGTTCTTAGAATGTACATACACATAGATATATTCTTATATGGATGGGTATCTATCAAGATATAAAATAGGTTTATGCCGCCAGTTTATTATCAAAATGTTGTTAAACTTTTTTATTATGTCATTGATTTAAAAATGGAATTTTATGATTTGTACTTTAAATGCGATCGGCCCGTTGCAACTGCATTTGACAAAAGAGATGATAATTTCAATAGATTTGCATTTGTATGAGTACTGTAAGTATGACGCGATATTGAATACATGGTAAATTGACAATGGTGCAGTCTTTACTGAGTTAATGAATGATAAATATTCAGTTCTACGTTTATCTGTGCTAAAACAACATTCATGATTTGCTTAAAACGAAAGCAGTACGTAGCAGTAAATAAATAAGACAACGATTGACTTACTTACTAGCAGATCTCTCCAAACTTTTGAAAAATAAAAGTCAGAAAGTTTTCTGCCTAAAATTTATTTATATATGCATTTTTTAAGACTGGAATATAAATCATCTCCCGCCGTTTCTATTCTGAAATTAAATCGGAACAATGGGCGGCAAAATGTTGGCGAACCTGATTTCGTTTTTACTGCGCTTCGTCCATTTGGAATGAAATGCAGGCGTTGCTTTTTTTGAAAATAGGATTCAGTCTACAGGTTGTTTATGAATGTATGTTTCTGTTTTAATTTTGTAGTGTTCACATCGGGAGATATAAATTCAAAGGAGAAGTATACTTTGCTGATAAAATAATAATAACATAAATACGTTTATTACCTTTATTAGTAACTTTATTACCTAGATTTAAAGAGCCCGCAATTGTGTAAACAACCGAATTATTGAAAAAATAAATTTGTAGATGTATGTCATTTAATTATGTCCGAATATACAATGTTGTAAATGCTTTTAAAGAAAATCTTCATTTTTTTATCTTAATTATTTTATTTGAAAAAAAAATATATAAAGATTTTGAACAAATAAAAGGAATTCTAAATTAAGGCTTTTACTAATTTGGTGTATTACGCGTGCATTGAATTATTCAATAATTTAAAAATAAAAGTATGTTCTTCATATTGATACTGTCTTTATTTCGTATCGACGTTTTTCAAAAATGATATTTTTGAAATAAGTAAAAAACACAGTTAACGTCCGTAGAAGGGTTTTACGACATACAACAAATAGCTATAATATAATTTTCTGACAATCATCAGAGGATCTTATTTCTGTACAAATAACATTAAAATACCGAACAAATGAAAGTTTTCTGTGGTTCATAATAGGTTTTATTAAGTATTATACATTAGTAATAATAAAAAAAATACTCAACAAATAAAATAGACGTTAGTTTCACAAAACAACATTAATTTTACTTTGGTGAGTTGCTTAATATTTCAGGCTATTAATATGGTACTCTCTTGACTGTTTCAATGTCTATTGCTATGATCCTATCAACAATTTGTTTTTTTTCCAAACAATGATTTTGTTTTTTGGGCTTTCTCGACAAGTATTCGTAAAGCGTTGTATATATATATATTTAGGAACTCAAACCATTTGGCTCATAACTAAACCTAAATAATAAATCATTCGTTGTTAAGGAATATCTTGAATATATATTTTGACTGTCTATTCTATACCTTATTTTAAAAGAAAATTGTTTTGTTCGTTATAAACAATGTTCAGTACGTTAATTTAAATATAAAAAAAATGAGTATTTCATTTTTTTCTTGATTTTATTGCACTTCAAATCATCACTAGTAAGAAAAGCGTGTATTCCAATACTGATAATTTTGTATACAAGCAAACAATAGATATTATATTAACCGTAAAACATGACTTTACCTGTATGGTTACCTTACTGAGTTAGTTATTAATCATGTGCATTCACCATAGTTCGTGAATCAAAAGAACGGCTATTTTTTATTTCTGCTATGCACACATCAAAATTAAAGTCGAATTTTTTGTATATTGTATACGCAAGGGTAATCCAAGAATAATTTCTATTAGGTATTATGAAAATTTGCTTCACGCTACTGCCCAAATAAAAAAGCTAGCAAAAGGATAATCATAACTGTACAGAACAATCATTTCGCTAAAAGAAAAGTAACCTTTTTTGAATGATTAAAAATTCTACAATGGATTCAAAAGCAATTTAAATATAATTTGCTACATCTTATAATCAATATAATCTTATATCAATTTAACATTTTATTACATGTAATTTAAAAGAAAAAAACGCTAAATTTGTTACATTATAATAAAAATCACCGTATAAAGAAAGTGCTTATACTAAAATCTGATCTGTTTTATATTTTCCAGATGTAAATTTACGGTTTTTTTGAGTAAAGAAAAAAAATCTTTTTTACTTTACTTAAATTGTACGTACTTAAAAATACACGTTACGATGCACAGCCTGATTTCAATCTTCACATATGTAACTGAAAAACATTTCCTTATTTTAATCAATGAATGGATTTATTCGGTGACGTGTTTTGCAGCTTTCGGGAAATGCTGGATTAACGTCATATAAATTAAATATTAAACAAAAAACTTTTCTATTTTTCTAGATGTATAAATCAAATAATCAGACATTATTACATGCAAAAATTCAATATTTGTCCATGAGGCAGAAAATTAAGAACTTACCAGCTCGCGAGGAATGTTGTGGACTATCACAATAATGTATATAGCCAAGGTCAAAATTATCATTCCGGGACTGATTAAATATTTTTTCAAAGATTAACTGCATAATAAAATTAATTATTCTCTTCTGACAATTCTTAAAATATCCAAATTTCGCATAAATAATGCGGATTTTGCTGGCTATAATAAAAAATATAAATATGCCCGTTTTTGTTAAAAATCTTTACAATAGTGTATAAGGCGTAGCATTTGTATCGCGATTGTAAGCCTAACATTTTTATAAGACGATTTCATTTTGGTTGGGTGCTCTAGCATGCAATTTGTATAATTTCAAGGATTGAGTCAGTATTCTTATGAAAAAAAAAACAAAAGTTTTATATCCTGTGATACGTCTGATATGCGTGACTTTGAGAATTGATTATTATTATTTTTTAATTTACACACTTCGTGGTGAAATCGTGCTTGCCTATCTCATAGTATAATCATTCGAAACATTTTACTGCAAACTTTTTTTTACGTAATTTGTGCGTTTTCAGGTCCACTTAGAAAAAATACTAACGGCTAAATATGCGTGATTAACCAGATAAGTAACTTACATTTTCTATTTAGTATAGCTATCATAATAAACCAACCTTTTTCAATCTTGAAATTACGATTATTGGTAAACTTAAAACGACAAAAGTACAAAAAGATAACTAAACGAAATAGTAACCTGTAGAAAAATACAATATTTAATATAAAGATAAACGGATATATTTATCAAGAATAGACCATCCATTCATCCAGAGAGTCAAAATTTTTGACTAATGGTATGAGAAAGACATTAGTTTCATTTATTTGGTCGGTTTAAAAGTTTCAAAAATATTTGCATACTTTCGTGAGAAAATATGCACATGACAAAATTTAATAATTAATATGAAAAATTGAACACTTGAACAGTGAATAAAGGCTTTCTACAATATATCTCAATATATACCAGGTTTCATTATTACTTTATAGCACAAAAAAAAACATTTAGCAAATTTCAAAAGATCCTCTTTTTGATATCAGAAAAATGCCGTTTTTACTACAACGCACATTATTAATGAACAATAACGAAAAACATAAGCATTCATCTTGAAAGTTGACTAATAATTATTACAAAATCAAGGCTCATGAAGCGATGGCACGCGAACTGTGTGCGGTATCGAAGTACGTGCAGAGGCTCGCATTGTTGTGGAAGTGATCCGATGATTTCATTAGAGAAGAGGTCACTTGATTTTCATTGCCTTGAAAAGGTTTCAATTGCAGTGATCATATCAGCTCACCGAGCTAACTAGCGCGAGCTATCATCTAACACTTGATAAAATACAGTTTGTTGTTAAATAAAAATTATCTTCTAATTGATTTATATACAAATTAGTACCATATTAAAGCATTTTTTTTTTAATTTCATTTATTTGCCTCAAATTATTTACAGTGCATTAACCTACAAAAATGTTCGTACTTAGATACCTAACGTTCCCATTTACTTGTGAATTTCTTACCTCTTAAGCTCGACTATATTGGGTATTTAAGTAATTTTAAGATTAACATGAATTATTCATTCACAAGCTTTCAATGAGATACTGCTTGATAAATAATGATACGTAATCTATCATTTTAAATAGGTTACTAATCAATGTAACATAGTGCAAGGGAACATCAAAAAGTGTTAAAATCTGTACGACTGTATAGATTTAATGACAACACAGTTTGATAGTTTTTGCTTAACGTATTGATAAAATCATTGTATAGAGCAAACATATTAGGAATAATAAATTTAATTTACTTAAACACACTGAGCAAACCAAATCAATTAATTAGATACAATTAAATGTTAATAAAAAATGATTCTAGCGAATATTTGAACGTCTAGAAAACTCGACAACATCATTAGAAAGGTCATTTTTTCCGGTTGTAAGAATGTCGTTTTGTCAGTCTTTAAATGGGCCAGTTTACTTTCGTTACATGTTGCCATTCTTCTTCATACAAAAAAATGTTTACAGTCTACAGACTTAAAATACAATGCATTTTTTTCACCCAAATCATATTTTGAAAGTGTTATGATAGTTTTACGTTTTTTAGCGATGAAAAATTCTTACAACTAAAATTATTTGTATAATAATAACATTACAGTGTTATTTATGTTATAAAATACCCGTTTATAGCTATCATAAAGTGTTATCTCTTTTAAATGATACGTCTCTTTATATTATACAACTCAATAGATATTTAATCACTCTCTGTTTCATTATCAAAATCGCCACATCGTTTTTAGTGATGGATAATGCTTTTTTGAATAATTGACTAACAATAAAACCTAGCCAGGGAAGTTTTATCGTAATCATATTGTTGATCAATTTTAAGGAGTAGCACTTCAACTATTTCACTATATTTATTCTTTCATCTTTTCTGTGATCAAAAAATGGTTGAGCGCTTGAATAACACTGCGATTTATTAAAATAAATTTTGTTCAGAAAATCTTCAAGTGAATATTAGTAGTAGTGATATAAGTATTTGCAACGGCTTCCTTAAATAGCAGTTTTAGAAGTATATAATTGTCACAATAAGGTAAAATACAGCTTTTTACTTAATAATTTTATTGTTTCAAACAGTGAAACAAAAAAATGATTATCATCATAATTCAAATATTAGTTTATCGTGTTATTTTGACATTATAGTAGGTAAGAGTTAAAAAAAATAGCAATAAATCTCTTTCACTTCTTTATTTTTTTTTCGGTCTAATTAAATTGCTACTCTTGCTACAGGTTTTAAAAGTCGTACGGATTAAGATTTTTTTGTTATTTTTTTTTCAAAGCATTGTGAAAGTGATGTAGTCAAGCAATCATAAAATGTCACTGAATACATTGTCTGTTTTAATATAATATTATGCTAACTGACTTGTGTTTTCCGCACGTGGGATGGCGCTGTATATTCGCAAAAGGCAGTGAAGCCTACAGAAAATATTGTAATTATTAATATAGCGGATATTTAAATATAAATTGACTGCAAAACGTCTCCATGTCATTTGAAAATTCCATTTTGTTTTTCAATAAAAGCGTGTAGGTATTATGATTAACTATGTACAATATTTCCTTATAGTTAACGATAATCTTTAATCATCTGCATATACTGTCCAAGGCTGATCAAATTGCTTTCTGTTGACAGTAATATAAAACAATGTTTTGTAAAGTTAGTAAAATAGTTCTTTTTTTGAGATATTTTATATACCAGAACTCCGACAATAGTATTACTTTTCAAAAAATACTTTATTTGTTTCAGATGACAAAGGATTTTTTTTTTATCAAACTATAATTTCTGAAAAAACTGCTGTAATTTTAAAATTTGATTATTTTTTTTCTAGGTAAAAATGAGATCAATTATTTAGCGGTAACCCTTATATTTATTTTGTATTTCTTCTTAATTTTTTTGTGTCGTTCATTCCTCGTAGTTTTTCACAGTGCACCATATTTGTGTTAAAAACGAAAATATAAGTAGAGGCAATTGTTTCATCGGTGAAATTTTTTATTTTATTGTCATTTTAAAGTATGATGATCATTCCTGAATATTGTATGCAATGGTATATCAAAATACAATATAATATATGAAGATTGCACTGATACATTGTTTTAGAAAAAATATTGTGTATCGTTGGGTACTTACGATTTAAGTTTATAAATACATATGAAATGAAATTGGATTTGTTACAAATTTTTACGATTCCACATGTTTTATCACTAACGACCAGGGTTTCGCCTTTCAGTATCTTCAGGCATTATATCACTCGAATGCAACAGAACTGATCCCGGGTCGTTAGTGACAAAGCAATTCAAATTTGATAATGAAATTCCATCAATCACCTTCAGTCGATATCATACATTATAAAGCATATGAAATGTTTATATAAGTGTTTTCCAATATACACCACTGTGTTAATAAGTATGTATAACTTAGCGCTGGATTCATATTATTGAATTTAATTTTGGCAAAACTCTCAAATGAGGCTGCGAGCGGAGGTGACCAGCAGACAACTGCTGCGCAAACAGACCCACACATCGATATCCACCTTACTTTCACTTCTGATTATTACAATACACATTTAGCCGTTACTACAGCACTTATATCCATCCGCATACACATTTAAGAGGCCGATAGTCTGAGGAATAAAAAATGTTCAGGCCCCATAGTCTCTCACTTGCCATTACAATGGTGTGACAGCTTTGCAAGTCGGTGAATGGAGAATTGATATGGATTTTTTACAGCGATATTTACAACAGTCCGATACCGTGGTTATATTACTTATATGTCATCCATTTTGTATGATTTAAAATCGATTTCTTTTTGCTATGTATATGTTCTTTATTGCCATCGGTAGGTTAATCAAAAGTAAATTAATATGAATCAAATTTTTATAAATTTTACATTGCAGTAAATGTAAATATGACACGGTGAACAAATAGCAATGTATTTTAGTTCTAAAATTTAGATTTTTACATCTTATAAAAAAAATTGTAGAACTAAAATACATTGCTATTTTTTCACCGTTTTATAATGAAGTTCTACCAAGTACATAAATGTCAATTCAATTAATAAATTTTATATGCATTCAAAAAGCAAGATTTTTCAACCTTTATCATATAAATACAAACAAATTTAGCACAACGTTTATTTTATTTACACTTATACATTTATTTAATAGCATATAAGATGTTTTTTTAATATAACCCAATTAGAAAAAACAGTGTTGAACACAAATTTACAGGAATGTATTTTTTATAAAGAAAATACGCTGAGCACAAACAAAAATAGCTTTTATATACTGAACGCAGCGAATTTAATGATGTCACAGCGGTCGCAAAGAAAAATAAGAGAATTCTATATATCTAACACGGCAAGATTCGCTTGCCTCTGAAAATAATCGAAAAAGGCATAAAAACGAATCGCCTATTTCGAAAATCTCGGGTGATATCGTCGGTCAGACAAAGGTCTTGAAATTGTCAAAGCAATCCATTGTATTAATGATATACCTTGTGTCGGCCACTATTGTACCCGACTCAAAGAACCTCACGAATTATCGTGGTCATTCAACGATATAACCCGTGGTACTTGTTAGGAAAATAAAATTGCCCTCGTGTACAGCCTTTATTAAATCATTTACGAACAGGCTTACTTATTATGTCCATTACCGAACGAGCCATCTGTACATAAATGCTCTCCGTTTAAATTTATAAACTCATTACGGATCAAAGAAGACAAAAGCATTTTTTAGATTCTTCACGAATAAATACCTTACATAGTAAAGCAATAAAAAAACTTAAATCATATATAATAGTTGCCATGATCTACAGTGACCAATGAACTGTGGAAATATTTCTTTTATAGATAAAAACGACGTAGTAATAAAAAAAATGTTCTTTTTGCTTTGCATGTTACATTTTTTTGTCTCCATGTTACAAAAAAATCTGTTACATATATTTTTTTATGAATTCATATTATTCCATCAACACTGTTATCGGACACGGAACACGGAAACTTTTTTTTATTCAATCATATTTATGACTTAAAAAAATCGGAGGAAAGTATTGATGATTTATAAAATGCTTGTGTTGGTTTGAGGATTGAAACTCGCACAGACATATCATATATGAGAGATTACAAAAAGATTTATCTTAATGATATTTTTTTTTTAGTGTCAAAGTGCTTAAAATACTGCAAAAAATTTGATTATCGTCTGACAGAAATCCATGAGAAAATTCTTACTCACTAGATAAAAACTATAATATTTTGCATATACAAAATAAAATCGCTTTTTAATGGGTCAGTCTGGACACTGATGAAAATCCTTAATATTTTTCTATACTTCTTTCCTACAGCACATATAAATAAATAGGAATACAAACGGTTTCAGTCATAAAGGTAAAACATTCAACAATATTATAAATTTTAATTTTTCTTTCAAAATTTTTGTATCATATTATAAGCTTTTGCCGGATTGATGTCATTTTTAGAAAATATTCAAGTGATATTTGGAATCGAAGAAATGAAAACAAATTGATATCAAAATCATTTTTTGCCTCAGTTTCTAATAGAACCAGAACTCTGCTCAAAATTTCTCTTCCATGCAAATACATATCATTGAACTGGTCTGTCTGCATATTTTTGAATAAATTACATGGAAACTCTTCGTTCATTAATCATTCAGAATAAATTTTAGTTGGACTAAAAAAACCTTTTAAATGTCATACAGCATTGCACTCTGGTATTTAAAAAGAGATATGTTTAATTATCTTAAAAGAGATTTATATAAAAGTATATTTTATCTTCGAGATGCCATGATGTTTCTTTTTAAATAGTGGTGTTAGTTTTTACCGAACTTTCACACATTTTTTCACCAAAACATTTGTATATTTTAAATACATTTGAACATTTTTCTTTCATGAAAACTATAAGATTTTTTCTGTACAATGTCTTGATAATAATTGTAGAAATACTATTTAAGTGATATTTAATTAATTAATGACTCGATTATAAAAAAATTAAAATAATTAAACTGTTTAAGTGGTTTTATATTCGAAATGAGTAATTTTAAGTCGTGAACATATAAATCTTTGACCTTACCAATATATATTATAACAATAAAAATATTGCCTTTCACCCTGCCTCGGCACAACGCTATAAATGTATCTTTAGTGAACGTAAGTCGATTTACCTATATATAATCCGACAACTATATTTATCATTATCTCTATTAATAAAGTAGTGTCGTAGAGACCTAACATTACATATGCTTTTTTCACCAACAATATTTTATTTGAAATGTTCAACGACTAACGAAATATATTACGTAATCCAATTTGGCATGAAAAGTGTTTCCTTTGCACTTAATCAACTTTTCGTATTGGTAATCAAAGTGTTTGTTACATGCAACTTCTTGCTAAATTTACTATTGGTTACAAAAAATACATATTAGAATATTAATGCATTTTTACTTGCAAGTTTTACGTATGGTTAATAGAATAAACACAATGTTGCTGTGTTTGCTATATGGTGCTCTATCGCTATATTCTCTCACGAAACGTTTCAGTGGAAGTACAATTTCTTACAAGCTTTATTTTATAACTAACCTTTTACGGAAAATATTATCAGCTAATAAAAAAATGTGAATTAAGAAGCACTTAAAAACTTGTATCAAATGTTTCTCTTACAAAAAAAAGAGTTACCATATTAAAAGTAATAATGTAAGATAATAATTTGTGTACAAATCAAATTTTATAAAAATTGTAATTCATTTTTTGTAGGAAAAAAACTATAGAATGAAGAAGTTTGGAATTCACTGGATTATAGTACAGCAAAGTCTGTGCCAATCATATTTTTATCGTGAATTAATTACATTCAATTATATTAGAATTAATTGTTATAACTTTAATTGATTAGCTGACTAACCGCCAGACGTATTATCACAAAAAACCGGAAAAAAATCTCGATATAGAACTACGAATTATTTTTTATCATTTCAATCACTTAGAAATATGGACACGTTATATAACCTTTAAATAGTAATAAAGTAAATTTTAAACAACTGCATCTTGAGTCAGATTGAAATTTTAAAATATTTGTATGAATACATTATAAGTTCTTTTTCACATAAAATTTTGCGTCAAATTAAAAAAAAAACGGTTGAAAATATTAATGTGTATTTAAAATTTTATATTCTCAGGTATATAGTTAAGCCCAATTTAAAATAGAAAGGACGTATTCATATTAGATTGACATCATTATAACATGATAGATAAATGTTTTCAAAACATATCTAATTAAAATTAATAAAAAATATAGTCATATAAAATTAATATTTAATTATAAAATAACTGATTATTATGTGGATATAATAATATTACACGGTGAAAAATAGCAATATATTTTAGTTCTACAATTTTTTTATAATATATTGTTGATAGCTATTTCGACTCACACCATCGTCAGAACTATGTTTTAACAACCTAGCTTCTCTCTCTACCCTAGCTCTCACACCATTGCGAGGGGATATTGCCTTCCCGTAATAAAACATATCCGTTCAATATTTGAGCTTATTGAAATAGCTGCCTGTTTACTTACATTTACTTTTAAAAAAAGATTTTTTCTGCTAGCAGGAAATAAGCTAGGTCGTTAAAACAGAAGAGAAGATGTATTGTGTACCTTTTCTACGCAGCTATATATATATAAGCAAATGTACGTTACAACATAGTTCTGGCGATTGCGTGAGCCGAAATAGCTATCAACTATATCTCATAAAAAAAATTGTTAAAACTAAAATAAATTGCTATTTTTTCACCTTGTAATACAATAATATTATTTAAATCATCATCAAAATCTGAAAAAGTCTTTGCTATTTTTAATCAGATGATCTCCATCAAAAAATATCACTCAATATTGCATCAGTTTTATATTATTTGTTGTATAATATAATTATCAATAGATTCACAAAAATTGGTAATGTGAAGATGTTTCTCGTTTACCGCACCTCACTTAATAATATCTGATGTACTCCAAGCCAGGATTGTTTGTCTAAAAGACGGAGATATTGTCTCGTGTCGAACACCGTCAGCGGGAATTGCTCAAGTTCTTAAGCGACTCTCGTCTCACAACGGTCCATCGGAATCGCCTCTTCGATTATGCACTTGTTGGTTCGATCAACCTTGCCATATTTCATTGTGAACCCTAGTAATGATCCGTTACATGATGTAACCTTGTACTTGGTCGATACAATGCACAATATATACGTGCCTACATGCGATCATCAATCTAACCTTTCATGACTCTTGAGATTCGAAAGAAAATGCAAACAGATTATAAGTAATCGATAAAACTGCCGGTACACGGTACGGAATCAGAGAACCAATATAATTTACTTATTATTATGTAAAATATAAAATAAAAATACTTAAATCAAAATTATAATATTATAGACGCATTATATTAAATAATAAAAACACATTTTTACTAATAATTTCCAGGTTGTACTTTTTGATAAGGACCGGTTTTGCTCTTACCATACCTTTCCATAAAAAAGTGATAGTTTACACCTTAAAATTGATAATAGTTACAGTTTTTTTCTAAAATTGCCTTGGACGGTGTAATAAGCTTTTTTATGTAATTGTTTTTATGCTATGTTCACCCCAAATATGAAGCATTTGGCTTACTTATTAAAATATCACAACACATTATTTTTGTCTTGAGAATTGCATATTTCTAAGTATCTCAATACTTTTTTTTCCAATGGTATAGAAATAGAAAAATAAGGCTATGTCAATATTAGTTGTGAGTCAATTAACTCGCTACGGCTTATTTTTAAGATCAAAGAAGTCTGGGTATTTAAAGGCATCAAAAAATCCATGACATCAATATGAAATCAATAATTCCAAAAACTTCCATCACTAGAATTCGACCGCATGACATTCGTAACTAAAGTCAACGACTGTGCCCACTGCACTACGCAACCGGTATTACGTGAACAAGTAGTTTGGCTATTTTTGATTTAATATCATTAATGATTCTTAAAACAGTATCTAGTCATTTGTTTTAGAAATATTTTTACTCAATTTGATTTGAAACGATACGTATGATGCATTTTCAAACATACGAATATAAAACTTTTTTTAAGTTGTAATTTTATTTAGCAATCCATTTAATATTGACGCTATTGTTGCGTAATAAGGATATCGGTGATGAATTCATGTCAAATATATTTTGCTTTTGAAATCATGAAAAAATTAATAAATACTGTATTGTTGATATGATTGGTGCTTACCCATTTCTATGTGGAAGTAAACCAATAATTATTTTGGACTCAGGTCATCAGATGAGACGAAGGAAGTAATTTGAAAGCAAAAATTATTAGATGCAAGCCGTGATTATGATTGCGTGTAACGTGATTTCATGTATCATCTTTAATTAAATGTATTCTTGTTTTACTCGAACAGCTAGCTACCGGTTTTTATGAAAAACAAATAATATAATTATAATAAAAAGTTTGAGTACACAAAAAAGACATGACGTGTTTACGACATGATTTTTTCCGTTCACCTAAAATGGGATAAAATGTTTGAGTATGTATAATATGTATGAAATATTTGTATTCTGGTTAATTCGTACAATATTTTTTTCAATAAATGTAATTTGAAAATATGTAAATATTTGAAGTAATTTTAATTTATTTAGTAATTTTCCTGATCATTTTTTCGATTCAGAAGATCGTTGTAATGCACTTGAGATAAGATCGTTTTAGACCTGTGTGAAAAATATGTCATATATATATATAGGCCAATATTACTCGAAAAGGATGAAACTACGTTATCATAACTAATTTGATATTTGAATGTAGAGCATAATATTACGTTAGCAGCGAATAATGATACCAGTCTATAATTTTCATTGCAACTTTAAATCGTGTAATACGTAATGACAAAATAATATTTTTTCTTGCCACCGTGTAAATTAAATCACTTAATGAGTTCTGGTTCTAAACCGGTTGCTGAATTAATCAAAGTGAAGGATCTGGTGAGAAAAGGATTACATGTTACATATTCACTTTTTTGAATATCAGATTGTTAAAATTTAATTATGCTTAAAACTTTCAAATAAAACAATATATTGATGATTCATACCGCACAATTGGATGTTGTATTTATATAACGAAACCTTTACATTGGTGTTCACGCAACATTACGTAAAACTATGAAATATCGACATTATAATGTGATATATCCTTTTGCAGCTATGTGCGAGGATTCAATGATTTGAAAGGATGCTTTTCGAAAAGTTGGCAGCCTTGACTTTTGAATGCTGTTTACCTACGGAAAAATTAATCTAACACACGTTGTCAGACTTCCAAGCAATTTGTACATGTCCATAACCAACAGGTTATTCTTATTTATTTATTTATATGACACACTCTATTTGCACAAATTATTCCAGTTTAACTGTTTCATATCTTACTTACAGGTTATCACTAAAGAATAGTAACAAATAATGCAATATCAAAATATTTTTTACATTATACTAATAAAATGCAAATTGTTAAGGAAAACCATTTTAATTTTTTCAATTAGCAAACTTTTATCAGATTTAATTACCTGTATACCCTATACTTTGGCTTATTGACTATATAGGGCTCCGCATATTGACTAGCGGGTTCTGTATTAGAATCTTCGCAAGGTAAATTCTAATCATAAATTTTTTCCTCAGATATTCATAATTGTAAAGTTGATTCTACCGCACTCAATAATTAAAATCTCACTTTATTATTATTCCATATAAGTGAGAAATATTATTTTAAAAAAATGGCAATTTGCGTTCAAAATATTGTACAGCCATTTTGTAGCATATCAAGAGACTTAATTATGGCAAACTTTTACAAATAAATTTCCCAAGTTTTGCATTTTGGGAATTGATATAAAAATTATATAAATGATGATTCAAATCTTTTCTTTAATACAATATAAGCTTCGCGATGAAATTGACCGCATTATCAGAATATTTGCCCCGAAAATTGTGTCAAAAGAATTTATTTTCATGTAACATTCCATACATTTTGATTAGATTAAAATGTTATCACTAATTTTGAACAATACAAAATAATTATGCAGCCAAAGTTAATATCAATATAAAAACTCCGATAAACAACAATCTCTTCAAGTTTTTCGTGTGACATTTAAGATTTTTTGCATCTTGACCGAGCGTACTTTTTACGTAAGAAATCTTCTTAAAATCCTTTTTCGTTATTTATTAAAAAATATTACCAAAGCTGTATTCATAAATTCGAAATCAATTTTAATGATTTCTTAGGAGCAAAAACTCAAATATGATTAAAATAAAGCACACCTATTGATATAAGAAATAATATTCTCTCTCATAGCAACTCGCAAGGATTTCAAATAAAAGAGATAGTAAGTTTTCATTATACCATTTTTTATTTTTGAAATTTGCTAAGATTACATATGTCGAATTTTGAAATAAAACTTTATATTCTAAAGAAAGGTTTCAAGAAGTCATACACTTCTATATATTTTATCCTTTCTTCTATTGTTAAATTTCACTGAAAACTTCTCTTTTTCTCTTCATTACCTAAATAAAGAAAGTTTTTATACTTAACATAATCATTATTTTAACTCGTAAATCAACAGTACTCTCTACTAGTCATTAATCAGTTTTTATTTCATAGCCGGTAAGAATAAAATTATCGCTGAGAACTCTATTCATATTTGCATAGTACCTAATTTGGTGTGAAAGGATTTTTTTTTCGGTAAAATATCTCATTTTATGATTCAATATGGTTCTTCATAGGACTTCGCACAGGAGCTTGGTCGCTCTCATTAAATTATATTTGTAAAATTGACACTGGATTTTTCATCTCGTTAGTACTTAATAATAAAAATTCTTCGTTAGATAAACATGTCAATTTATACACGGTACAAATAAAATATTATGTGCAGAAAACGACGAATCATATTTTTAATTTATAAAAAATATCTTTAAATACTCATAATTAATTTATCATTCTACACATATATAAAATATCTATTTATACCTGCTTATTATCTCAGACATAACATATATTAAGTCAGAAAACACATCAGCAACTCAACTTTAACAAAAATACATTCTTATAAATGATCTACAATAAAATAGCTTTATTTAGCTGTTCGCTAAAACCAGCCGCCCGTGTATGTAGCACAACTTACACACAGTGTATAAAAATTGATATAATGTGCAGGCACGGTAATCAAAAAATTTTACAGCCATCAACATTTTCAATTTCAATATAGATATTTAAAAAAAAAAAAAATTCATAAATAATTTCTACCGTTCCGCCACGAGGCATTTCCATATTTCGCTTATGTACATAATGCGGACACAGCCAAGTTTTATGCGAAAGGGTGTAGAATGAATTTTGATTTTTCAGCACTCTAATTGTATTTAGCAAAATGAAGTTGTAGTTATATATGGTATATAAATGTATGTAACCCATTAGAATGTAATTGAATAGAAAATTTCATTAAATGTTTTAAATGAAGACATATTTTCTGAATCGATTTACGATCTGAAAAGATATTGCTGAAAAATCTTAGAACAAATTCTATTAAGGATAAATAAAACAAAATAGCACTATTAAAATTTGTTCATGTATTTTTGATATACTTACATCACCCCGTACTCTCTGCACAAACTCAATAATAATACTTAAAAGTACTTACTTGCAAATTTTTATTAAGCGTCATAAATACGCGAGAAAATATTTTACACATTATATATATATTTAATGGGTAAGAACATTGGCGTAATGAATTATGTTTATCAAAAATTCGATGTTAGTTTAACACAAAAAAAAGAATTTTATAATTTTGTCTCTAACATTTTAAGGTGGTCAATTGTGATTATTACAGGTAAAATTAAACCATTTTATTTTTATGTTCAATTAAAAATATTGTGAACAACGTTTTTTACCCAAAAAATCGTGATTGGAATTCATTTTTGTTTTCAAAAGAAACAAATCGGATTCGGCTTGAGAAGAGGGCTTAGGACCAGTGTTCCTTCTAATTTATAAAAGGCTGTGCGTGCAAAAAAAAATATTGGTTGTGCAACTTTGAAAAGAAATTAAAATGTTTGTCTATCCCACAACGGTTTATAGATCTACTTAACGGAATGGTCAATTTTTAATGCCGATAAATAACAACACTATATTATGTAAATTAATGAGTGTAATTTTTTGTGCGCACTGTTGATTACAAATCTATTAAGATGTGTGCGAGCTTCGGAAGCTTAGAGGTATCTCTGCATGAGACACCCTGGTAATGTGTACAACTTTCGATACATAATGTTTAGACATAACACACACTAAACAGTGTCTCAGTTATATATGCAAAGTTATAAACATGAAAATATATCGTTGTCTAAAAACTCAGCCAAAGATTTCTTATTTAAAATGATTTATTTTGAATACTCGGAAATAGGAAGATGACATTGACGAAACTTAGATCTTATGAGAGAGTTTTATAGCCTTCGAGTTTTGGTTTCTCTATTTTGCATAGGTTAGTCTATCTAAATTGTATTAGACTATCGTAAAAAGTTGTCAACATTTCTATTTGCTTATTCTATCAATTATATTTTTCGCTCGTTGTGTATACATATAGTCATCTTGATGTGTTGTCAATGATACGATTATTGCCAAAAATTAGAGAAAGGCATTTGTTTGCGCGAGTATGTCGCTCTCATGGCCATCCTCACTTAAAAAATCCGATGAATAACAGCCGAAATGTCAACTTATATAACGCTTGCTTAGGCGTTCATAGAAAAAATCAAAAACTAGCAGAAAAGCGCTTCATTATAAATCAACAGTCTAATTTTATTTTACAAAATTGCAAAGGATGTACAGAAAAAATTAGCCTACACCCAAATGTCAAGTGACTAATAGCGAATAATCGAAGCCGTCCGCCCATGATATATCCATCGGCGTCGAATACTGTGGGCATCGGCGGTTTTGGAATAGCGTCGCCGCGAATGCCACTTACCCACGGAGCTCTCGAACTGCCAATAGGCGGCCGACGTTCTCCTACTCCGCCAGCTCGCGAAAACTCTGAATCTCGAGTGAAAAAACCCGCTGCGGTCAGTCGCGTTAATGCAACCGCACAGGCAACAGCCAGGTCGCGTTTAACCTCGCGTAAATTCACCTGAAACTGAGCCAAGGAGAAACTAAGTCGTCTTGTGACTTGCATCGCCGGTCTGAGCGGTGACCGATGTTATGCAATTTACAGTGCGCCCGTGAAATATAACACAATTCTTTTTGGAGTAACTGTGGGTAAATCTTTACGTGAAAAGTGCCTGTGAACTGCCTGCTTTCATTGCGCTAAGTTTTTTTTTAAGTAAGCGCCCCTTAGGGGCTGTTCGCGCAATCAGCGGGCAGGGTGAAAATCAAGAAAATAGTCGTGCGTATTGACGTGACAAATGAAGACATATTAAGTGGTTATTTCAAATGTATAGTTTTAGCAAAATTGTGTCGAGTGATCGATGACAACAAGGTGAATTTTAAATAAATACAAAATTTTTCTTATAAGACTTAACATTTGGATGAATAAAGAGTTTTCATATTGGTTTGAATAAAAATCATTAAAATCTTCCCATCAACTCGTACTATAAAATTACCGTGAAAAGTCAAATATTTTTTCTTATCGTATCATATACAAAATATCTTAAACAAACTACTTGAGAAAACTGGCTTTGTAACAATAAATATTAAAATATATCCCTTATTATACAAATATTTTTCCATTCAAATTTTTAACATCCAATCGCCTAGCTGTTATAAAATATTCTAATTAAGTCCAATAACTGTTGTATGTTTTTAATGAGTGTGAGAAATTTCAAACTTTTGATAATTTTTGAATACCGTTACAATATCATAATTTAATTTTTGTATAACATGTATGCTAATTTGTTTTTTATTTCTTTTCCAGCAAAAATGAGAATAATTTTGCCGCTTGTCGTGTGGCTAGCGCTAACCACTACAAATGTAAGTTCGGAAACTGATTTTATTATTTATTTAAAATATAAGACGTGTAAGTATGAAACCGAAATGTCAAAAAGTGTGACAACCTGATAGAAAGTCAATCATGACATGGCAACCGGCAGTTATGTAAAAAAAAAATATGAAATTGGTTCGAAAAAAATTGACTAATGTAACCATTTCATACAAGGTATATTTAGTCTCATTCCATGTACCTATAAGCATATTTTATTTATTCAACAATTTCATTTTAAAAACCATTTACTCGTGAATTTATAATCAATCGCATAATTGATTTATTCTGTCCTTCAATAATCACTTTAGATATGGGCTTATTTTTCTTAAAATCAAAAAATATCTTAATATTTTCTCGTGTCGATAGTTCCAAATTCACATAAACCAACTAACTAGATTCCATAAATGTTTACGGCCAAAAAAAAATATGGTGTAACTAATCATTTAGATTGATAGTTTTATCAAAATTTCTGAATTAGTTTTATATGAAATAACATTTCATCATAAGAAAGCGTCGCTTAGGTTTATTTAAGTATTTCTCATATTTTTTAATGATTTTCACAAGACATATGGTGATGCATATGAATAATAGCCAAAATATTTCAATTTGGTGGTATTTCTCCTTGAGAGTTTTTTGTAATTTTACTTGGAAGAAAAAACTACACAGAAAATGATATTTTAAGTTATTATGATTGAGAAATATTCAGTGACTGAACAGGAGGAAATTGGAATTTTGTAAAAAAAATATTTTTCGAATAACCGTGACGGAATTTTAAGTTTATTGCTGATTTCATTCATTTTCGCGAAGTAAAAATCAGTTTACTGGGAAAATTTGTTGACTCTATCAATATCTTAAAAAGCAAGACCGCAAAATTCCGATTCGATGACAACATAACGTGTATTTTTTTCACTTCATTTTATCTCACGGGACTGACGGAGCAGCTCGTCTTTGTATTGCCACTCGTCTCAACGAAATAAGATTAAAAATGAATGACGGTTCATAATTTGCAATTAGAAAGCAAATGTGGGAAATTGCGATGAACTCAGCAAAAACCATTGTAGAAATTTAAAAAAAGCCGTGGAATTTTCGACCGCTTTTAATTGAATTTGAATATTTTTCACAGAGAGCTCGGAATGGAAAACCGTTTGTGTATTTTTAAGCTCTGTTAACATTCTTAAACAACGTTCATTGTTTTTTACACATCCACTAAGATTTTAGCACTCATACTTAAATTGACATATCATTAAAGCTTATGATAAAATTGAAATAAAAGTGCTATATACTGGATGGAATTTTAATATCTTTCATTAATATATATACATATATTTCTTTGTTAAAAGTAAGCAAAAATCTTTTAGACCATTGAAATCTTAAAAGAATAGGTTAGACTTTATTCCATTAAAATTTCTGAAATAAAGTATTGCAAAAATATTCAAGAAAGTAAAATAAATATTATTTTTTCAATTCACAACTATTTGTTATTTTACTCTGAAATACAATATTACTATGAAATAGTGTGTTCGTGTTATTAGCTACTGCTGCAAGTTTATAGCGAGGTAGGTACTTGACGTGTATTGATTTATATGAACATAATGTTAAGCAACATTTTTCAAGTAGATACCTACGCCTAGAAAAAATGTTGGGTAAGAATACGTCTGGGTATGTAGCGACAATATTCAAGAGACACCTACGGGCGGCTAAGACGGAAACCTCTTATTGTTTCGCGGCTACGTGGGAGGAAGCACAATGGGTTTTTTTAATACATAATTAGGTCGAGATCAAAATGATACTTGTTTGTATTATGGTTTCGTTATGCCAATAAATACTTTAGTTTATGACCTTTGGTAATATTCGCTTGTTTGCAAGGAATTGGCTAGAGCATGGTCAAAGACTATGTATGGCATAGAGGTACCTGAATATTCTTAAAAATCACATTCAGTAGGCGAATAAAATTGTGCAATAGATAAGAATACGCCATAAGTAAGCATACACGTAAAGTATTTAAATTAAATAGTATAATAAACAAACATCTACGTTCAATAACTTAGCATAATATTTGTAAACAGAAACAAACTTATTGACCATTGACAACGTATTGAATACATAGTAATATAAACAAATTCAAATTTTGAGGGAGGAGTTCAAAAAAAGAAAAAAATTCAAAGAAGAACTTAACTGAGAATGTATTCAGTAGGCAATCTTCTAGTGCTACATATTTTTCTATTTTTGACACAGCCTTATATTAATAGTTTTATAAAAATTAAAGAACTGGAAAGATATCAGTTTGCTTTCATTTATTCTTTGTGGAATAATATAATTTTAAAGTGAAGACATTCAAATTTTTATGCAAAAAAGTAATATATTTCTATCAAATATATACATTTCCAAATAACGATTAAACTCATAGGATAAAAATACGGCTGCATATCGCACGTGTTAAAACACAGCAAGCTTAAAATATAATACCTTAATGTGATTTGATGCAAAATGGTTTTCAAATGAGTTTCATAATTTAAAGCAATTAATTTATGTGTCTTCGTGATAATAATAAATAGCTGAAAATAACAATCAATAATACTACACTGATCACTAGGAAACGGTAACATATTAATAAGTTCATTAACATTTTGGTTTTATTCCACAAAGAAAACGGAATGATAGCTTTAATTATATAATTTTAAATATCAAATGATGAATATTTAAATAGAAAGTTTCACAATAATGTGAATACGTTATATTAAATTGAGGATAAATATCAAATAGTAAAATTGTTGCTAGATAGATTTTTTAATTATGAAAACGATTCATTCGTTATTTTTCTTTTTGTACAGTATATATTTAAATTTAATATTTCGTCAATGCAAAAATAGTGTCGTTAATTTTCAATCAATAGATGTCGCCGTCGAAGAAGCTTAAATATCAGTTGCACAATTCTTCTACATTATCAATTTGTTATTGGACCAGGTTTATTATATTTATAGTCATCAAACATTAAGGAAACTAACAGAAGACTGATTATTGTAGTCACCTTATGACGTTGCTTTATTTATTTTTTATTTTTAGACATGGTTACAGAAAAATATCGATGTTTGAAGAAATTATCAACTCATTAAAAAAGATGGATCGTTGTAATGTTTAAAATAAGCATTTTTATGTGAAACATATAAAAAGGAAGCCGGTGCTATCTTTATGTTGTTCTGAATACTTTTTTGTGATTTATGGAAATTAGTTTGCAAAAAATACTTACGTTTATTGGACCATAAATTTTCTTATTTTACGATCACTTTCAATTTCAAATCAAAATCAAACGAAATTTGCTAAGATTGCATATAATTACCGAAATAAATCGTATCAAAATATATCCATGTTGCATGAATACTAATATTAAAAAGATGTTTTGATTTAGAACATGATACACTTTCAAAATTTTTAAAGTTTAAAGTTTATATTTAAATTCAAAATTAATGTCTCAAAAATTCATTATTGAAATAGTCGGTTTTATGATTCAAAACTGGTTCTTTGATTGTAACTAAATAAAATAAACATCGATAGCTACTCAAAGGTCAAAAGTGTTGATGGTGTGTTCAAAAACCAAAGTCGATATGTTTTAGAGAGCGATACTTGGCTGATGTAGATGTGTATGGAAGTCCCGGCCTTGCCTTGGAAAAAATCCCAACCGTAAATTATCAATTTCACCACGAAGAAAATATACAAGGCATCGCGCGAAGACACAACATACCGGAGCCGTAGCGTAATCATATAGTATTATACGATTCTCTCATCTTTCCATCATCATCATTAGCCGGCACCGATCTAATTCTGGGTGAATAAATTCCCAGTGACACTTGGGGTGACTGGTAGTCACTTGTGCTGGGTAGCTTCGTTACCCATCCCCACAGAATATATTCATAACATCTATTTCTTTATTTAAAATATACATAGTATCAACGCGCAAGTGAGATGTCATACAAACTTTTTATTTTATTCTCATATTAACTGATTTTCTATTCTATTATACTATTCATATATAAATTACTTATTTATAAAGCAATTGAATTTAAAGAATATCTATAAATATTTGACATAAAATATTTTATACTACAAGCATCAAATGATTCATTTCTACTATTGTGAAAAATATTTTGAAATCAAATTTTTGCTTACTGCAAAATTTCCCTCAGATTATAATTTATGATTACGACTGAAGGTGCTTGATGGAGTTTCAATATCAAATTTGAATTGTTACAACTTTGCACGACTTCACATGTTTTGTCACACGGGTTTTGTCTTTCGGCATGCCGAAACATGTGGAATCGTACAAAGTTGTAACAATTCAAAATTCACTCAGATTGTTTAACTTATTGGATTTTTTTGGATCTAATTTAAATAAGAAGTAAATTTTACATCTTCAATATTAAAACTTTTGAACGAATAAAATAAAATTCATCAAAAATACACCCAAAATTACAACCAAACAAAAGGTTTAAGGTTTTCGATCTTATAAAAAAGTTCGTTTAGTTTTAATACAAGACATTCTATAATTACATTTGTCCTCTGTAAGATAACGACACTGATCATAACGATAGCAACGTCGACGCCAGGCTGAGGACCTCATCATAAGTCAAATTCAGTTCCGGGATAGGATAATCACACCAACTCGTTTCTACAAATAAGGATTTAACCAAACTTATTAGCTGTCGATACATTTTTTTCTCTTTGCCCCGGCGTCACACTCGATTTCCTTCTCGTCAGACTGTCGCGTGGGTGGTGAGGCCTCGACTCTCATTCGATTTTATATTTTCACGTATCGAATGAATGTATTACATTATCTCATAAGAAATATCACCAACAGGTTTGAGACTACGTGATGTGTGTGGGAAGGAATAAAAATGAATCTGTTGACAATGAGTAGTAATTGTCGATTCAATCCTTGAAATTACAATTAAGTTGCAGCCCAATTATACTGATTTTTCTTGGGATTGAAATGAGTATTTTTTCGTTTACTTGTATGATTCACAGAAAAACATATTTTACAATAATTATGTAATAAGCAAACTCTTTAATTTCGTTTTGAATTGATCTAATGAAAATAACTTGTTCGTAAATTATTTGAAAAATACTGTATAAAATAACTATTGACTAAAAAGTAGAAACACATTTCAGAATAAAATAAAATCGTGTACTTAAAATCTTGAAAAAGTCAGTTACCAGTAGTGTGAACAATATCAACTAAAATATCAATTGAACAAAAATACTAATTATCATTTTTATGATATTTATCTCAAATATGTACTATTTTTTTAATTGATGTAATTCATTACAGCGTAAAACTTTTAGCAAAAAGAATATGATATTTTTATTTTTAAATGTTATTAATTCATCAATAGTTTTGCTGAAAACAAAATATTTATGTTATTTATGTAAACGTTTTAGTTACTTGCAATTTGACATATTTTTAACAAAACATATAATATGGTAATCCGAATTGCAGAAGGTTATTTCAGAGTTTTATTTACGAGTAGCAAACAAATCGTTTATTCTGAACTATTGATAGAAATATTATAAAGCTATAAAAATTGTAATTATCTATGAAGCAATCATAGTCAAAGATTTTGATAGGTAATGACGAGTGTATCCTCAAAATATGTAAATAATCGTAGCTGCTAAGTGAAAACATTTTCTTGGAAAAATAAAACCTCAAGGAATCAACTTTTATATCAAGGGGTTTCATTCAAAACTCTATCCGCGTTGCGCTAATTATTCCTAGCACGTAACAGTCGCCACATTTTGGTATTGTTCAATAATTCTCCATTGAAACGGTGTCGGCATTTTAATGGAAACTTTTAAATATTTGTCGCCTTTATCCGCTACCGTATTTATTTATTGTACAAGAATACTTATAGTATCGAAAAAAAACGGACGCTAAGCTCTATTAATAATTTTAATACCAGAATACAGTGTCCGAAAACAGCTCCGTAGTTTAAATATCACAAGAACATTAAAGCAATTAATTTTTTTTGGATATAATAATATATACACTTTTGAAGAAATGCGAATGATTGATGAAATATATCACATTTGTTCATACCAAATGTTTTTGTAAATGCATACATACTATTGGATAAACCTACAAATATAAGTTTGTCATTGTCTATGGTGCAAAAGTCATATTACGAAAAATTTCATAATTTGATTTAAACATATTATTTATTAAATTTAATATAAGATGTTAAATTTATTTTCGTGTATGTAAATACTCCACATTAGAAGAGCTCGTATTTCAAAAATTATTATTTTCTAAATATATATTTACGGAAAACTTTTTTATGAATAGATTATGTCTCCAGTAGTATTTCCAGTATACATTGTTTTGTCAGAAGGACTGGAATGTATTTATCAATTGTAAAAATTCAAATCCAATTTTCGGTTGTTTATTATACAAACAATTTTTTGATATCATAAATAATTACCATCCAAACGAAAAATTGTATCGTTTATTATATTTAAAGCAAAAAATCTCGGCTAGAATATTCATGATCTAAGTAAAAATACCGCCTAATGGATTTATCATATCATTTATTTGTCATTAGACTACACTAGCCACCTAAAAACGCGTTCCCATTAACATAACTGTCAACAACCTTTATCTGATAAACCAATTAACCGGTACTTATGAACCTATTTAAACTATGCTAAATTGAAAAACCTGATTCAGTTGTCTCACAATTGATTTGATTATGACACAGGAAGTATAATGAAATTTTATTTACACACATGACTGACAAATTTTCGTGCGGGTGGTCTATATCTATATGTTTAATTTTTTTAGTCAGCTCACTTGTGACTAAAAATATTGCTTAGTTTGATAGCTCTAATGTTTTTTTTATTTATAGATGTTCTCTGAAAAGTGTTATTAGATTAGATATATCTTTCTCAATAATGATCCAATATTGAAAATAAAAACGAAAGGTATACATTTGTTTTATTTTTGTCAACACATCATACAATATATTGTATGATAAGAGAATATTTGCAATTTTTAAAGCAATTTGAAATCAACGCCATTTAATAAGAATGTCTTTATATGTATCAAGACTTTTTTCGTTGGTTTCTTGTGATTGTTTAAAGTTTTAATTCAATTTGATATAACTTTTGTAAAAGCTTATCGCTTGGACACAGTTATCATTAGATTTTGTTTGTTTAACAAGCTCAAAGAGAATCAAAGTTGGAACCAACAATATCCTAAAGAAATTTTTTTATCTTTCAAATCTAATACTATCGTTAAGAGGTATTGCTGGTTTATGACTATGTAATTAAATAAACGTTATCCAATGAAGTTGAATGTCTGTTAAATATAATGCATTCAATAAAATTTTATCGTGGCTGTAAAGCGATCGATATTTTTATATGCCAGGAAGTTCCCACGACGGTTGCATCCCGGCGTTCAATTTTTCATATCAAATTTTTAATTTGATGTACACAAGTTAAGACGAAGATATGAAACTCCTCCTTGGACATACGGTCGGTCGTTAGGGCCTTATAAAATATCGCTAGAAATTAAAACCGTTGCTTTTCTTAGAGCCTGTATTTCAAAACGCAATTATCCTCCAGTACATTCGTGGTGCGAATTTTATACATGAGGTTGTCGACCGGCTGAAACCGTGGAAGCTTTTTTCTCATTAAATAGACAATGAAAATAATCAAAGTTCGTGTTAAGACGTATATATCAATCAGATAAGCGACGAGCAGAATCGACTTAGTGGCTCATTACTAAAAAATATTAAAAAAACGACACTGTCAAAACAAGAAAACGATATAAATGTTTACGTTTTTTAATCCTTTAGAAAAAATCGTTAAGTGATGACTGTATGAAATCCTCATTCCTTAGATTGTCTTCGTTAATTCTCATCCATAAAAAATTGTTATCACGTTTATTCGCTACACTTAAATAGCACATCAAATAATAATATAAGATTTTTCAAAATATTCTTTCAGCCAGTCGCCTTAAAACTTTTTTATATACTCATTCGTTTCGCCACACGACATACACATTTAGAAAATTATGAATTAAATAAATTGAACCCAGCTATTTTGATTGTCGCTTAATTATTGATTTTATTGTTTTCTGAAGCGTTTCTATCAAAAAATCTCTCACCCGAAAATTTATTAAAATTAAAGTTAATTTCAATAACTTAGTTTTTTCAATTAATAAATTTGACACGTTACCTTATTTTTTCATTCATAAACAAATGTCTCCAAGAGGTCATTATAAATGAAATAATTAAGAATATTTAATTGTTTTACCATACATTAAAACTGCAGCTTTCTATAATTTAAACATGTAGACAGTTTTATAAATAACAGTCACAATTATTTATCAATAATAACCAAATAGCACAATTATAAAATTTAAGAAATTACCGGCATGTTTACCTTTGATACCTAAGGTTAAATTTAATATCTGGCATTTGTAATTATTAGGTCATTAGACACTCATTTCTGAAAAAATATTACGAAAAAGAAATCGGCGCTTACTTTTCCAATTGTCTTGGCATGCTTCACGTGAAGAGGTTTTCGCAAAACTGTCAACAAACTAAGAAAATTTTTTAATACTCACAAAATATGCAACTATGGAAATTGTGACAAGGTTTAATATTTGAAATATTTTTAGAAAATTATCATTGATTAACATTTGAAAGATTTGTTGAATATTTTTCACAATATTTTGATTCTAAATAACAAAGATATATTTGAGAAAGAGGAGATAACTTTAAATGAATTAAAAATATTTTAAATGATCAAAATAAAGGCACCAACAGGATTCGTAAATATTTCGTATTTAATACGCTTTTAAAATATCACATTTTCTTTCAGCATAAGGGGGAAATTTTATATAGAAAACCTAATTGATTAGTTGGTGAATTTCGTTTTAATGCTATAACAAAAATTTCAATATTTGGATTATTAATTATCGGTTATTGCCGATTATGAACTTAATCACGTTTATTTTTTTGTTAAGATGGTAAAAAAACAAATACAGCTACACACACCGTACTTAACCTCCAAAATCTATTTTAAACGGTTAAAATTACAGTTGAGTACATTCATTGATTTCTGGCACCTTGAATATATACATATATACAAATAACTTCCTTATTGCTTCAATGTAAAGTATCTAAAAGGTACATAAAACGATAATGTTTTTTCTTCTTTGATAATCATTTGATGATACAATACCACAATTAAGAACAATGCGAATGAAGCAAGCGCGTACAGATGTATTAAAATTTAAAAAAATATACATAAATCAGATAGCTTGACTCCATTATGTCAATAGGTTAAGTGTTATTATTCTATTTTAATAAAAACAAAGTATTGTACAATAAATATTCTCAAGAAAAATATTGCGATTGTTTTAATCGAACCTTTCTTAGAGTTTTATTTAGTTGATTAGATTCAATATGGTCTTTTTTTCTGTTCTGATAGTTTAAAAGATGAGGTAAGTATTTTGAAAATATTTTTTAGCCTTCCTATATATAGATATATATTTACTGTACAGTAAATAGTTGTGAGCCCTTCAGATCGCAACCAATCGTTGAAAGTGCCTCATTATAAAATACAAGTATGCTTTGAATGGTAAATATTTAATGACGCCTTCCTTATACATCTTTACCGTACGAAGAAGATGCTTGAAGAAAACCCTTGTTATAATTTATGCGTTTTGCTTTCAAGATTTGAGTCTATTCGAATTTAGATAAAACTTTGAAGCTATTTGAAGTATGGAATGCAAATTATTCATGATATTAGTCACTCCGATTTAACTGAAGGTTTAGAAATATGTAACACAGGAGAGCTTTGGTCGGTTTCTGTGCAAGATGTTAGAAGGTACACGTAATGAGCCTAACCGGACCTCGAAGCAGTCGATGTGGGCAGACACAGTTGAGACCTGTGGTGACGTCATTGTCCGTTGCACAACGCTCGCCTCAATGCCAACTCGTTTCTGGGAGCGCTTGCGCCGGTAAGCCACACTCACCAGCCTTATAAAGAACATTCGAAAGTTTTTCTTGCGCGCGCCTGCGCACACATACCGCGAAAATTTCGTCGTGGACGTGTGGCTGTTTAACGAAATAAAAAGAATTTGCGGCCATTTTGGTTTTGCCTTTTCGATCGATGCTGTCATTCGCAGAAGGGGCGAATTCCGACCGGCTAAATTGACTGGCCGAAATAAAATATGTCGATGTTGTAAATATCAAACTAAAATAAAAGGGTCGAAAATATCAGCGCCCAAAGAAAGAATTTTTAGTAAATTAAACAATATCTTTTCACACATAAGCGATAACCCGTTAATCAAAATAGGCTTTCATAGGAACTCCTCACAAAACCTCTTTAATTAAAAGAATAGTTTAGCAAGACCGTACTGAGCTAGAACTCATACGAAACACATACACCCAATCCTTTTTTTACGCGATACATTGGTTCCAGAAAAAGGCGCGTAAAAAAAATTCCACGCAATTGCATTATATTTCATTACACACCCTCGAACATAAATTCGCATAATATCCGATACACTTGTCAACATTTGGCAATTGTATATGTATTTAAAAAAATGAAATGCTTTACAAAATTCAGTTTTAAAAATACATTTTTTTTTTAATTTAAAAAAATAATGAAACGTACATGCCTAGCATCGTATATAAATATTTTCTTTAAAACAACTTTGGGGAAAAAATTGCGTAAAAAAAATGTAGCGGTGTCGTCCAAAAAAATCGCGTATAATCAAATTCGCGTAAAAAAGGACTGGGTGTATAAGTATAATGATTTTGTATTCACCCTAGCGATTTTAAAATTTCCAGTTTATCAGCTGAGATTTTAGAATAATCCATTCTTATTATACGATGCGCTGAACATCCAAAACAATAAAAATAATCAAATTCATTATCAAAATGATGTTTCAGCTGTAAATTCCAATGAAAGAATATATAATATTATTAAAAAAAAACACAATAACTTTGAAAACACGAAAATTTTCAATAATAATTATTCAACATTCTCTTTCATTAGCCATTTAAATATAATTATAATTTATGTATTCGTTGTTATATCTTTCTTGGCAGCAATACATTTTTTTGTGAGTCAAATGAAATTTCGTTACTTACCGAGTAAATTTGCCAGCATTTTGAATAAAAACAATGACGTGATAACGTATGACAAATTAATGTCACTATAACGAATATTTACATCGCATAACTGATCATTATTCTGTATTATATTACTATAATTAGGTTTATAATTCAAATATATTTTATATATGAAGTCATGAAGCTCGTATTATTAATAATTTAAAAGAAATCTCGTAATCGACGTAATGTCATTGTCATACTGTTTTTAAAGTAATGATATATTGTCAATTCATTATAGAAAATATATGACACGTACGTAGTAAATTTGATATTAGTAATCGTTTATTACTGATATTTCAATTTGAATTTCATATATTTATATGAGTTTAATGAAATAGTTTAGTTGATCTGTAAATTGATTGTAGAGTTATAAGGAGCGTAGATTTTTTAAAAAAATATTTGTGATTACAGCAGCTGAAAGTCCTCAAATAAAATAATATAAAAGTAGCCATGGCAATGTAAATTTGATGTATCCGTATGCATTAGTAGCATTAATTATTACGCTTTTCAGTATTGCAAACCACATTAATACGCAATACACGTATTTTTTGAAAACTCAAAATATGTGTAAAAACAATTGATAACATTAAACGCGAGTAACTTTATTGAATACATTTATTATAAAAAGATATGAAAAAAAAACACTGCGTAATATTTCCGTTACATGCGTAGTTTTATACAATGAATCATGAAGATATCCTAACGTCTAAGGGACATCCTGGCTTAAAACAGGATATCCTTCGAGGAGGAAATGTCACAGCATATCGTCCGTACATCAGGAAACGTCAATTGTATAAGTTGGTAATCATCTTTAATTGATCAATGATTTTGACGACATTTAAAATATCTATAAATCAAATGACATCATAAAATCTATTATTCTTTCGTGCTTTTCTCTTAATTTACAATAGTGGAAGTCATCGTGATTAATCTATTCTGATTTTTTATAACAATTAATAAGCTTATTGCAAAGTTTATTGTATACATGCGGTGGCTTACGATTTTATATTGAAACAATTTAAAAATAAAATAATCGTTGATAAATTAAAACTTTTTTATTTACAATGTATGTCAACTTTTGTAGTGTAAAGCTGCAGTTATTCAACAAAATGACTCGTAAAAATAGCACTATAATTTGAGTGATGCTGAAGGCATTTTTTTAACAAAATGGTTTTAAAATGCTTTAATTTTCTAAACTCCTGAAGATAATTATTTCCGGATAATATTAATCTCTCAGTATCAGAAGTGTATATCTGTTTTTGAACCATTATGTAATAAATCAAATTTGAATATGTTGTCAAATATAAAATATATTATTGGTAAATTATGTGATACAATAAACAAAAAGAATATAAACCAATATATGTTCGACAAAATTGATCGACTCTAATAATATTTTATCTCTGTGTCGCGCCATATAAGTAAAACGAGTCTTAGAATAACATTAAAATGAATTCTTGAGTGGGAGTTACATACTTCTAAACTTATTTATTTGTGCTCATAGACTTCTGATATTTGCATTTAAAATGCTACAATTCATTTTAAGGGACATGCTATAAGTAATGACATATGTTATATGTAATTTCATTGCATCATTGACTTATAATTTTACATGTTTTCATGTTGTAAAAACATTTATTTATGGGAAACATTGTACCATAAAACTTTATATTTGAACAAGAAATCGGGCATTCTGCAAAGAAACACTTTTTCATTAATATACTACTAAATAGTTTTTAATATTTCGATTAAATTTAACTACTATATTTAAGGAAAAAATCATAGTTATTGTGACAGATTTAAAATATAATGGATGGGATGTATCAATGCATGACAATTATTTTTAATATTTTGTAAAATATTTTTTAGCCATTCACCAAACATAAAATTAAATATTTTATCTTTTTTCATGATACTGTTTCTAAATCTTTGTTTCGCATTAAGGTAATCAATAATAGCCATTACAAAATAATCTGAAATAGCCAAGCGTTAAAATATTTGGCATTTTGATCCGACGCCTTTTGTTAGTGATTTTGCCGATCGTGATTATCTTGTCAATGCTAAAAGATTGTCTATTTATGAATTATTATGCAAATAGCATATTTAACGAGTAATCTTGCTTCATGGTCACATACATGTCATGTGTGTTGAAAACAGTGACTCAATCGATGATTTTAACTTGATAGATACACACAATATATAGGTATAATAAATAAACAATAGACATTTAAAATATAAGTCGTTTTATAAAAAAAAAAAAACAGCCGGAGGTAAATCACCGAGAAGTTCATAAATAACGCTGTTTTTAGCAATGTCAAATGATAGTAATAAATATAGCCAAAACAAAAAGACAAAATAAAGCATTAATTATTTGTCAATGGCCTGAAGTTTACTGAAACGTATCAAAATGAATATTGTGGGTTTGTTTTATAATGTTAGAAATTGCTGGCTCAAATCCCCGAAAAAAATATTTGTTTTTCTGAATCAATTTAATAACATTTTCTAAAGAAATGAGGGGTAGAGAGTGATTAACCAATCACTAGTACTCTCATATTCACATCTTTAAAATGAAAAAAAAGATTATATGATTGAATAATCAATCTATATTCTCCATTTTAAAACCGAGACGGTTAAAAACATATCCAAATCATTGATAATTCAAAATCAATACATCAAGAACACAATAGCGAGTAATTTATTTCATTGCAAGTAACAATTAGAAACTAAATTTACATCTTCGTTCTTAATTTTCTTGCATCGCACGACCTGTAAAGAAGAACGCTCTGTACATGACAGAAGAAATCTGTGTTCACATCATTGAGATTAGTATCTTATAAGATGTGTTTATTTTTAATATTGCAAGGCCACCAGGAGTGTGGAGAAAGTTAGCTTCTAAGTAGAAAGTGTTACGACAGACGTAAATATTTTGAGCATTATGCCTACCAGTGTGTCGGGAGAAATGTCGATTTGTTTAATTTTTATTCAAAATACTACATTAAAGTGTTCTATTAAATGTTCTTTCCATCGTGATATAACATAGATCCGTCAAAAATTGTGTTGACGCTTTTCAGCGTAGATATAGTTAATTGATTATAAAATCTTTTCTTTCGCTCAACATTTGGTCGTCCAATTCACAGTAGTTCAAAAGTATTTTTATTCCATAAAAAAACCATTAATTTATACAGTTTCATTCATTAAAATTCGTAAATAAACCCTTGCTGTCATATAATTTTTTATCACAAAACAATTAAATTTTGCTTAAAGCAGTGAAGACTCAATACTGAGCCGTTTTTTATTCAGCAAAGCAATCTTCTATTACTAAATAAAACTTTGTCAGACATATTAGAAGTAGATGGTATCAAGATTCCAACAGAGCAATTTATCAAATCATACATTATATAAAAACGTAGTCTATAATGTTCATTTGATTACAGAAAGTATGTATATTATGACTTTTGAGAAATATACCAGTTACATATATATATACTATTCAAAGTCATTTATTCTTGGATATAAAACCCAAGTATACGGTATATAACTATAGTGATTATATAGCTTCTGCGAGGCTGCATATGTTTTTCTTGTAATAATTGTTAATTCACATGGCTTTCTTGTTTCAATTCGTAAAAGTGCATCCTGCCTTCCTACGTTAGATCAGTTCCCACAGCAAAAACGAGGCAAAGTAATAAAACAAAACGGAAAAGACATTAAATGAAATGCGCTTAATTTTGCTTGCCGTTCGATTGGACATACCTTGTTATTCCACACTTATCTACGACTATGTGAGCTAGGAAATAAGCGTGCAGTAGTTATCTCAGGAGGGAAAATTCTGGAATTCGATATCTTAGTGCTGTTTCTTAAAAAGATGTATTGTTTTTTTTTTAATTTTTTTCGCAGTAAGAGTACATAAGTACGAAAAAATTGATTATTTTTTTTACAATCTACAATAATCAAATTACCATCAACAATTTTCACAAAAAAATAGAACATAGTTATAAATATGATTCGTCACTGACAATTTAAATGAATTTTATTAATTTTTGTCTTCAAGTATAATAAATTCATAAACTAATAATTTGTTTTCTTTTGGTTCATTACTTACCACTCACCCTGTTAAGTATCGGCAAGTAAATGTACATATTTGAATGTTACATGACCGAGATGAAATCGCTTATTGCCATAGACTAGTTTTGTCGAACAATACAGTGATGTACGCATCCACGGGTCGATAACCACGGTGGCGCCTCTGCTACCTCTAGTGCTTCGGTATAAATGTTTTTTTAGATGCTGGAAATATTTTAAAACTTACTTCGCATAATAAATCTTAAATGCATCCGTTTTGTTATCATCTGAAACAAATTAAATATATTTTGATATTTTTTTAGGAAACAATCTGAATAAAGTTTGTAAATATTTTCTTTAAGTACATTTATCAAATATAGTCCGTAACAAAAAATAATATGTAATCATTGCTATGCATGAATCGCATTTACTCATGTCTGTATTATTCAATGAAGTAGAAAATTATAATAAACATCAATAAAAAGCATATTTTTAATTTATAATTTTATGAATTATTATAAAAGTTATAAAAAATATTCTCGCATAATATAATCAATTTTTGATAGCACAGCAATCATTATAACCAATAACAAATAGAAAGTAGAAAGCAAAGTCATCAAGTGATTATAGCTGTTATTTATTTTTTTGATCGGGTTTGAATACATAATCGAACACACTTAAACAGACATAATGTTGTGCTGTCCTTTTATGTTGAATGATAGAATTTGTTTTTATTTCTTGACTATGACTGTATTAGTAAATAAAATTCGGCGAGTTAAGTTTATAATCATGGCTAAAAGAGATTCAGATATTAACTGTTTGTTTTATTACAGTTTCCTCAGCTCGGTGTAAAATGATTTGTTTAACATTAGGCAACCGGAAAGCCCGCCAAATTTACGCGGGTGAAGAATTCTGTTAAAAGATTGCGTTAATTAGGCGCATCGTCTTTATGGTAGCGATATACTGATGAGCGCCATCTCTTTAAAAAACCGTGTAGCACATCATGCGGCTTAATATAACTGTAAATATAATAATAACACGCTCTAAGTTGTTATTTTAATCTGGCAGTCTTATATTGAGTGTAATTATATCTTACAAGAAGTCGCACAGAACCCAACAACCTGAACCTAACATTATATTATATAAAGGGAAATAGGACTGTTAATTCCAGCAGTCATATATTTAAATCAATGACAGTCCAACTTTGTCTATGGACAATTTTTTTAAATCATTAATAAAACTCAGTAAATTTTCTATACAATAGAGTACAATTAAACGATTTCCAAATCATGGAATTCGTGATTTTATTAACACATTAAAGTAGTTAACTTGTTGATTGATGTATTACTAAATTAACGTAGACGAATACCTACGGGTTAGCAAATCTCAGTTCTTGTGTCCAGTCCTCTTGTACATTGCCCTCGTCGGCATTCTTCCGCAGTGTAAGAAGGTATTCCCGCCAACCGACGCGCGAACTATTTTGCATCACCGCTGTCCGTTATACTTAGGTGGTTATAAACCCGTACTCATTTCTGTTCTCCGTGACCATTTGCGCCTTTTTTCATCTATTTTTTATCGCAAGGAAACTGGTCGCTATGGGATTCAAAAGCGTCCGATGTAAAGGTCGTCCATTTGATCGCAACGCGTGCATAATATTCCATACGTTATTATTTAAGATCGGTGCTGATTTTTCGACTCTTAACGAGTAATCGTTTTGATCAAAAGCGACTTTGCATAACTAGATTTAAGCTTGGAGCATTAAATTGAAAAAAAATAAGACAAAACTGCTAAAGTATAACATAGTATATTAACGTTATCTTATTTAATATTAATGCAAATTAGTAATTGGGTATAAATTTTTGATTTTTATTCCACCATTTTTAAAAACAGAACTAACAAAACTTACGACAGTATTAAATGATAAATGGAACACTTTTTAAAAATCGGTATCTTGTTTTTTTTTTACAATAATATATAAGACATATTTCAATAAAAAATAAATTAATCATTTAAAACATACCATAGAGATTTACACCCAAACACTTTATTGCAGTACGAGCTTATCAATTTTAACACGGTGAAAAAATAGCAATGTATAATATTTTAGTTGATAGCTATTTCGGCTCACCATCGTCAGAACATCAATTTTCATGAAACATGATTTTCGTCAGGACTGCAATATAACAGAACGTTACCGTATTTATATCCACTGCATATAATTTTCGTTTACGAATAGCAACACGGAAAGAATTGATGAATAATTCATAGTCAAGATGACAAGAAGCTTCTTTTTGACCGCGATTGCACCGCGACCTTGTTCCAACAAGACTATTAATTTTCAATAAACTTACCAACAGATGATTTAAAAAAAAATTAATAATATTCTTAGGTTAACTGAGAAGTAATAGCCGTTTAGATATAGAAGAAATAATTTAGTTGACAAGTCATGACCATTTTTAAAAAAATATTTATTGATAAGCTTTGAGTATTATAAAGCGTTCTGTTCGTAACTTTTTGAGTTTTGATAACGTGAATATTTGTAGACTATGTGTTATTATTCGATTCTCTGGTTCACCGGCGATGGTTCATTGGACCATGATTTTTCTCGAAGTGCGCAAGTTAGTACATGCAATGCGGAAACTGTATCAAATAATACACAGAAAACACGCATAGGCGATATCTGCATGATAAAAATTAAATAAATATGATTTGAGTTATTCACTAAATTAATATTTTATTTTATAAATTAAACATTAAAGCTAATGGTAAAAGAAAAAATAAAATAAAATAATAAATAGTATTTAGCTGAGCATAAAGTAATTCATGCTTTTTATTATCGCGCGCCTGTTAAATAAAAGAGCTTTCGTGAGCAAAATCAAAAGCTTTGCTCTGAAGGGCGCCGTGACATTCAAAAACAGAAATGATTCACAGACTAAGGTCACAGGCGATGTGAGCCTGCAGTAAATACCTGCATACACACATCTATGTAACTAACTTCATCTTCAAATGGACGTGTAGCAAAAAGCAAAGGATAGAATAAAAGCAGATGAAATTCTTTGTCTCTGTTGAGTGAGATGCTCGCGTATATAGATGCAATCCACAATATAGCAATGCTGGTATCTTTCTCCGACGAGCTTTCGCGTGAATTTTTCTTTTATATTAAAAGCTAAAAGGATAATTTATAACCTATCACATAAAGATGAGTAATCGATTATTTATTGGAAAATTAATAATGTTGCTTCATTCAATATCTTCAGCATTATTTTTCTTAATGATTTAATTTTTTATACCGTCTACGGCTTCTATTCTAACGCTTGGTTGCACATATTTTCGTGTAATACAAATTTTCACTTTCGAAAAAATATGAAAATATTCAATTTTCTTATCATCTTTTTATCAATTCAAGATTTAAAATACGCTACATTCACCAAATAATAATAATTAATCGTAATTTTAATATTTTATTTCTTAATTTATTGCAATACGTATAATCTTAAGAATATTTTATCAAATATTATGAAAGCAATATATTATAGTGTCGATAATAACACTTGACAAATGGATACATTCTTCAAGCTTATATATTCAGTATTTTAGTATCCCTTCGTTCTCTACGCTGGGCCGTATATTGTGTCTTAAGAGTTTCATAATAATTTATTGTAGACTAATCGCGGCTTTTGCACGGCCATTAATGAAACGACTGCATTATTTATTGCTTCGAGGAGCTGCCGGACCTTTGTATAGGGTTTAAACGCACTCTTGCTTTATATTCCCGCAGAATGTTAATTTTGTACCTAAATATAAATGAAATAAAAATATGCAAGGTAAATTCTATTTAAGACATTACTAGTAAAAATGTTCACAAACGCACGAAAAAAAACAATATCTATTTAAGCAATGATACAATACGGATATTGCTAATCCATGATATTATAACAGAAAGACAGAATTTTAGAAATATGTTGTACGCATAACATTGTGGAAAAATTTCATCAAAAATGCACTTGAACCACGCTTAAAATATACATATAGTAGGTAAAAAATATTGTTTGCACAATATTCGTTAGCAATGTGGAATATACAGCCTTCTAATAGAGATATTTCATCTGAAAAACATCTACAAAAACTGATTTTTACTTTGACGAACGACGACCGTAGGGATAGAATAGTATCTCATCATATGATATAAAAGATAACGAAAAATCAATACCGTATTAAAACTATACGTTTTAGAGTTCTAGAATTTATCAAAACACAAGTAGTTATCTCCAAAACTTTCAGTAAATATTTTTCCTATTGAAAGCAGTGAATATTCAGCGTTACTTTATAATGCGTTTACAAAAAAAGTTCTAATCGTTGATCTTACAGACTGTTGACATATTTTTGTAGTAAGTATTATTACTTAATCCAAGTCTTTATGTCGGACTGAAAATTGGTGCCAAGATCATTAATAAACACTGCGAATACAATGCGCCATAGAAAAACAGAGACTCGACAGAGTAATAGTGCCGTATTACTTTTTTTACATTTTTAAAACCGAAACGCCAATTTAACAAAATAAACAGCGAATAACGGTGCGAGAATTTTCTATTGTAGAGATTTCTTGAACTGTAAATTTATATTTAACGTTGTGTATCAAACTATTTTACATTTGGATATACTGTCAACAATACATATTAATTTTATTCTCATTTCTTATATCAATGCGAGTGGATTCATAAACACGGTATCACACTTTCTGATCGAAGTCTTATTCTTTCACTTGCGAAAACATACAAACAAAGAACATTGTTCATTTTCGAGTTTTTTGTCGGTTCAGATTACGATCTCACACAATCGTGTATTATAAATATACAGATAGTGATTTTTTTTAAAAAACAGACAAAATTTCATTTTATTTGGTGAATATCAATCACTTAAGGTCAAAATGAAAATTCTTCACAATTGACTGAGTTTCACTAAATGCACCGAATAAAATAAATGTATTCATTTTTTCGTAGTATGGCGTGACAATACAGTGGCTTTTTTAGACCTTAGTATTATTCCAGAATGTTAAAAATCGTCTTACTTAAGTAAATGCTTTTTAAGTTTGTTTTATTTTTCACTCTAGCATATACCTTATATGAAACAGTTTAAATGACTAGCTGGAAAATAATCATAAAATTCATCCTGAATATGATAATAATAAATTATATAATATAATATTTACGCAACACTCGATAATAACTATTGTATTCAATTACATAAACATTCACTTTTCGATACCAGAATCCAGCAGATATCTTTTCCCTAATTAAGTCATATGTATTATAAAGTAAGTTTGACCGATTATATTTACATTAGTTATTCCAGAAGTGATGAATTTTGACTATAACCTTTCCTTGATCCAAATGAAATTTTTATATCGTGAAATGACACAACATGGTGGACCGTCATTGTTCACCTGCTCTCAGTCATTGACGTCAATCGAAATCGATTTTGAAACATAATCATCTGAATAGACACTTCAGAACGTCTTCCATTTTAGTTCAATGGTATTGAATTACGTAACAATTAGATTTATTATTCGTTGTGAAAATACAACCGACAATAAAAAAAATCACAAATTTTACTGCACCGAAATTTTAGACAGGGAAATAAAGTTTGTCAATGCTTTATTGTACATATTTCTTTTTATAGATGAAAGCTGAAAAATATTTACTGGATTATTTTAAATGTACAAATCTCTACACAAAAAAACATACTTTTTATGTACACTTTATATCTCAAGTAAAATATAATTCACATAATATAAATTGAATTTACTGTTACGTAGTGTATAACTACATTATAAATTTTTAAATTATTGAGCCTAAGATAATTTTGAGTTGTTGTTTGTCCTTACGTGAAATATTATTCCTAAAATATTTTTTTAGCGATTTGCAGTAGTAAATAATATACACCAAGGCCAACTAAATTAAATATTATACTTATTTGTTTATTATAATCTGGGTGTGGTCGCATGGTTTATTTTAGATAGTGAATAAGTTTGTATTACATTTAGAAGGATTATTTCGTAGCCTATATTTTATTTAATACTTAATAGGCAATGTCTGAAAACATTGGTATGTCAATTTGCAACGTGAAATCTTGAGTAAGAAAGAAATTAATTTATTATCTTTCAACGAAAATCTACAGATTTTTTATTTTATAATATGGCACAAACTTTTGTTTAAATGTGTTCGGAAATTTAATGAAGAGAACAATAATGACGTGAAAATTTTTATTCTATTTTTATATATTTTTCATGAAATTTTTTATTTTTATGGCAAAAATTACTTCGCAAATTAAAATTAAAATCGGTTTATCATCGCCAATGGATATCTGTCAAATGTCTAACGATGATAATTTCTGGCCTTTTTGAAGACAGAATCCAAAAGGATGAATGATAAAACAGGAGAGTACCTGAGCAAAGTTTGCTAACCTGAGCTTTAGTTGTAATTTCTTTATTTATTGAATAATCAGAACTTCCCTTTTTTACGTAATCCGATTGAGTGGTGGTTCCCGTACACCGGACAGTAATATTATTATGACCAAGGAGATCGGTGAGATAACTTGTAATTACGTGCCTC
Source organism: Himalopsyche japonica (assembly GCA_028555115.1). Classification (NCBI taxonomy): domain Eukaryota; kingdom Metazoa; phylum Arthropoda; class Insecta; order Trichoptera; family Rhyacophilidae; genus Himalopsyche; species Himalopsyche japonica. Next base: position 483,413 of record JAHFWJ010000635.1, read on the forward strand.
TGGGGTCTATGGTCTTCAGCCGAACCGCAGACCGGTCGACCACTGCATCGAACAATAATCGATAAAAAATGAGAAATATTTCACTTTGCTTTTTCACGGCTGTGTACATGTAAAAACTAACCGCAACTTGACGTAGGAAATAGACAGTTTGAAAAAACATAAAAAATGTACGACCAAAGTGTCATTCCACGTAAATAATATTTATTGGTCATAATTTAATTTTATAGCAATTTAACAGGCAATATATGGTTTTATTTTAGTCATCTACGTAAAACAATTTGTGAAAATCAACATTACTTTTATTGACATATTATTGCGTAAATTGAAGTCGAAAATACTGGTTTTTAATATATGTTTAATACAAAACATTATTTATGTTACAATGAGTGATATGCAATAACATTAAAAAAAAAAACGGTTACAATTGTGTGAACGATGAATGAATATCAATCAATTTTTTTATTATTTCAATTGAAAAGTATTATCTTTAAATTTGCTTTGAATCATTTAAACTCTCAAAATACCTTTTTCTTATTTCAGCTGGTTATTAAAATTGTAGCCACTACTCGGTATTCCGGTGCAAAAATAATTAACAATCAAGCACTATGTTTGGTTAACAGTTCCTTTCGTAAGCGTATAAAATTACTGTGACATTATATGTACAAAAAAGATGTATGAATAGCTGTCTAAAAAAACAATACTGCTAGATTTATAACGTCCATTAAATTATTTTAAATCTTACTATAAATACCTGTCATAATAAATACATATTATTATGTATCATATCTGTAATTCAAACCTGTTTGTTGATAGGATAGTATTTTAAAGTACCTTTTACCGATATTGTCCGTGATTCACCGTGTAAGGCATTATTTGGCTTAGAGGCGTGGTGTTTTACACCATGTTAAGCAACTAAAAAGCAGCCATATGTTTTCGTAATTTCGGTCGTTGCACCCATCGTCAAAACATGAACTACTGATTATCAAGCAATCTTCATAAACCTACTGATAATTTTATAGCGTCAAATATCCTGATATATATATTTTAACGTCATTAAGGTCACTTTTTTTGGTATAGAAAACGTATCGTCGTTTATCACAATTTATTAACGAATATCACTGAAACGGTTTCACTAAGAAACTATCCATTTTAGCAACTTTCAAATCTTTATATAATAAAACGCATAGAACGAAAAATAGACGTGTGAACAGAGTTTTCGATTTTTGCAGTAAAAATCAGCACAGTATTTTTTCGTTAATATAAATCTTTTGCCTAACTTAAAATTATTTCTGTTCGTATTAAAAAATGTTACATATCGCGCTATATAAAAAACTGATTAATTGTGCTCTTTGAATATTTCTCTTAATAATCTCAAGGAATATAATTTTAGCTGTATGGAAAGATCTTTATAAAAATGAAAGGAAAATATATTTTTTATTCCCATTATTTTACACCTGCTATTGAGAATTGCTCTCTCATAATTCGCCAAAGGCTTTAATACTTTTTTACTCCATTATAAAAATGCGTACATTTTCATCGCATTTTTTTATCAGAGACGTCTGTGGCAGTTACGGTTATAATGTAATTTGCCTATTATTTTATTTCGCTTAGGAATGTTATTGCTCGAAAAAAATACGTCTAATATAAAATTTATTGGATTATAAATCCGAAGCGAATTTAATCCATTGAATAAAATTTACGTTTTAAATATACGCTTTGATGAAAGTATAGTAACATCAATTGAAAATTGAATTTATGTTTGTCACAAAAATTCAATATCAATGTCTCAACCAATGTGTTGTCATATCTCGCGAAATGGGTGATACCGCTCTCTGGAAGACTTACAAACGATCTAATGGGTTGATGCAATAAGGAACGATGAATGCCGACAAAAAGTAACAAATAATTAACGGATCTTTTTTAACAATATATTGTATTTCTTCGTTGTATTATAATCTATAGATAAATATAAATATACATAAATGAAAATGCCGAAGCACATCTTATGATTTTTGATCTGTCTAATCTATTATAAATGTATTAAACGTCATAATATCAACAATTAAATTATCGCGTTCAATTGTGGTGCGTTTACTAGAAATTGGTTTCATGTTACACTAAAGACACTTCCATTCAACAAACAAACTAAGTACCCATTTTGACACCATCTATTGTACTTCACAGATGTAATATTTCTAGTCGTTCTATTCATAAATTTTGAACCAAAGTGTCGCTGTGTATATTTAATACATTTCACTTCCGCCAGTGTTCCTACGCAATGTAACCATCTTTTGATATGTAAATATTAATGCAGTATATAACGCGACTTATACAAAGCACCTGTATAAATTCTTTCTGGTTATAGTTTGTTATTACACGCATGCTTAAAACCATAAAATAGTTGTGGTTTGTGGTGATGACGATGATCATATCACAAGATTATTCCCCATTATTTTATTCACTGCCGTAAAAAGCGCATTACAATATATATTATATTACATTCATCCGTGAAATACTTCCGCACTCCCGACAGTGGACAATTTTCTTCTTCCATTTTATAATATGACATCAAGTTCCGTGTATTTTCCCATTTAGTTAATATAATAAATCATTTCTCTTGAAAGAAAGAACTCGTGTATTTTATTCAAAATTTATTAACCTAACATGCAAATATATTATCTTATTTCAATCTGAATGTTGCTATACAAATCAAATCGTTAAATTCTCTATTTAAACTAAAATTGAATTCAAACTATTTTACTTAGTAAAACTTAACTATCAGATATCAAAAACAGCCATGAATCCATCTAAGTGAAATAAAACTTTATATAAGCTTTTTCTCATACAACTTTATTTTCAAATGTATTTAATATAATAACGATATCTGACGTTCTTAATATAAGTACAATGCTTACTGTAATACATACACAATAATATGACTTTTTCCTGAATTTTCAAAACCATTCAAGTTTTTTAGAATATTTACATAATCATATTGGACCAGATTTATTCATGATGAATCCACCTTGAATTATTTGTTAAACATAGTGTTTTATTTACTTCTTCATAATTATATATTCCTTTTGTTTACTTAAAAAAAGTGACAGTGTGATTTTACATTATTACGAAATGTCATTTGATATATTTATACACATTGTTTTCTTTTCTTTACCACTGAATTCATCATACTTATTTGCTATTAAAGACAATTTGATTCACATCATTGCAAACATATATATTATTTAAAATCTTATTCTACACGCCTTCGTTGTTTATTATGTTGAATACGTATTATATTTAGTTATGCAATTAGACTTTCAATCAAATTCAAGCTATGAGCTATTATTCTATCGGGCCACCTGTAAAGAAAACCAACACTCATTTCTATACTGTGAAACTTAATAATGGATCATTTGTCGTTTTATCTTATGGAAAGAAAAATTATAACGGTGCAGTACGTCGAACATGCTTAGGCGTGCACGGATTCAAACTTGTAGTAATTTGCTCATTATAAAATTAATCATCTTCACTTTAACATTATATTAGTACTTTCATACGTTTCAATTTAATGTTCATTGAAAATATTAAAATTTTACTATTGTTTGTTGTACTCTGCAATCTTAACCTCAATAATTTTTCAGCTTCAATCTGATGAAGTAATCAATTATTGTTTTTTATACGTAAAACATATGACTTCAAATAATATTATTACTTAGAAAAAATTTTCGGGAAAGGGTTTCAGAATTTTGCCATGTACTGTAATAAGATCACGAGCCGTTTCTTTGCTTATTTGTATGGCTAAGATAGTCATCTAAAACTGCTTCGCTAAAAGCAGTTTCCTGTTTTCATTTACCCAATCATGATGCCGCAGTTGCTGATTTTTATCGCAATTTATAAATATATACATCCATTTATTATAGATTTCAGATATACTCATGTCGACTTCATACCAACCGCAACGTTAAAAATATGAGGATTGGGTGCCAGTAAAAAAAAGTCACGATTTTTTCGAGAATATTTCTCATATCGATTTATAATTTCAGGACACCGTTAATTCAACAAAAATATCTTTTTTTATGAAATTAAAATTTTTCTTCACCTATCATACTTTAGTTGGAACTATTACGTTCTAACGATAGTGTTAATTAATATATATATCTTCAACAATATAAAAAAAATATTGCACACTTAATTATCATTGTGCATCTTTTTTAACAAATCATTCATAGCTTATCTATAATGATAGAATGATGCTTGAAGAAATGAACAAAATCATAAAATTGTTTAGTTATTTATTTTTTGAAAATTTTGGTATTCATAATTTAATGACTTAAAATCGCCAATACTTTAGGATTCAAAGCATATTCATGAATGAAAAATATTTTTTACTCTGGTCGGTTTATGATGAAATGTCTATTTAATATTTCATAATAGAATTTCAAGCAGATGCTCATAAAATTCAATTAATAAGTAAAATGCATTTAACTCACAATTTAACACGCCATTAGCTACTTCAGATATTATCGTTAAAAAACGTTTTCAAATGCGTTGAAAATGACGATCTTTAAATTATATATTTTCTAACGAGATTTATAAAATTACATCGTAATGAAACCTTTTACGGATTTGAAAAATCTTAATTACACCAGAAACATTTAATAAAATTAATTTAATCATGCAGTGCGACAACCATTTTTTAATAAAACAGACGTTTAAAATAATTAATACGCTTAACGGATGCGATGAAAAAAATTAATCACATCTCTTAGCCTTGCGACTTCACAAATTACAGCCCTCGAGCAAATTCCATTTCGGTTCACAAAAAAAGTCGCTGTGTGAATGAAATAATAAAGAGTCAAATTTGTATTCAGGCAGATAACATTCATATCAAAGAATTGAATAAACAATTGAAGATTAGTTAATGCTGTATCAAGAGTTTTGTATTACAACAAGGAAAGACTGCTATTAAGTAATACAAAATATAATAGTAATAATAAACCAAGTCTTTAATACGGCTGTATATATTTAATGATATAAATCAGTATTCAACATAAAATTATCAAACAAATATTTTTTTATTTATTTACTTTAAATGTCTATAGTAATTGAAATTGGTTGAAAGCTTTTATGTTAAAATTATCCTTCCGAATACATATATGTATTCATTATTCATTTTTGTCAAATTAAGTCAATCTTGAAACATACCTTTGCTTAATGGAACCGGTGAAGGTTTCTTTATAAAAATATAAAATAATTATGATGAGTTGCGTTTTTTTTTTAAATAATTATAAAGTGTTTACTAAAAGAACTGACGTTATTGTGATAATTGATTTATTATTTGTATATAATATGACACTAAAATATAAAAAGTATTAAATAATGTAATATGATGAACGTATATTTTTTTTCGGTTTGAGCTAATATTTACGTACACACATATTTACAGTGGAATGTTTTACGTACTCCTTATAAAAAAAATTGTTTGCACTCCTGTAATTGAAGTACTAGATCATTATGTCATTACGTCTGCAAATCACGCTAGATATTGAACAAACATTGAGGTGTACAGTTAGATGTTACCTAGAGATGTAGATACTACGCTTGGATTATTACTGTCGAATCTTTTTCTATATCCGCTGCCAAATCGCCGCGAAGAAAGAGCTAGGCTGCAACTGTCGCAAGAATAGGCCAAGAGTCTCTCCGTTCTGCGGTTGACTTCCGCTCTCGGTGAGATAATACCGCTAGCCGAAATACGAGGCGCGTCGATCGCGAGGCTAGCCCGGGGCAAGCACATTCGCCCGCCATTCGAGACCGCCTTTTACCGTTACCATTTATTCATTCCCATGCCCAGAACTTGTTGTTGCGAATTTCGCACAAGGAATTAATAAGACAAAACATTCTCAACGAAATTGTCGTCAAACATAATATATACATCTCCCTGTCATCGTTAGAGGTATAGCAACCCCACAAATTATGAAGTTATATTTCGTACTATCGCCACATCGAATAAAGTAATCAATATAATACAGTCAGGGTATAGGTATTGAAATATAAAAGTATACTTTATTATTAAAATCGAATTATATACAATAAATAATGTCATCCTTATGCAATACTCTATAACCAAAAATAAAAAGATGTTTGATTTTACATTCATTAATTCGTTTTAACGTGAATTGTTTAGACTGAAAATCTTTTAATTTTTGTTCCTAAATCGAGTACCAAAACTTCGATTTAAAAAGAGTATAAAAAAAATTTAGATTCCATCTCATAATATGTGATATCAAATCGACGTCGTCTTATTCTTTAGAATAAAATAGTATGCCAAACACGCTATTCCAAAATTAATAAAATATTAAACGGAATTAACAATATTTAAATCGTTAATCGGAAGTGAGACTAAAATGATAAAGTTCTTAACAAGTGGATTAAGATTGCAGATATGAAACTGACGTAATCATTAAAATGAATAATATAATATAACGCATGTTGTATTCAAATAACGTTCCTTCTATATGTACTAAGAACGAACGGTTAAATATTTTTTTGCTGTACGGAAACCTACTGTAAATAATTATTACAATTAAATTTAAATTTTCTTCTGTAGCACATGCAAGGCAATATTTTTAATGAAACTTAATGATGCTTTCTTTAGTATTGCGTCATACTCTTGCAACCGGATTCGGATTAAATCTTGATTCGAGTGACGTAAATTGAATACTTACTTTGTACACACACATAAAATGATGTATTAATTGTCTTTCAAAATGAGAATTAAAGATGTTTTATAATTTAGTCGGTAGGAAAATAAGTCCATTGACAATTTTGGGTTTTCCAACTGTAATAACATGTATGGAAATATATAATATATTCAATTGATTTAACATTCATGGAATCAATTACATGAAATAAAATTAAAGTTCTCTTTAATTAAGCATTTAATAACAACAAAAATACGTTATTTATTTAACTTCAGAAACTTAGCTAACGTCATCTGTGATTTTAGTTACATTTTTATTTATACCTAACACTGGCCTGTTTTCAAAGCAAATAAAAAAAATGTTTGAGATCTGCTCCTCGAGGCAACCGTCATTAAATCTTTACTACAACGATAAATGAACATATATTTTTTTTAGAAACTGTTATAAACACTCCCTGTCCAATAAATAATATCGAAAATAAAATTATCAAAAAACGCCAAATTTAATGGAACATGTTTCAAACGATTACAGCTTCGTAAATCAAGTTTGAGAAAATAATTAAGAATGTGGTAGGAATTCGAGTATTAAATCTTTTAGAAGTCCAGACTTATATTAATAACTGAGAAACTGAAACTAAAGATATATCAGCTTCCCACAAACTGGCTATCTTTTAATTGATAATAATTGAGAAAAAATGAACTGAGGGGGAAATGCAAACATTGACTTTTATGTCATTCTGAATGTTGCTACTATGCACTCTACTTCATATTAAAATTGATTTTGTAATGAAAATCAAAAATTTCGTCTACAAATAAATATTAAATTCATTATTCGATTCCATTGACTATAAAGATGCAAAAAAAATCATGCGTGCTGAGATTTATTAAACGTAATAAAACAGTTAAAGTAAAAACAGTGTAGTGCACATGATTATTTTTAAAACTTAACCTCTTTTAGACTTGCATTAAGGTTTACCTTAGCTTTTCATAGATCGTCCATAAAAAACGAAATAATTAGAATTTTCAACAAAATTAACATATAATCATAATGAAACAATTCATTTGTTAATAATAAATATTCTATTTACCTAAAATAAATAAGTATTTAAATATAAATGCTCAGACGGTGATATTTATGTTATTATATTGTATAATAGATGTTATATTTTTTGTCCATTTTTATATGGTTATTGTTTACGAAGCTTACATAATTATATAACGGAAAAAAGTTTATGTCGTTTACCTGGAAAATTTTGAAGCTTTTTATAAAATGTGTACGTGCGTTGTGGTAATGACATTACTAATTCGCAAACTTTTTTATTATGAACTCATGCTTAAGTGATTATCAAAACTACTTAAATTGAGCTTTATTGTGAGCTTTTTCCATTTCAAATATTGTATTTGACAATTTAAAAAAAGGTTTTCTACAAGTAGATTTATCAAAATTTTATAATCTTCCATCACATACTGCTGTTTGGATTTTTCAGAATATGCAAGTCAGTAAATAGCTAACATTACATTTCATCTAATTTATAGATAAATAATATAATGATGTCTATCGGATAAGTTATTTGCAATATTTTATAGTCATTCAACGGATCGATTCATTGATTTGTAAAATAACTGAAGTCATAATATTATAGGTTTTGATAACTTTCACAATACAAAATTAAATCAAACGTAGCGAATTTTATTTGTCAAATATAAAATTAGCATTTCAATGTCATTACAAATAATATTGAAATTAAAAACTCTCTCCTTTATTTACAACTGTTCTTTATATACAACAAATGAAATGAATGAATAAACTGGGACAAAAACGACATTAACTTAATAAAGTTCTCATAGTTTTTTCTGCTCTGTTTTAATGAAAACTGGAAAAAACTGATTGCCAAGGAGAAAAGAAAGCATTATGGTTGCTATTACGGGGCACAGTAACTCGTGTGTTGCAATAAATAATATCTTACATGCGCCAGTGCAGATCGCTGCATTCACTCGCTTTGTGTATGAGGCGAGTTGGTAAATGTTCACTATTGAGATTGCACATAGCCAGGTTCGATACCCAACACATCTGATTACTACATTGATAGATACATTCACCAACTAATATAACGGGCTTTGGTACAACAAGGTATGACGTTATTGATAATCAAATTTATCTGTTTTGTAATACAGTTGATATTTTTTTAATATAAAATACTTCACCATATATTGCATATAAATAATTTTCCTACATTATTAAAACCGCAGATAATATTGAAACTAAACACCCGACTACAATATTATATTCTCGGTATAATCCAAGTAAATTTGTGATTGAATATAATTCAAACTTTTAATTAATATTAACGGTTTAACATTTTTAATAAAATTTATGATATTGCCTGAAGGTGCTTGATGGAATTTCAATATCAAATTTGAATTGTTTCAGCTTTGTACAATTTCACATGTTTTTGTCACTAACAGCCCGGGTTTCTAATAAAACTTAAGTTGTATAATTTGAGATCGGTCAACTATTAACTAGTTCAATTATACTCACATGATTTCATTACTTCACAACCGTTCATCAAAATAACCATCTCAGACCATACAGCAACGTCAAAACTATTTAGAATAGGATAAAAGTTCTAGCTTTGGTGTTTCATAATATATAATATGATAAGATACAGAACCGTTGCTTAAGAATTTGGACTATCTAAATACATATTAAAATCATATATTACTTATTACAATAACACTTTATATCTTGCGAAACACAATTTCATGTGACGAAACGCTTTTTTGTGTGAATATATTATTAATATTCATCACCAAGATTGTGAAGTCGACTAATTAATGTTTTCAATAAACATTGTCTACTTCCCACGATCATCGCCAAATACGAACTGTAACTGTCATGATAACGTATTGTTGGCAGGACTCGCTCTCTCTTTTTTATCCAAAAATGCCCAATCACTAGCAAATCTGCGCAGTTATTGCCTAGTTGAAAAAAACTCCGCGACATATACGGTACATCAACGTCATAGACTTTCGCCAGTTACGCCGTTTTAGGTTAAGACCGCTATCCTACGCACAAATGTCGATAATAGACGGCCTCATAGATTTCTCAATGTGTGATGTTAATAACGATAAAAAAGCAAATCGAAACTGACATCAAAACTCTTATAGAACATATCAGAAACTAATTTTTACTTTGAATTTAATGCTTACCACTAATTAATGAAACAAATTTTCTTGTTCGAATTAAGTTATGATCGGCACTTTTTTATTCTAATCTATCACTATATCGTCGTTCACCTTTTAATTACATGTATATTCTTAGTTTGAGATATTTAACAATCCTCTTTTGGGTAGTTTATAATTAGAAGCTCTGTATATTTTAATATCAGGAAATATATTTATATATTTTTTTGTACACTGTCATTGTACAATTAATTTTGATTGCTATTTCGACCCCTATAATTATTTAAAAAAAAGAAAAAGAAGATTTGACAACAATTTAAAATTACACTTCATTAAAAGCAAAGACTAGAAGTATTTTATAAAAAAAATAATTTAGTGGATTTAACATTACTACATAAATTTAAATTTATTATAATAAACATATTATAAAAATGTTATACCCTATCCGTGATTTATAAATAATGTGATGTATGTGTATTTTGTTTTTTTATTTGGTACGTGTGGCAAGAAAAGTTTGAGCACCGTTGATAATTGATGATATGACGTCATTTATTATGTGAGGCCATATGGTTGACACAGAAATTCTCTGCTGTTATAGCATTTTACTTACGGTTTTAGAATCTCAATGAAACGGAAAATTCTTTGACACATCAGAGGAATAGTTGCAAAACACATTGCGATGACTTTAAAAAGAAAACTCATCGACATCTTTAAGAAAACATTTATTCTATGTACATACATCTCTCAAGTAACACACAAATAAGACGATTTATTATCTAATGTATAGAGTTTTATTATTATTCTACCGAATAAATTTATTTATAAGCTAAATTTAACAATCAATATTAAAAATACTATTTAAAAAAATACTGTGGGAATAAGAATTGAAACATTGAAAATTGACAATTTTTGTGAATCGTCAGTGAAAACTAGAACATCTTGACCGTTATAAAATAATTCGCAATGCGTGAGCGATTATTTGTACAACACAAATAAGAAAACTCAAACCAAAAATAGACAGAATCCAACAAAACGCGAAGGCGTTCTAAGTATCGGTAATTGGAAAATGTTGGTAACTTTCCGTTCCTTTGGCAGGTTTGCGTGCTGGGAACCGGGAAATGTGTTCTGTTAAACATAGAGTTAACTTAATTTAACTGTATTTTATGGGAACGCTAAAAAATTATACAAATGGATCCGAAACAAACATGCATTCATCATCATCTATTGACGCCAAAAATTATAAAACGCATAGATTATTAAAAAGTATTCTTTTTTGATCCTTTTGTTCAAACTGGAATATAAGGGTTTTTTTTTCATTTTTACTGTTTACAAAAAGGTTTTGCGTGTTATTTGAAAACCAATTCTACTTAAAAAAATAGCACGGTAAAAAAAACGTTTTCACCGTGTTATAATGGAGTTCTACCAAGTAAATGCCAATTCAACCAATTAAAAAAATAGCTTTCGAATATACATATTATAATATAATAAATAATGTTTACTTTCGAAACAAATGTCGTAATGTCGGGTACTTTATATTGGTAGACATGTGAACGTTAAATTAATATTCTCTATTAAAAAAATGCTATTTTCCGCTAATCAAAATCTAGTCTTATAAATAATAACGATTTATTTAAATTAAAAGTGTATCTATTTCGTGACTGAGTAATGTGGTCATCCAGCAAATAAAATTGGATGCATAAAATACTCCAAAGAGGACGTAGATGACACGGGTTGGCTTGTTTGGTCGGAAACGACTTCGTTCCCTTCAATTACGACGGTGATCTGCGATCTGGCATGTTATCATCATTCCAAGACCTTTATATTTACAGTACTATAAACTCACGATTGTTAACGCCATTGGCGTTTCCGAGAAAATACGGTAAAATATTGGAACTATTTCTCTTCTATTTTATTTGAAGACGTGTTTGTATGTTATTTGTAATCGTTAATTGTCAGTTTTTTTGACTAATGAAAATTATTATAGTATACTTGCGTATTCGTGGGTCATACAACCTAATAATATTAAAGCTATCAAATTTTATCACATCTTTAATGGATAAATTCATGTATACCATAAGATATCAAGTTATTTTAAAATGGTAGAACAAATAAAAAAAAAATTTACCGTGTAATTGGGGGTTAAGCTAATTCAGTATAAATCATATTTATTCAACCATGTTTTTTCATTTTGTTCACAGGTAGCGAGCCAATCCCAACATGGGATCGGATTAGGAATAAAACGAGAAGTATTCTTTTTAAATTTAGAAGACGGCTACTTTGGCTGTCAAGTAAATGACTCAACGGAAGTTTTGCAACTCTATGAACTTTCAAAGCTATGCGACGGTGTTCAAGACTGCTTTAGAGGGTCTGACGAACTGAGAAAAGAACTCAAGTGTACAAGTAAGTAAAAGCTTTCAATCATTTCACAATTCAAAATCATATTTTCTATCCTTGAGCTTTTTTTAAGAAAATTGTTAAGTATAATTTTTTGGTCAGCAAATCAAATAATTGGTCAATAATACATCAAAATTGTTAGTGAATATTTTAAATATTTTATGACTAAATACAAAAACTCTTAACCTTTCTTAACGCAAACCTTTTTTTTATATATTATGATATATTAACTGCATATATATTACATATTTTAATAAATATATAAAACACGTATTAAAAAGGAAAAAAAATTAACGATCGCTTTTATTCAAAGCTATAGGTTGTTTATTTACAATTGAAATAGTAAAAACATTTGAATTCAAATGCAAGCAGCATTCATTAGTAAACAAAATTCTTTGACCAATTTGAATGTATTTATTATTTTCGGATAAAATTCGTTCTGCTTGCTTTTTTATTGCAAAAATGATAGATTATGCATCAAATATTCAGCAATCAAAATATATAAACAATGTTTTGAGTCGAGTAATAAAGTGGCTTACCTAGGTGATTGAAATGTAATCTTCAACATATGTTGTTTTTATTTCACAGATGATTGCACAAAAGAAGACGGAGCTGAATGCATCAATGGCGTATGTCTAAACGGAGTCTGTCACTGTAACGACGGATTCGGTGGATGTAATTGCCAAGAGCAGGGTACGTATATCGAATAACATCGTATACTGTTACGTGGTAATGAATTTTACTAGACAATAATAGCTTATACGATATTGAATTTCAATAACGTAGATTGAATTGCTAAGTTAGTATCAGTGATTCAGGAAAAAAAGATTCGAGACCGGAATATCTTTATTAACGTTTTGTATGGTTAAAAAATCATTAATATTACCCATAATTATAGACTTTACTGGTAAAACGATTTATGGAAAATTTTGGTGAATTTACAGAACTGTTTTTCTTTACAGCGTTATTCTATCACATGGCGTATTTGATGAATTTCGTAGCTCCAACGAGACGAAAATTTGACGTATATAAGCGTTGCATACTCATGTCACTAAATTTTAATTACGTAAAGTACGATTTCACATGTTTTGACCGACCCGGGTTTCGCCTTTCGGCATCTTCAGACATTCTATGACACGTATGCAACAAAACTGACAGTGCATGTGGAATCCTCACTAAAGTAAAAAATGTAGCATACATCACTTTTAAGGTGTTAACTGTCACTTCTTGATGGAAAGGCATTATATTTTAAATAATAAAAACACATTTTTTAGTACTTATTTCCACAATATATATTTTGATCAGGACCGGTTTCGCTCATCGCGAGCATCAGTTGATAATGTCCTAATCAAAAAAATATATTGTGGAAATAAGTACTAAAAAATGTGTTTTTATTATTTAAAAAAAAAAAAAAAAAAGTAGCATACATCGTTGTTTGCGTAACGTCTTCAATGATTGAAAATAATTTCTAATATTTTTCAGGATTTTTTTGTGCCATTTAAAATCTGATAAGATTTTTTAATAATTTGTTCTTTTTTTGTAGATGTGAACGAATGCAAGCAAAGACCCTGCGATGTGTTTGCACATTGCACGAACACTGTCGGTAGTTTTCAATGCACATGTTTTCCAGGATATATAGGAAACGGATTCAAATGCGACGGTAAAAAAATAATATTTATTACTCTGACAAAATCCAATGTAACTCAAAATTTAACAAAAACTAATTTTGGTTCTATTCGTAGATATAAATGAATGTCAGGACCCGTCCGTATCGTCAAGATGCGTGCAAAATGCTGAATGTTGTAATTTACCGGCACATTTTATCTGCAAATGTAACCAAGGCTTCGAAGGAGACGGTGAAGTGGAATGTCGTGGTAACTATTTAAGTTTATTTTTTATATACAAGTCACAGTTATTTAATTTCTTAATGACGTGCTAACATTCAAAATTTATGACGTGACGCAATTCGCAACTAAAGATAATTATCATTGTTAACACTAAAATAGCTCCATATTATTATTTGTAACTGTAAACCTTTTGAAAAACTATCGTTGTAAAATTCCATGGTAGATAATTTAACATAGACTGTGGATGGTTTCGATCTTTTTAGAAAACTTAAATTTGAAGAGTGCTAATTGTGAAATATAATGAAACTTTTACAGATATTGACGAATGCCATCAACCTGATGCTTGCGGTGATAATGCAGTTTGCACAAACTTTCCTGGAAATTACACATGTGGTTGCAAAGAAGGTTTCTCTGGAAACCCTTACGATGGCGTATGTATTATTTAAAATTCTCCACCATTTGACAGTTTTATTTTATAATGCGTTGTGTTTTATTTATATGTCAAAAATAGCAATGAGAAATCGTTGTTCTGTTAATGAAATTAAAAGCTTTCATTTAGGATACTGCATTCTGCACGGTAAACGTACAGAGCCCATGATTGTTTTTTTTTTGTAGTAGCTCTGGCGGTTTAAAGGTTAACAGTGTAAATAATCATATTGATGTTTTTGGTTTGTAATTGATTCGACAGTGTGTCGATGTCGATGAATGCCGTTCCGGAAGTGCTTGTGGCAAAGGCGCAATCTGCACCAATGTCGCCGGAGGAAGGATCTGCGAATGTCCAGTTGGGTTCGAGGGAGACGCGTACACGCTGGGCTGCCAAGATACTGATGAATGCTCGAGACACAATCCTTGCGGCAGAGACGCGCTCTGCTCCAACATGCCAGGCAGCTTCAGGTGCAATTGTCCGCCCGGTCACCGAGGCGATCCAATGGTCGGCTGCGTCGGTAAGAATTCCCCCGTTTGCTTTAAATGCCCAGGTAACAGCCGCTTCCGAGTCGAGTAGAACGGCTAGCTAACCACAGAATGTGCTTGACTGGTTTTTATTAGAGAGTCGTTTGATTTTTTTATGAAATTGTGTTGTTTTTTATATGATATGAGTGTGTGCGTTTGTGTGGTTTTTGATTATTCTTGATCAGTACCGGTCAATGATACACAACGACGCTCTGATTTTTTTAAATAACCGAAACATCAGAATGTCCTTTGTGTCGCTTTTGGAAAAGAAACCTAACAAATCCATGAGCGAAGACCGGTATTTTTCTTGAATTAGTTTTAAGAATCCCCCAATATTAACGTTACTATTATAATTACCTCATTTAACTGGTAAACCTCATCTCCCTGATTTAACCAATCGCAAATGTGCACCCGCTTTTTTGTGCTTCAGTAATCCATAATGCAGTAATAATTTGCTAGATATTAACGAATGCGACTCGCCAACTGGGAGTCCGTGTAAGGGTATGGCGGAGTGCCACAACAACAATGGGAGCTACGCGTGCGTCTGTCCGACGGGATTCACCATGTCTTCTGATCAGATGTGCGTCGACGTAAACGAATGCGGGAGATCGAATTCCTGCGGGATCAATGCCAAATGTATCAATGTTCCAGGATCCTACAAATGCATATGTCCCCAAGGATTCAAGGGACTCGGAGACCAATTTTGCGAAAGTGTGTTTCAATTTATTTATTTCATACATTTAATATTTATCATCCGATTTTTTTTTGAAATCATCAAACAAAACATAACATTCTGTGACTAAATATCAAACACAAACCTTTAATAAATAATTAACCGCAGTGTTATATTAGAATTAATACAATTAATTAACATTTTTAGCCTCGTGTTATTGCTCGTACGTTTTTTTCGTAACGTACCGGGCAGCCGGTCATTATATTATGTTCTGTCAATAAAAAATTTCAGATGTAAACGAATGCACTGACAATCCATGCGGTGCAAATGCTTTGTGCACCGATACCGTCGGCAGCTTTACTTGCAGCTGCAAAGAAGAATATACCGGCGATCCGTTTAAGGGATGCGTCGATATCGACGAGTGTGTTGCTCTCGAAAGACCGTGCGGTTCGCACGCAATATGCGAAAATGCCTCACCGGGCTATAACTGTAGATGCCCTCAAGGGTATGCCGGAAAACCTGAACCTCAAGTCGCTTGCGAGCAGGTCAGTAAATATCATTTTTTCAATAATCATACGTTGACTGTACAAACAACTTTGACTAGAAGTGGAGCAGGTGACAATTTACAATGTTATTTATTCACAGGGATATTCAAAAATGATACACACAACTAACTGGAGCTCAAATTTCCGATACAAAAATCGATAGAATCGTAATAATTTCAATTCGTTCAAAGTAATGAAGTAATAACTCACTCGCTGTCATTCAATCTATAATATAATATATTACTTTGAATTACATAAATAAATTTTAATGAATTATTCACCATCAAATACCAATACGAATTGCCTAAGGATTGCTAGTAGCATCAGCAAGATCTTCTGTAACAAATTTAAATATTTATAGATACTTTTTTTACATTAAACACAACAACAATAATACAATTTTTAATTTATATTTAAAGCAATACATATTTCATCTGTTATATACCTGTATACAATACGATCAACAAAATGTGCCTTCATCGTAATATTGGTGATTATTAATTTACTAAGAATCCTCAGAAAGGTTAAATTAGTAATGAAATGTCTTTAGTAAGTACTTATCATTTAAACTTTATGGGTTTGCTTGCATCAAGGTTTGAAGTCCGCTTTAAGATATTTAAATTTCAATAAGCCCAAAAATGGTTTTACGCTTTTTTCCTGCCCGTTGCTCCGCAATTCCTTCGAGTTTCAGATCATTTTTGAACTGTTTCATATTGTTTTCAGGTCGATGTGAATATATTATGCAAAACAAATTTCGACTGCACGAACAATGCGGAATGTATAGAAAACCAATGCTTTTGCAAAGATGGATTCTTACCAAAGGGTTCAGTATGCATCGACGTCGATGAATGTTACGATAAACCTCAAATATGTGGAGAATTCTCAGTTTGCTCGAACACTCCTGGAGGATTTCACTGTGAATGCTTATCGGGATATGTAGGCGCTCCACCTATGGTTGCCTGCAAAGCCCCTTGTGACGATGTCAAATGTGGCCAGCACGCGTTTTGTAAGCCTGATGGACAGGAAGCTTATTGCATTTGTGAAGATGGTTGGACTTTCAATCCAAGTGATATAGCAGCCGGATGTATTGATATAGACGAATGCGATAAAGCTAACGGACCGTCTGGTCGATGCGGCGTGAACGCAATATGCTCTAACGTTCCAGGGAAATTCTCTTGCCAGTGTCCTCCCGGATTTTCTGGTGACCCATTCAAAGGCTGCATAGACATAAACGAGTGCTCCAAACCTGGAGTCTGCGGAATCGGTGCCGAATGTATCAATGCTCCTGGATCATATTCCTGTAGATGTCCTGAAGGTTTTCTGGCTGATCCAGACCCATCTGTAAAATGTGTCGGCATTGTAACATGTAAAGTGAATAAAGATTGCCCAGGAAATGCCATATGCGATCAGTATAAAAGATGCCTTTGCCCAGAACCTAACATTGGAAACGATTGTCGACGTAAGTAAAGAAATATTTATATTTGTAAGTTATATTACATTTTAAACTTTATTGCAAATAACTTATTATTTTTTTATATATTTCTTTCAGATCCCTGCGAAAGCATTCATTGCGGACCTAACTCACATTGCATGCTTATCAACCAAGAAGCACAATGCTTATGCAGTAGCGGTTACACTGGCGTTCCGGGAATCACCGGAGGCTGTACTGACTTGGACGAATGTGCTGCTAACCCATGTCCAGCGGGAGCTGTTTGCAACAATCTTCCAGGAAGCTACTCGTGCGAATGTCCGGGTGGAATCAAAGGCGACGCTTACCGAGAGGGGTGTCCTAAATCCGAACAAACTTTCAAATGTGATGCCAAGACTCCTTGCCCAGCTGGAGAACAGTGCGTGAGTGACGACGGAACAAACGTGTGCATCTGTCTACAAGGATACATTCGCAATCAAGAAACGGGAAAATGTAGAGACGTGGATGAGTGCGTAGAAACAAAAGACAAACCTGCTTGCGGTGTTAATTCAGTATGTAAAAATTTACCCGGCAGTTACGAATGCAGATGTCCACAAGGCTTCAACGGGAATCCGTATGCTCTATGTGAAGAATGCAACACTATTGAATGCCAATGTCAACCACCTTACAAAATTGTTAACGGAAATTGCGTATTATCTGGATGCTCTAATGGAGAAAAATGTCCTCCTGGAGCTGAGTGTATTCAAATCTCTGGAGGAGTTAATTATTGCGCCTGTCCTAAAGGATTCAATACGGTTCAAGACGGCTCGTGCCAAGGTAATAATCAACATATTTTTTGCTTAAACAACTATTAAAGTAATATCATTTTTCAATGTCTCATGAGCATATATTTTTATTCAATTTTATAGATATCAACGAATGCACGTCAGGACAACAAGTGTGCGGCTATGGAGCAGAATGTTTGAACAAGCGTGGTTCATATGAATGTATATGCCCTCCTGGCTACAGCGGAGACGCCTATAACGGTCTTTGCGCACCAGCACAGAAAAAATGCGCCAGCGATGGAGACTGTTCATCTAACGAAAAATGTGTCCAGCCTGGCGAATGTGTATGCCCTCCGCCATTTTTCCTCGACGCATCTGACGGACAGCGTTGCAAAAGTCCGTGTGAACGATTCCCGTGTGGAATCAATGCAAAATGTACACCCAGTGATCCACCAAAGTGTATGTGCGCTACAGGATATGAAGGTGACCCACTGCAAGGATGTGTCGATAGGGATGAATGCGCTGACGCACCATGTGCGTACGGAGCACATTGCTTAAATCAGAAAGGTGGATATCAATGCGTTTGCCCCCACGGAATGACTGGAGATGCATTTAAATCTGGATGTAAGTATCATTTTCTTTTGTATACTTTTTAAGTCTTCAATTGTTGATTTATATTATAATTTCAAAGTTTTCGGAGAAGTTTGCAAAAAAAATATTAAATTTTGTAATTCTTGACCATTCAATTCACTAAGCAAACCATCAAATAATTTCAGGTATACTTGGATCGGCAAGCTCAAAAAGCGAATGCACGTCAAATAACGAATGTGCAAACACATTGTCGTGCGTGGGAGGTACATGTGTTAGCCCTTGTGGATCATTGTTGTGTGGACCACATGCCTACTGTGAACCGGATAACCATGCCGCGTGGTGCCGATGTGCTGTTGGATTTACGGAATCTCCTACCGGTGAATGCGTCTCAAGTGAGTTCTTAGCAATTCTACTGATTATGTTTTATTTAGAAGAGTTACATAAAAATTGTATTTGACATTTTTTTTTGCTAAGCGATATCAAAAGCTTCCCATGAAAGATTTTATTTATTAATTAATTTGTAACATTATTTTGTTATGATTTGTCTATGCCTTTAATTTAATGCCCCTTTTCTTATTTTTTAGTGTGTGACTCGTACATCTGTGGTGAGGAAGCCACGTGTATCGTAACAAATGAAGGACCCACGTGTAAGTGCCTCAATGGTTTCTCTGGTAATCCATTCCCAGGAGGTTCTTGTGAACCAGATGTTTGCTCTGTTGCTATGCCGTGCAATTCGCCCCGAGTTTGTATTGGTGGCAGGTGTAAAGAGCGCTGCGAAGGTGTCATTTGCGGTGTTGGAGCTACGTGCAACCTTAACACAAACAAATGTGTCTGCGATCAATTCTTTGTTGGACTGCCAGATCTTCTTTGTATGCCTCGTAAGTTTCCTCCTTAGATAACCCCTACACACACTATATAATACAATATATATACTTTAGGTATTTATTCAATACATATATTTAGTTTAAAATAACTTAAATACTTATTTTTATTTGCAGCAATCTCTGGACCTGAATGTTATCCAAGCTGTGGAGAAAACGCACATTGCCAATACGGAAGGAATGGTAATCAATGCGTCTGCAGTGGGGGAACCAGTGGAAATCCTTATGAGGGCTGCGTGTCAAATAAAAATCTAAAATGTACCCCAGCGTCTTGTGGGCGCGGAGCACAATGCCAAAACGGTCCTAATAATATTGAATGCTCATGCGCTGCTGGATATATTGGAAACCCATATGTACAGTGCGAAGATATTAATGAATGTAATGGAAATGCGTGCGGTCAGAACGCAGTCTGTATCAACACCCCCGGAAGCTATGATTGCCAATGTAAACGAGGTCATTCAGGAAATCCATTCTCCATATGCTTGCCGGTACAAAAAGCACAATGCGATGATCCATCAACATGTTTATGCAGTAGAGATGTGCCGTGTCCTTCAGGATTTACTTGCGATAAAGGATCCTGCAAAAACTTATGCGAAAAAATCAAATGTGGACCGAGAGCTATGTGCGACGGCGGACAATGCGCTTGTCCTCCTGGGTATGTTGGAAATCCGACAGATATGACAAAAGGTTGTGTTATTCAAGGTCAATGTTTTTATGACGGAGACTGTAATGATGCTGAAATTTGCTTTCAACTCAGTAAGGGCTTCAGAAAATGCGTTGATGCTTGCAGTAAAATACAATGCGGGCCAAATGCTCTCTGCGTCGGAAACAATCATCGATCGTTATGTATCTGCGCCGACGGATATGTAGGCAACCCTAGTGATTTAAATACAGGTTGCCAGCCTGAAGAGAGAGTTGTTTCACCACCGAAAGGAACTTGCACAAAAGATATCAACTGCGCCAAAGGCCACGCTTGTGTCACTCTTGAAGACGGATCGAAGTCCTGTCTGAGCGTTTGCCATACAGTTGTATGCAGTCAAAATGAAATATGCCATGTCGATGTTGCTGGTCATCCAATCTGCGAATGCCAGGATGGTTACGTTTGGAATCCGGTGGCGTCCATTTGCGACAAACCTTCTACTCCAGATTGTACTGATGATGAAGGATGCCACCAATCAGCAGCGTGTCGAAAAGATCCATTAGGCGTATTAAAATGTACTCCTGTATGCTTAGGTTATACGTGTCCTGAAAATGCACAATGTGCCACCTCAAATCACCACGGAAAATGTCAATGCCTCCCTGACTTCACTGGAAATCCGGATGATAGAAATGGATGCGTCCCAATATCCAAAAACCAATGCACAACGGACGCTCAGTGCTCAGAATCCGAAGTGTGCAAACCTGCTAAAGGAGTTTTAAGCTGTCAACCTGCCTGTGCTTCAGTTCATTGCGGACCGCAGGCAATTTGCGTCACTAACAATCACGTCGCAAGATGTCAGTGTCCTCCTGGACCTTTTGCTGGAGATCCCAACGATATGAAAGACGGATGTAAATCAGTCCCGTGCGTATACAATATTGACTGCCCTCCTACACAACTGTGCAACCGTTTGACGCATACTTGTTACAATGTATGCGATGAAGACGCTTGTGGAGAAAATGCCGTTTGCATTGCAGAAGATCATCGAGCCGTTTGCCAGTGTCCTCCAGGATATAAACCTAATCCTATCGCCGATGTGGAATGTTCTGCTACTGAAGCATGCAATCCAAGTCCCTGTCATCCTTCCGCCATCTGTGAAGCTGTCACTTCCGGCCACATTTGCAAGTGTCCCGCCAATCAAATTGGCGATCCGATTACTGAAGGCTGCCGCCCAGAAGGGGACTGTCCAAATGGAGACACCGACTGCCCGGCTCAATCAATATGCCAGTCAGGTCGCTGCGTCAACCCGTGTGTGGGTGCGTGCAAAGGAAACTCTATTTGCTCAATTAAAAACCGTCAGCCCACATGTTCTTGTCCTGGAAAATTCCGATTTGACGCTGCAAAGCAAGCGTGTATTCGATTAGCGTCTACCTGTAAAATTGATGCGGAATGTGATGGTGATGTATGCTTTAATGGACAGTGTCAATCGGTATGCCGAAGTAACAATGACTGCTCTGTCGGGGAAAAATGTACTCAAAGTGTTTGTACAACATCTTGCGCCAGTAATACACAATGTTCCAATGAACAGGCTTGCATAAATGGTATCTGCCTGATTGGCTGCAGAGGAAATAAAAATTGTCCATCCAACGAAGCCTGCATTGACAACAAGTGCCAAAATCCATGTGAGAGCGGCGCTGTTTGTGGTCCTAATGCCATCTGCGATTGCATCGATCATACAACAACATGTAAATGCCCAGCAGGTTTCGAAGGAAATCCATTACCCGAACAAGGCTGTGTAAGAGTCCCGACAGGTTGTTCGACCAGTAGTCAATGCCCTACAGGTCACATGTGTATTGCTAATAAATGCAACTTACCGTGCGCCGAAACTAAAAGTTGTGCCATCGGAGAAAGATGCTTCAATAACATGTGCTCCAAAGTATGCTATGGAAACAGTAACTGCCTTCCAGGAGAAATATGCCAAGAAGGTATTTGCATATCTGGGTGCGGCGCAGATGCAGACTGTCAATTCAATCAAATGTGCGTTGATACACAGTGCAGATGCGCTAATGGCTTTATGAGCGTCAACAATGTATGCGAAGATAGAAATGAGTGCATAGATAACCCTTGTCACCCTAGTGCCACCTGCATCAACTCTCTGGGATCATTCCAGTGCGTTTGTCCAGAAGGAACAGTAGGAGAACCTTTCCTTCAAGGTTGTCTGTCGCCTGACCAATGCAAATCGGATAATGACTGCGCTGACAATCTATCTTGTCTTAAAGGAAAGTGTAGTGACCCTTGCATCAAAGCCAAATGCGCTAAAAATGCTGTCTGCAGTGTGATTGATCATTTGGCCGCTTGCTCTTGCACCCCGGGACATCTGGGAGACGCTTATGATGTCAATGTGGGATGCTTCAAAGTTGAATGCATAAACGACGATGAATGCCCCATTAATAAATATTGTAACAGTCAAACAAACAAATGTGCAGGTAAGCAAATTTTCACAATTACAACAAATTTCATTTATTTTTGGTTTCCAATGAATAAATTACTATTTCAATAATTGTATTGCCCAAAAATTAATCATAAATCAATTCTATCTTTCAGAACCATGTGAACGAATGGCTTGCGGTCGTGGCAAATGTCAATCTCAAAATCACCGAGCTACATGTATTTGCGATGCAGGATACGTACTGATAGACACTCGTTGTGTTGACATTGATGAGTGCGTTTCAAGCCCGTGTCACACAACAGCCATATGCAAAAATTCACCCGGAAGTTATTCATGTCGATGCGCCCAAGGAATGGTTGGCGATCCTCTCACAGTTGGTTGCAGAAAACCCGGCGACTGCTTTGTCGATTCTGACTGCCCGGAATCAGCTACATGCGTAGACAGCAGATGTAAAAATCCGTGTGAACTCAGTAAAGCCTGCGGAAGAAATGCTCAATGTATACCGGAGTCTCATAGAGCAGTGTGCCAATGTCCTGCTCGCACGAGAGGAGATCCTAAAGTTGATTGTGCTCAATTAGAATGTGTTGAAAATTCAGATTGCTCTCCGCAGGCGGCATGCGTTGACAACAAGTGTGTCAATCCCTGCTCATTGGATAAAGTGTGCGGTGAAAAAGCAGATTGCGCAGTTGACAATCACGTGGCAGTGTGTTCATGTCAACCTGGATCCACAGGAGATCCTCTTCTTGGCTGCATTTCTCTTCAATATTGCTCCGGTGACAACCAGTGTACGGCTGGGGCTGTATGCTCAAATGGATTATGTACTTGTACGTATTTTTATTATAACATTATATACTACCTAGTAACTTAAAATATACGACCAATTGACTTTTTAAAAAGTTATGATAAAAACATTTATATTTCGCTTCAAAACCACCATCCTAAAACACTGGCATGCAAAATGAAAATGTGTATGGTTTGTTTGGTATGTCAAGTAGTTCATTTTTTGTGAAGTTTTTGTGAAGCTTCGATACTAAATACCTCATTGTTGCTAATAAATAAGTTTGATTTTTAAATTAACTATGTATAATTTTCTTGCAGCTCAATGCGCAAGCACCAGAGAATGTATCAGAGATCAACTCTGTATCCGAGGAGTTTGCCAACCAACGTGCCATACCAACACGAGCTGTCCAGATTTCCAATACTGTCTCAATAGTATTTGCACTAAGGAATTACAATGTCAATCGGATGATGAATGCTCAAATGAACAAAAATGCATCATCAATAATCTAGGCCAAGCGGAATGTAAAAACATTTGCGAACTCTCATCGTCGTGCGGTCGCAATGCCCAGTGTAACGCCGTCAACCATCAAGTGGTTTGTACATGTATTGAAGGATACTTTGGAGACGCTAAAGTCGGATGCCAAAAAGTTGAATGCGTGTCCGACAATCAATGCTCTCACGATAAATTCTGCGAAGATCATATGTGTAAAATCGCATGCCTTGTCAAAAATCCTTGCGGTCCCAATTCTCTGTGTTCCGCCGAAAACCACAAACAGGTGTGTCACTGCCAACCTGGCTTCACTGGAAATCCTGCTAAAGGCTGCACACTTATAGATTTCTGTGCCAAGAAACCGTGCGGTCCTGGAGCTACATGTCAGAACTCCCGCGGATCGTTCAGATGCTCTTGTCCTAGGAACACTGTAGGTGACCCAATGAAAGACGGGTGTAGGGCACCAGTTGAATGTCAAAAGCACACCGATTGTCCTAACGCAGCTGAATGTACTTTTGATTCTGGAGAACCAAAGTGTAGAGGTATGTTTTACAATATTCACTATCACTATTCTTATCACTATATTAATATATAAAAAAAAAACTCATGAATGCATAAACATGCATTTTTTTTTGTTTTAGATGTTTGCGAAAGTATTATTTGTGGCCGCAATGCTGACTGCACCAGCTTCAATCACACTGCAGGATGTGTATGTCGTCAAGGTTATGAAGGAGACGCTAATGACATTAATCTTGGTTGTAGTCCAAAACCGATACCCTGTCAGACATCTGCCAACTGTCCCCAGAACACTTACTGTTACTCTGATATATGCAGATGTAAGTTCAGTTAGAATTCATTTTCAAATTGCAACGAATTGGACTTGAATGATCGGCTTCACATTTTTTTTTTACTTCCAGCATCCTGCTTGATGGACGAAGAATGTGGACTGTCTGAAAAATGTGTCCAAGGCCAATGTCTTAACCCTTGTGATTTACCATCATCTTGTGGAATGAATGCTGACTGTTCGTGTACGGATCATGTTGTACAGTGCAGTTGCCCACCTGGATTCACAGGCAATCAAGATGTTGAGTGTGTCAGAAGTATGTGTTTTTTTTTAGTTTTGCCACATTTTTGATTTTTTTAAGTAAGATTATTGAATGTTTTCTACATATTTTTTTTTAATTTTTAGTTCCTGTATCTTGTGAGCATAGTTCAGAATGTTCTCTGGGAAATACTTGTCGCAGTAGTATGTGCTTGCCTACTTGCCAAAATGATAACGAATGTGCTCTCAATGAAAAATGTCTTAAAGGAAACTGTATCTGTGAGTATTTTTTTGACTTCATTAGTCCTTTTGTCATCTCTAAATATTGAAGCAAGTTGTTTTGATTTTAATTTTTATTTTACAGTAACTTGCAGAGTAGACAATGATTGCTTCTTAGGACACATATGTCTTCAAAATACTTGTCTGTTTGGTTGCCACTCTGACGATGACTGCAGTGCCAGTGAATCGTGTAGAAACAATAAATGCACAAATCCTTGCATACACGCGAACCCTTGCGGTCCAAATGCCATGTGCTCTGTCACAAATCAGCGTGCGGCTTGCTCTTGCCCAGAAGGAATGGTCCCAAATCCTACGGCTAAAGTTGGTTGCGTGCGCGCTCCGGCTGGTCCTTGCCAAGAAAACAGAGCTTGCGAAAACGGATGGAGTTGCATTCGAGGACAGTGCAGACCAGTTTGCTCTTCTAACACCGGATGTCTCGTCAACGAGCGCTGCGATAGGCCCACGGGCACATGCAAACCAGTGTGTCGCAAGAATTCCGACTGCCCATCCGGTGAGGTCTGCCAGAATTTGGTCTGCCAAATCGGATGCAACTCTGATAACGGATGCCCTATTGATAAAGCATGCATTAATAGTCAGTGCGCGGATATTTGCTCTAATCCAACTGCTTGCGGAACAAACGCAAAATGCTCTGTTGTCAATCATGAGAAAGTATGCCTCTGTCCAGCACCTTTGGTGGGAAATCCATTGACAGCATGCAAACAAGTTTCAGTCGCTTGCGCCAACAACAGAGATTGTCCAAAAGGTTTATCATGCTATGGAGCTATTTGTCAAACATCATGCAGAAGGTATGTTACTTATAAAATATCACTTTAACTTCCAGAGAGTCAAACAAATTTATTTACTATTTATTTGTAAAAAATATATTATACCTAACGTTGAATGATTTTTTCTTCCAGTGATCAAAATTGCTTATCTGATGAAAAATGTGTTCGAGGAATATGCAGGGGAGTTTGTAACAGCGACGCTGCTTGCACATCTGGTCAAATTTGTGAAAATAGAATATGTAAAATTGGTTGCCGTACTGATACATCATGTGACAGTTTTGAGGCTTGTATTGGCGGCAAATGTACAGGTAAATAATCACATGTTTTATAACATACAGGTGAATAGCAGAATTCGTAAATTTGATTAAATACAAATCGTTAAATCGAATGAATTTGTCTTTTCATTATAAAATAATATTTCAGATCCTTGCACTTTGGATAACCAGTGCGGAAAATGCTCTGAATGTAAAGTGATCAATCACGGTATTCAATGCAGCTGTCCACAGTCGTTCTTGGGAAATCCCCTCACAGAATGTACGATGCCGCCAACTCCGTGTGATAACAACTGCCAATGCGATCAAGCCGGCTACTGCATTAAGTCCTGCAGAGATAACTCTCAGTGCTCGTGTGGTGAAAAATGCTCCGCCGGACATTGCAAAACTATATGCTCATCGAATACCAAATGCCTCAAAGGCCAGATATGTACCAGAGGAGTATGCAACGCCGGATGCCTGTCAGACGGTGATTGCTCAAATGACAAAACTTGCTCCAAATCTCAATGCATAAACCCATGCGATAAAAGCGTATCCCCTTGCGGTAGAAACGCTCTCTGCCGGGTGTCTCAACATGCGGCGGTCTGTCTCTGTCCCGACGGATACAGCGGAGAGCCTCTGAAGAGTTGCCAACCTTATGAATGCCTCTCTGATGCAGATTGCGCTCCCGATAAGCGATGCAGTCCTGCTAAAACTTGTAAGAATCCGTGCCTTGAACCGGGCGCATGCGGCCTTAACGCCCAATGCCGAGTAGTGGACAGACGTTCACAATGTCTGTGTGTCCCAGGATATCTTGGAAATCCTTCAATTGAATGCAAACAAGGTGGCGGTGCTGTCTGCCTGAAAAATCCTTGTGGAGAAAATGCCCGTTGTAGAGATTTCCCTGATGGAACCTATGAATGCAGTTGTGCAACTAATTGTGTAGGAGACCCGCACAAAGGATGTCTGTGCGATGCCAAGCTTATTAACTTATGCAAAGATAAAAAATGCGGTGTCAATGCAGCTTGTCGGGCAATAAATGAAAACGAAGCTCAATGTTATTGTAATGATAATTATCCATCTGGTGATCCATATGTTGAATGTGAGTAATTAAATTTTTACTTTTTGGTTTATTGATAATGTTTTTTTTTAATGAATATTAATTCAATTTTTTCTCTTGAATTTTCATTGGCTATTCTTACTGATGCCCGTTAAAATTTTTCAATGACATCAATATGAAAAATATGATGAAAAATAACTTTCAATGTGGACCATTAATATAATAGTATTTAATTGATTTTGTTTTGATCAGGCTCAATCGATCGTACACCGATAGACTGTCGAACCACAGGATGTGGCAAAAACGGAGAATGCCTAAGAGAAGGCGCTCAGTTTGTCTGTCGATGCCCTCCGGGGACAAAAGGAAGGCCCGATGTCGAATGCCGCTCTCGTAAGTTAAATAGACGGCGAATGCCCCGTCTACACGTGTATATTTTGCACGATGAATTCTGTAATTATTTGTAAAATATTTACTTTTGTGATAAAATAACACGGGCCGATAGTGTAACATCTGTATAGTGGTGCATTTATTTAGATTAATTTGATATGTCATGTGTAGGTTTATAAATAGGAACAGATTTCGGATGAGGTGTATCACTATTTCCTGTACCTTGATTCATTTTTTAAATATCTTCAATGTTTCTCATTCGATACAAAACGAAAGTCTAATCTGTCTTATCAGCGCTCGCATTGCATATTCATCCATATCATAACCTACCGCAGTACCGTATCGCAGTACAGATGATGAGTACTGTAACGATAACAATGAACATAGTGAAATTATCCATCTGTTTTTGATTTTTTCTTATTGATTTTGTTTGATTATTAATTTTCACTACAATAATGAATGATAAGCCAGATTAGGACTGTGCGGGAAGCATTCTCACCCGTTCATGCTTGAATTGTAAGACAGTATCTATCTTTACTTTAAATCTGCGGACGGCAAAACAGGCTTCACATGTAAATACATAATATCTCTGCTTGTACATTTTGCGAGCTCCTTCATTCTCTTCGCCAGCTATGGTCGGGCTATCGACAGACGCGAAAAGCATGCAAGTTTCGTGAGAAAGTTTCTTTTCACAGTTCTCAAGTACGCTTTTTCTTTTTTCCCGTCCTCCCCTCGCTCCCTGTACGGCAGATATCGAATGCGGCGGTGACTTCGACTGTCCGCGCGAGAAGGCCTGCGTGAACCTGGAATGCGTCGATCCCTGTGAGTTGAGAGGCGCCTGCGGGGAGGGCGCCATCTGTCGGGCGGCGCTCCATCGCGCCCGTTGCTCTTGTCCCCAGTGTCATACGGGCTCGCCTCAGAGCGCCTGCGTACCGGATCCGCGATGCGTAGCGTCGCAGCCCAGACCGGCTGGGCCCGCTCTCTCTTGTAGAAATCACAAACAGTGTCCTGCTCATCTCGAATGCGACCCTTCGACGGCTGAATGCAAAGACCCTTGCAGAAAACTTTCATCTACATGCAGAGGCAACAAGAAGTGCGAGGTTCGCCAGCACCGACCGGTATGCGTTTGCAAATCAGGCTTTATTTTGAACGAACTGGGTGAATTGACTTGCGCTCCGAATGATGCAGAATGCGTCAGAGACCAGCAGTGCGCTTCCAGTCTGGCTTGCATCGGAGGCGAATGCCGAAATCCATGCGACTCGTTCAAAACGCCCTGTCCGCAAGGAAAGACCTGCGAAGTGCTAGATCACAAGCGCGTCTGCATCTGCGTAGAAGACTGCTATCCTTCGGTGTCGATATGCCTTAGAGACGGCGGATGCCCGGCAAACCTCGCTTGCCGCAACTTCAAGTGCATAGACCCGTGCGCGGACGCCGGCTGCTCGTCGGCCGCCCCTTGCTATGTGGAAGAGCACAGGCCCGTCTGCAAATTCTGTCCATCCGGGTTTATGCCCGACGCGAAATATGGATGTCTCAAAGGTAAAGCTACTACATGGATACCCGTATTTGGTGGCTTGTGCGATTTTTGTATACTACGTAATTAGATCTTTACCTTCTTTTTTCATATTATGCTGGATAAATCTAATGATTAAAAATTATCTTCAAATTCCAGGTTATTATAATGTCTCGTAGAACTACGCATAATGTCTTCAAATGGAACCGCATTGAATTTCAGATATCTACCCCACTTCCTCTTCGAGTTTCTTCTCTTTCGTTACATATTTCTATGCTTGTAAATAATGCACCCTGACCTTTACTCTGATGTAGAATTAACCTCACTTTCGGTGTTGTGTTTATGTCATGTGAATTGTTAATACTCTTTTGTGTATGTATCCATGGTTGAAGACGAACGTTGTAATGGACCGAGTGTGTTGTATTCGCAGCAAAATTGAGAAGTTGCTCTGCGGACAACCACTGCGGGGAGGAAGAAGCCTGCGTTGCAAGCACTTGCACCAATCCTTGCACCACCGCTGCGTCTTGCGCCGCTTCCGCTATGTGCATTACTCGAACACACAGGCCGCTCTGCGTCTGCCCGCCGGGGTCCGCCGGGGACCCCCGGATCGCGTGCTCGCCTTTAATAATCGCAAACCTTCAGCCGTACGGCGATATCGCGACTTCGGGAAGTAGCGAAGTGTCATCGTTGTACGATACGCCGACTGTAATATTCTACGACGAAAAAAGTAAAGCGAAAGGACACATCAACCTTAAAAAGATGGGCAAGTTCGATGATCACGTTCCTTGCGCTGATTCGTCTCAGTGCCCTCCGGACGAGACTTGCCAAAGCAGCATTTGCACGAACCCCTGTAATGCAGTCTTCTGTCGAAACAATACGACGTGTAAAGTCGTCGACCGATCCCCTGTGTGTTTGTGTACTGCAAATATCAGAGAGAACATGAGCGATTGCCAAAACTATAATACAGGTAAACGTGTCTATAGGGTTTTTTAATTAGTTTGGAATACGAAACCACCGCCGAGTACGCGTGGACGGCAACACTGCAACCGCTACTGTGTGCAGTTGCATGTTTCAAACTACAGAAGCGATCTGTTGCTCTATTCAACTGATATTGCTTAAAGTTATTTGTAAGAATTGCCATCTTATCAGATTATATTGACAATACCTTAAGAAACCAAACAAACTTTTATAAAGTAGACTGTAATCGAAAGATGATATTATGTATATTAATATTGTGTTGATAATACTATTTTATTAGATCTTTCAGGGCGAGAGCCTCGATCGGTTCACTCTGTAACGCTTTGTGACAAAACCCCAAATGAAACTGGACAATATTTCGTTTAAATTTATCTTAATTGTCTATTCTGCAGGTCTATATTGCCAATGTAATCGCAGCTTTATACCACCTTATTCCACGGACCACATAGTAGCAATCATTTTTGTTCACCGATATTGATTAACACGCTTGATTTTTTTGCGGTGGTGGTTATGCTTCAATGTCTAATGCAATTTTTTCCCTGTTGGTTCTTAATAAAACTCTTGTATTTTGTAGGACGATATGTGTGTAGTAAGTAGTGAGTACATTTGTAAAACTAACAATCTATGTTTGTGTATTGTTTAACCAGTATGAAGTGACTTTGTAGTGCAAAGAATATTAATCTATTATTTTATAAGATAACTTATATTTTAACAAATTCAAATAGTAAAAATAATTAAAATCTTTCCAATAAATCAATTTATTTTACAAATTTTATCAGTCAGTAAACTCACCATAAAAAAATTGAATTGAAGAAAATACAATTTTAACTGAAAACTATATAAATTTTTGTACTATTGCATTTAAAAACAAAGTTATTCCGTTATTTTTTTTTCCTTTTTTTTTCACAAATTAAAATCTTTCAATAGACAATTAATTTTGATTTTTTACTCTATAACATGATTCTTAAATGATTGTTTTATACCACAGAAATAGAATGTACATCACACGATCAATGTGGAAAGCAACTGGCCTGCATCGGTGGAAAATGTCAGAATCCTTGTTCTGTCGCAAGCCCATGCTCAGCCAAAGAAGACTGCCAAGTCCGAGACCACCAGCCTATTTGTATCAAAGGTATGCTCCTTGTCATCAACAATCTTCCATCTCCACCCATATCATGACAATACTTCAAAATCACTTTTTTTATATGATCCATGTCTGCTACAAACAAAATTAACAATGTCATAACGGACCCGACAAACAATTGAACCTTTTCTAATTTACAACTGCTTTTTTTGTTTACAGTATGTCAATGCCAATCTTCATTGGATTGCCGAGCCAACTTCCATTGTGATGGTTGCAAATGCGTCCCTCGTAAGTTTCTGAATTTTTAAATATATTTTTTTTCCAATAACTCACCAAAAAAATTGGCCCTGCTGAGAGAGATATTTTCATTTACTAATCGCATTTCACTTAATAAAACATATTCTAGCTATTTTTAAAAAAATGAGACACTTTGACACTTTGACACTTTCCATGTATATGTGTTAATTCCCACATGTATATTTCGCAACTACATTTTTGGTTAAATTCAATAGATCAAGATACTCCAGCAACAACTGGATGCGCCCATTGTCCTCCAGGAATTCCTTGCGATCCATTCTCGGGAGCCTGCATGCAAGGTAAGAAAACAGACCTTCAACAAAACAATACCTTCATTAATATTTGTTGCAGTTATTTAAATGATATCTTTTTATAATCTTTTTGAAGATTTCATCAAAATCACTTGATTTTATTCACCAAAGATTAGAATACAAATAAACTATTTATTTCAATTCAAATGAAAATAATTTAAATTGACTAATTTCTCAAAAAATAGTCAAACTCTTACTTATGAAGGTTCCAAATGAAAAATACAATGGTAATAATTTATTTTTGATAAAAATTAACTTAAAAAAATTTCTAGCCAAAGTGGCTTTGGCGATAAATTTTTTCTGCTAAAAAGAGTTTGATTATTTAAAAAAATCAATAAACGATTCAGAAAAGTTGTCAATTGTATTTAAAAAATGTCCATTTTGAAATTTTTTAATTAATTAAGATTTTAATTCTAAGTGCTTTTATTTTTTCATCTTCTCAAGTATATTATGAGTGTGTGTGCTGTTTTATCAAACATAATTATTCATCTGTCATTCGAACGTAACGATTAACAATATTATACGAGTGGCGCGACGGAGCTGCCGCCCGAGACGCCGACTAACATTAGGCCTCCCGATTTTGTGACATCTCACTCGCAGCCCGCCAACCGATACTAAGCGGCGTCCGAATGAACTTCCAGTATGACGGAATATCATTTACCATCATTCATCAAATATTGTACAGACGTGTCCACTGTGCAACATCCCATTACCCCGCTTCACGTAAAATAGCAACACAGTACACAAGACACTCATTGTATTTTTTTATTCTCTCTTTGTATTTATACACTTTTTCAAAAGGAAAACGCACTGACTGCGGAATGGTTTCAAAATGTCGGACCAGCTGAAAACCAAACATTGTTTTTTTTTTGTATATTTCTTGTCAATTGTTGTATATTCAATTATTGCACTCGTAGATGCCTGTATTGGAAATGGATTGTGCTTTTTACTAACATCGCATGTCTTAGATATAGTCGTATTAGTTTACTTGTAACGTAGCAATATTTGCGGTAACATTTTCCTAACTTCAACGATCTAATATTACTAATAGCGCTGATAAATTATTTTTACTTTAAAATAGTATTACTTAACAGTTGATTAACTGCTATTTGTTATTCTTCTTTGACACTTCTAACAGATCTGCAAACCACCCAAACCTCATTAACAGACACAGATTATGCTACTGATAAATTTACTGACACAACTGACTCGACTGCAATACTCCATTCGAATAATACTCCCGCTACTACAGAGTCCATATCCAAAAGCACTAAAACACAAACCATATTAGCTTCAAATATACCGACGACGAAACCTGCCTCTCCATTTACAACTCCGATGCCTTTAACTAATTTAAGTACGGTTAAATCTACGACAACTTATACAAGTCCATCATTAGAATATACCGATAAAATTGCTGACAGTGAAGCGTCAACAATCCGGCCGTTTACAACAGTCGAAGATGTGTCTAGCGAATCTCCTCCGAATTCAGTCGTGACTGATGACGATAGAATACATTTTACATCATCTTACGAGACAACTGAAGGTTTCGATGTAACGACAAATATTAAAGATATATCCAAAAGTACAAGTCCTGGTGTCTCTAAGGAGATTGATCAGTTCATATTTTTTGATACTGAAGCTACCACTTTGAAAGTGAAAACAACACAAAAATCAACACCGCATGTTGTCACTGTGACTCCGCAATCTTCATCGGAAGGTTCTGTCGAAACCGAATCGACCTTTTCATCTCATTCCCACGCGTCGACGTCTCCTTCTACTTTAGAAACGACTATTCCATATGAAACGTCTTTTGACTCGGGTTATACAACAGAAGAGGTAACAACTGGAAAAACTCCAATTTCTTATACGACAGTTTCTACAACAAATGCGTCGAACAAAACAGTTACTGAAAAAATCACTATTATCACACCCATGCCATCTTCTGATGATAGAAATAATTTATCAATTCCAATAATGACAACTGTTGGAGAAAGTCAAGTGACTGAAAAAAATGCTCAAACTCTTCCAAATATAACAACACCATCTGATACAGATGGTTCAAAGTATACAAGCGTGACAACCGCTAAATATAATGAGGTTGAACAACCATATTTGACAACTGTAGAAGGTATTGAAACAAAACCTAGCACAGTTAAATTACCAACGCAATTATCGAATAAGGTTACGACAACAGAATACAAAGAAGACTCATCGACCAAATATACTACCCTGGAGAGCACTCGCAAAACTGATAAATTTACTTCACCCGATATATTAGCGGTGACAACACAGTCGTGGAATGAATTGACGACGGACGGAAACGAAGATGATTCATCGTCTTCTGAAGAAACGGGCACGTTTAAGTTGCCGACAACTCAAAAGATAGATAAGGTTACGACATCAGATAGAGAACCAACAGTACCAACCAAAGCGTGGAGTAAAGTGACAGCAGGCGGAGTCGACAACTATTCGTCTTCTGAGGAATTGACTACGCTTAAGTCAACAGTTTCCCAAAGCACGGATAGGGTTACTTCACCCAGTAAAGTGACAGTACCGACACAGTCATTAAGTGATTTAATAACGGAAGTAGGTGATTTATTTACTACTGAAAGAATTACTACGTTTGGGTCAACATTTTCTGCGAAAACAGATAGTGCCACATTACCTAATAAAATTACATTACCGACAGAATCCTCAAACATAGTGACCACGAAAAGTCCAAAAGATAATTCATTTACTAGTGAAGACTTTTCCACACAAAAGTATATGACTAGTAAAAAAACAGATGATAATACCACACCAGGTATAATAACTGTGCCCACACAATCTTGGTATACAGAAACAACGAGTAGGACCGAAGATGAGTCTTCTGCGACAGGTCGAACTACAACAGTTGCTCAAATAACAGATAAATCCTCGGCATATAATATAGTCACATTGCCAACACATTTATGGAATACAGAAACAACCGAAATACCTGAAGAAGAATCGTTTACTTCTTTTAAGTCAACAGTTACTCAACAAACGGACGGCGCGACTGCTCCTACTAAAGTTACAATGCAGACAATATCAGGGGGAGTTGAAACTACAACACAGTATGGTGACCAAACGTATACCACTCATAAGTATACAGTTACTAAAAAAACGGATGGTGGCACCGCCCCTGCTAAGGTCACAGTGCCGACAATATTAGGGGGAGTTGAAACTACAACAGAGCCTGGTGACCAATCTTATACCACTCTTAGGTCAACAGTAACTCAAAAAATGGACGGTGACACTACTCCTGCTAAGATTACAGAGCCAACAGTATTAGGGGGAGTTGAAACTACAACAAAGTATGATGACCAAACGTATACTACTCATAAGTATTCAGTTACTCAAAAAACTGACGATACCACTTTTCCTGAAAAATTCACAGCGCCAACAGTAATAGGGGGTATTGGAACGACACCAAAGCCTGGAGACCAATTGTTTACCACTCTCAAGTCAACTATTACTCATAAAACCGACGGCACCACTGGTCCTGCTAAAGTCACAGTGCCGACAATATTAGGGGGAGTTGAAACTACAACAGAGCATGGTGACCAATCGTATACTACTCTCAGGTCAACAGTTACTCATAAAACCCACGATACTACTATTCCCGCTAAAGTGACAGTATCGTGGGATATTGAAACGACGGCAGAACCTGTTGACCAATCGTTTACTACTTTTGAGTCAACAGTTACTCAAAAAACCGATGGCACCACTGGTCCTGCTAAAGCCACAGTGCCGACAATATTAGGGGGAGTTGAAACTACAGCAGAGCATGGTGACCAACCGTATACTACTCTCAGGTCAACAGTTACTCAAAAAACGGATGACGTTACTGTTCCTACTGAAGTAACATTATCGTGGGATATTGAAACGACAGCAAAACCTGGTGACCAATCATTTACTACTCTTAAGTCAACAGTTACTCAAAAACCACAAGGCGCCACTGCTCCGGCTAAGGTTACAGTGGCGACAACATTAGGGGAAGGTGAAACTATATCAGAACCTGGAGACCAATTGTTTACTACTCTTAAGTCAACAGATACTCAAAAAATGGACTATACCACTGTCCCTGCTAAAGTTACAGTACCAATAGTAATAGGGGGTTTTGAAACGACAGCAAAGGCTGGTGACCAATCGTATACCACTATTAAGTCAACAGATACTCAAAAACCAGGTAGTACTTCTGCTCATGCTGAAATAACAATACCAACAGTAACGGTGGATAGTGAAACGACAGCAGAGCCTTGGGACCAATCATTTACTACTCGTAAGCCGACAGTTACTCAAAAATCAGACAGTACTACTACACCCAGTGCGGCTACACTGCCAACACAGAATATAGTTGAAACGGAAGAGCCTGATAGCAAGTTTTTCAGTACTGAGAAAACTACTTCATTGATAGACGGAATCACCGTAACGACGCAGCCATGGAATAAAGAAATAACAGAAGGAATTGAGGAAAAATTAACCACTTTTGAAGAAAATTACACAGTTACATCGACACCTTCTAAAGTAGATAGACTCACTACGTCTAGTGAACGAGTCACTGAACCAACGCAATTGTGGAGTAAAGTGACTACTGAAGGAGTAGAGGATGATACGTCTTCTTCTGAAGAAATTACTTCGTCTGAGTCAACAGTTACTCAAAAATTAGACAGGGTTACTACACCTAGTAGAATAACTATACCAACACAATCATGGAATATAGACACAACAAAAGGATTTGAATATGGCGAAAAAATCACTACAGACGGAAAAATTACTACATCTAACAGAATAACAGAGCCAACGCAATCTTGGATCACAACACCAGAAGAGCTCGAAGATAAGTTCTTTATTACTGAAAAGATTATTATTCCCGAGACAACATCCTCATTCTCTCAAGAAACAAAAAAGGTTACTGCTTCTAGTAAAGTCACAGTTCCGACACAATCGTGGAATACAGTTACGACAGAAAATCTTGAGGATAATGAGGGAACGACTAGGCCAACTTCATCAGTCACTCAAAGCAGAATTACCGTCCCTAATAAAGCGACAATACCTACAGAATCATGGAACATGGTAACCACTGAAGAGTCATGGGGTGATTTAAATACTACTCCGAAGTTCACAAGTATTGACAGAACAGACGGAATTACCACACATGGTAAAGTGACTGAACCGACCCAAACGTGGAGTGTAGTTACAGACGATGGAAACGAACCGTCTACAACTAAAAAATCTATGGAATTCACGATTCATTCTACACACAGTACTACGACTAAAGCAGGGTTGACGGAAGTTTTTGAAGAAAATGAAAGTACCACTACAACTAAATCATCAGTTACTCAGAAAACAGAAAGAATTACTACCCCTGAATTAGTGACATTACCCACAAATTCGTGGAATAAAACAATGACATACGAACCTGAGGATGGTTTGTTTACTACAGACAAAATTACTGATCATAGATCAACTACCATAAAAAAACCAGACGTTTTCATAACATCTACCACGGTTGATTTCATTGATCACGGTGATGAAATAGGCGTGACAAAAACACCAAATGAAGAAAGACTGACCGAAAGCTCACAGGATGATGTTCCCACCACTGAATCTTATATTGAAGATACTAAAACAACACATTCAGTCCCATCCGTCAATATAACCGATCATGATGGACACGAAGAAACAGTCACACAAATTGGAACTATCTCTACAGATTATGGCAGCACACCATTTACATCACATACTTCGACCACTGTTGGTGACAAAATTACTACAATATTTGCAGCTCAAACACCGACCTCGAGTCATCAAACGACTGAAACTTTCAAATCTACAAGCGTAAACGAGTTCCAATTTCCTACTGATGAATACACCACTGAAGGTTATAATGCTGGAGAAGAAAATTTATACTCAACAAGCCCCAATGTTGACAAAATAGAACACAAATATCCAACAACTAAAGAATCAATATATATAATAACTCCCGAATCAACAACAAGGGATGAGATAACTACGGCAAAATCAGTTGTCTACACGGAAACTACTTCTCCCAATTTAGTAGAGACGTCAACCGGAGGACGTGTGAGCGAAACGGAAGGTATTTTTACTACTACCATTTCATATGATACAACTACAGGTGAATATTCAACTAATACTGGCCTACCAGTAAGCAGCAAAGGTCCACTAGACAAAGAGACAACAGAATATTTATATAGCTCGACAACGCCAAATATATTGGCTGATACAGTTGTAAATGAGGTTGAAAGCACTTCTGTCAAAATACCTCCTGTTAAAAATGTAAGTACAACTAAACAAGGCGATGAGACACAAACAACAACGACGCCACTCCATTGGACTACAAGACTGACCACAGATTCTTCATTCAGTCATGGAGAAGGCTACACGACAAGTTTTAATTATAAAGATACCACTACTGATTTCGAACATGATACTACCTCAACAAAGACCACTGTTCGTCCTGATGATAGTCATATCTATTTCATCGATAGGATTACTACGGAAAAACACAAAGTCACTAGGCGGCCGTCAACAGTTCCAGATAGCGTGCATAATGCTTCAACACCTCGGCCACAAGTGACACTCGGTTATGGCAATGACAAAGTGGTTTTTAATACAGAAGCTGAATCACCAGAGTATACGACTCCCACATTCAACACAGATACTGTAAAAACTCCTTACGGCTTTGACGATAACAAAGTGGTAACAAACCAATATCCTACAACTGTGGAATATGAAATAACCACATCTGGTAAAACAACACCATTTAATTCTGTGAATAAATCCACAAATACATTTGAGACAACAACTAGAATTCTAAAAACAACTCCTAGCTATAGCAAATATTCAACTGTGGAACCGAAGAACGAGACTGCAACATCATCTCAAAAGACTCCTTATAGTACAACTGCAAAATCAACAAAGCACCCGGAATCATATAAAACAACGCAAGCTTCTCTGGGTGAGACAACAGTAACACCAGAATACACGTCGGATAACACATTTGAGACGACTACCGTTGACGAGTTTTCGTTTGCGATCGCCGGAGTCGATCACAAGTTGGACAAATACGACAAACCTATAGATTTCAATAATGAAACTAAACACATTACCACAAAAGAAACGCTTTCTACTACACCTTCATATGAATCTACATTAGATGCTCAAAACACAGTAGATATCGAAATAATACAACACATGACTACGAATGCCCCCTCTAAAGCCACAACGATCAAACCTAAATCGACTACGCGAGTTGAAATTAAGACTCCTTCAATAATTTCTCAAACAACTGAATATCCGTACACTACTGATTCAAAAACTGTAGTCACTGATGAGTCTACAGTCACCGCCGAACCGACTTCATCAGATGAAAGAAAAACTACCACAAACAAAAACATTGTTTCAACAACGGATCATCAAAATACAACCACCTACACTCCTGATGAAGAAAGTCCGCACGGTGACTCTACGACTGTGTCGACGAATATTCAAAATTTCACAGATGAACTGTCTCAGACTCATTCTACGTACGCATCAACAAAAATTTCTATTGTTCATGCAACCACTTCTGGTATTCCATCTACGACAACAAAAAGTCATGACTCTTCTACTGAAAGTATTATATTTACTGATGCCACAACGCCTTTCGATAAAACCACACATTCCCAAAAAGACGCTACAACTTCGACTTATACTGAACAGAGTGTCAACAATTTACCAAGTCTAACATCAATTGATTCGGTAGAAATAGACGATTATACTTCATCAGAAGAAGTTTCTACAAGTGGTCAAAAGTTAACCACTAAAGCTGCAACCAAGCCTACACAGCCCACTGAGTCTACAAAAAAATATACCACAGAAACAACTAAGATCAATGAAACCAGTACTTCACAATATTATGAATTGGAAACATCCACGAAACCCATCGCTACAACTGTAAGTTACTCTGAATTTTCTGAGAAAATAACTGTCACCGCTGAGGATAACGACCAAAAATCGACGACTGTACCGGATGGCGTCGAATACAGTACGCATACTGGCACGCAAGATGATGGCAAACATCCGTCTGTTGATAAATTCATAACGGAAGGCAATGTCACAACTACTAAAAAATATGTTACTGATGGAACGACTGCAGAAATAACAACAAGTTATTTTACTTCTACTGTTGGCGAAACAAAACAAAGCACACTTTCACCCAATACCCAACATTATACAGAATCAGTAGTAACAATTGATGAGGAATTCACCACTGACAGTTCTACTACTTTACCACATGACACTAACACTGGCGTGAATTATGTCACTGCCACAGTCACAGATATACCGACCGTTATTTTGACGACAACTAAGAGAATTGTAGAATTCACGACTGAAAGACCTATGGACAGTAAGACAGATATATCACAGACTTTACTCACTAATTCACCGACTAACAAGCAATGCGCGGCCGACGCCGATTGTCCACCGTCAGAGGCCTGCTCTTCTGGGATTTGTGAAAATCCTTGCTTGAAGCAATCGAACCGGTGTGCGAGTAACGCCATTTGTTTGGTGACTAATCACACGTTGAAATGCAAGTGTCCTAACGGTCTAGTCGGGAACGCCGACCAGGAATGCAGAAGAGGTATAACTGTTATTAATAATTACCAAATCTAATAAAATAGTCCCGAAGAATGTATATATTGATTAATATATTAGCGTATTATTTAACTTACACATAATTTGTAAATATTATTTGGAATGTGCTTGTTAAAAAGGATATGTTTTTTTGAATAAACGTATCCTTTAAAATTACAGACCCTAACCAATTATATATAACCCTTGCACAATTTGTTTTACAATGTAAATATGATTATAAAATAATATTTTTATTAATAGGTTTAAGTTTTGCTTTTTTATTTTTAACTTTTTTAATAATACAGGATTCCAGATCGCCCGATTTTCTCCAGACTCCCGCTATTTTTACTGTACATAATAATATTCTTTTTCGTTCTCGGTTCTAATCGATGTGCCACATAATTAACGCTTATAATCTTGTAACATAGACCCTCCCGGAAGTTCTAAAGCTCCAGAGCCATGCCAGTCGGATTCCGACTGCATAGAAACCGAGGCGTGTTATATGGGACTGTGTCATTTCCCATGCGACTTTGATAAAGTTTGCGGCGTGGCCGCTAAATGCCACGCAAAGATGCATCGTCCCATATGTACTTGTCCCAAAGGATTCGATGGCAATCCGGCCATTAAATGTACCCCGTCTAAAAAATGTAAGATACTCACCCTAATGTATTAATATAATAATGATAATGAAAAACAGGGAAACGACGAAGAACTTAAATATTCTACTCAAATTTAATAATATTAATAAATCTAATTCAACTCTAACAGTGTTTTCTAAT
The DNA here is from genome assembly GCA_028555115.1 of Himalopsyche japonica. Lineage (NCBI taxonomy): Eukaryota > Metazoa > Arthropoda > Insecta > Trichoptera > Rhyacophilidae > Himalopsyche > Himalopsyche japonica. The sequence goes on from JAHFWJ010000635.1 coordinate 525,154, forward strand.
CAGGCATTTACTGTACATACTTTCAACCTATTTTTGTGTTATTTATCACTCACCTTTTGCACTCATTTGTATTATTATTGTAAATAAATAATTTGGATTTTGTATAGTGAGTTGCAATACCAATGAAGAATGTCAGCTAACCGAGTCGTGCATCAATCACGCATGCGTAAGACCTTGCGATATCCATAACCCGTGTGCACATAACGCCGTCTGTATAAACACAAACCACGGATCCGATTGTAGCTGCGCAGAAGGATACCAAGGCAACGGATACGTCGGTTGCACTCCAGGTTAGTTTGTCGTCTGCTGTATGATACATAATGATATTTATGAATGTGATATTGTTTTTTAACTCTTATTTTCTTGTTAGTCATAAACTATCGACCGATATGCCAGTATAATGAAGATTGTCCTCCTGAACTACTCTGCGACCGCTTAAACCGAGTGTGCATCAATCCTTGTCAAGAAGATTCTTGCGGCGAAAATGCAGAATGTCTGCCAGCCAATCACGGTATCGAATGCAAGTGCTTCGCCGGCTTTGTCGGTAATCCGTATGTCACTTGCTCTCAAGGTAAATATTGTCTTAACTTCTTGTATTTTAGTTCTATACTCCAGTCAACCGTTCTAGTGACATCTTCTAATAGAATTTTCAATACATCTAAAAATCTTATTATGTTTTGTTTAGTTCAAGGCTGCCGATCAGACAACGAGTGTCACACTTCAGAAGCTTGCGTGAACGGAAAATGTGCATCCCCTTGTCGATGCGGACCAAATGCCGTATGCGATGTAGTCAATCATAAGGCCATTTGCAAATGTTTAGCCGGATACAGTGGTAATCCTGGAATCGGTTGCAAAAGACCGACTAATCCATGCATTCCAAACCCATGTGGTATCAATGCAATGTGTGAAATCGATGACGGAAACCCAATTTGCTTCTGTCCTAAAGGCTTGACAGGAAACCCATTCAAAAATTGCAGTACGTATTTCTTTTGCAGCATTTTTTTATATAAAAAATGGCTATTTATTATTTATTACAATGGCAAATTAAGATATTTTTCGATATCAACTTTTTTTGTAATTTCAATGAAAAATGCTTCATTTCTTAAAATTTTTGAATAAAAAATGTATCTAAATATTAAATATGTTTTCAGTCCCAGAAGGAGACGAATGTAGTCCAAACCTTTGCGGACCGAACTCCGGTTGTCGCATTGTCAACGGAAAGGCTTCCTGCTTCTGTTTACCTGAATATGAGGGTAATCCTCCGCAAAAGACCTGCGCCTTACCAGCAAACCCTTGCAATCCTTCACCATGTGGACCAAATACGCAATGTTCTCTTCTCAGCAATGGCTTTGCAAAATGCACTTGTCTTCCAGGATACTTAGAAAGTCCAAATACAATCAGAGGATGCGTTGAACCCAGAAACCCATGCGAACCCAATCCATGTGGTCCGGGCGCCGGCTGCGATCCTAACAGGAATCCTGTTTGCTTCTGTCGAGAACCAATGATAGGAAATCCTTACAAGAGCTGCGTAGAGCCTGTGAAAGCTGATGTGCTCTGCCAACCCGGACCTTGCGGTAGAAATGCTGATTGCTATGTATCTGACAACCAAGAGAAGTGCTTCTGTTCAATAGGATTTATTGGTGACCCGTATGCCGGCTGTCAACCACAACCGACAAATCCTTGTTACCCGAATCCATGCGGACCTAATGCTATTTGCAAGGTTGACTCTCAAGGTTTACCGTCGTGCGCTTGTCCTGAAGGAACTCTTGGAAAACCTGGTGAAGCTGAAGGATGTCAAGACTACGAATGCACCGTCGATGATGACTGTCAACTCGATAAAGCGTGCATCGGCTACCGATGCCGTGACCCTTGCCCTGGTTCCTGCGGCTCGTACACAACGTGCCGCTGTGAAAAGCATCATCCAGTTTGCTCGTGCATACATGACTATGTTGGAAATCCGATCATTAGCTGTTATCCTATACCCTTCGAGAAGAACCCGTGCGTGCCATCACCTTGCGGTCTCAATACAATATGCCAAGTGCTAGCCGGCAGGGCTGTATGTTCATGTTTGCCTGACTTTAAAGGAAAACCTGAAATTGAATGTAAACCAGAATGTACAATTAATTCAGACTGTTCGCAAGAAAAGGCTTGCATTGATAGGCACTGCGTAAATCCGTGCTATGATGGAGCAATCTGTGGATTACAAGCAATATGTCAAGTTTACGACCATACAGCATCGTGTATTTGTCCCGAAGGATTCTTTGGTGACCCACTCTTCATGTGTATTAAAACACGTAAGTTACTGAAATAATTAAATATCTATATATATCTTTAATGTAATTCTATTTTACTTTTATCTAACCCAAACACTTTTTCGATTTCTTTATAGCAATTGTAGCACCGATAGCAAACACAACTCGGCCATGTTACCCATCGCCCTGCAGTTCACAAGTGTCTTGCAATCCTTTCGGAAATCAAGTTGCTATTTGTGACGCATGCGCCGGAACAGCTTTCAATTCAAACTGTAATCCAGAATGCCTGCTCAACTCAGACTGCCCGTTCGACAAAGCGTGCATAAGAGAAAAATGCCAAGATCCTTGTCCCGGCTCTTGCGGAGTCAATGCAGTTTGTAATGTTTACAATCACAACCCGATCTGTAGCTGTCCTCAAGGACTACTAGGAAATCCTTTCGAGCATTGTTCAGTCCCTACTGCTTGTAAGTATTTTCACTAAATAGGTCAACCATTTACTACATATTTTTATTTGGTGATTAATGATTTTTTTTTTAGATCCAGTAGATGAACCGGTAACATGCTCGAACGTTCCATGTGGTGTAAACACAGATTGTAGAGAAAAGAATGGAGTATTGGCGTGCGTTTGCCGACCCGGATTTTATGGTGATCCCTTGGTGGCTTGCAGACCTGAGTGTGTTTTAAACAGCGACTGTACAATGGCCAAGTCTTGCATAAACAATAAATGTGAAAATCCATGCACCGGCGTTTGCGGTATCGGAGCAGGGTGTGAAACTGTAAATCATCACCCAGTCTGTTACTGCCCGTCCGGTTACTCAGGAGATCCATTCATATCTTGCCAGCCGTTCAGACCGATAGTACCTCCAAGCGAAGGTATGCCAAGAAACCCATGTGATCCTTCACCTTGCGGACCATTCAGTAGATGCATAGTGTCTTCTCAAGGATTCGCCACGTGTTCGTGTCTGCCTGACTATGATGGCGTACCGCCAGTTTGTCAGCCGGAATGTATTGTCAGCTCAGAGTGTGAACAGACAAAATCCTGTATCAATCAAAAATGTCGAGACCCATGTCCTGGCAGTTGCGGAGCTGGAGCGCAATGCGTTGTCGTAAATCATAATCCAATCTGCAGTTGTCCACCTGGTCAACAGGGAGATCCATTTGCGAGCTGCTATATTCCAATCGCCGTAGGCCAAGATAAGAATGTTGACAAACAGAACCCTTGCATTCCTTCACCGTGTGGACCAAATTCGATTTGTCAAATTAAAGAAAACCACCCGGTGTGCTCTTGTGTAGCAAACTACATGGGAAATCCTCCATACTGCCGACCACAATGCGTCAATAGTCAAGAATGTCCCAGAGATAAGGCATGCATACAAGAAAAATGCGTAGATCCTTGCCCTAATAGTTGTGGTCCTAACGCAAAATGTGATGTTGTCAATCATACACCTTTCTGCAGCTGTATTACTGGATTCCAAGGTGACGCCTTCATTGGCTGCTCCAGAATTCCAATTCCAGCTCCAGCAAAACCAGACGTATGCAATCCTTCTCCGTGTGGGGAAAACTCCCAATGCACAGAAGTTAACGGCATGGCAAGGTGTAATTGTATACCACCAAACATCGGTAATCCATATGCCGGCGGCTGTCGACCAGAGTGCACGATCAACGCCGATTGCCCTAGCTATTTGGCGTGTCTCTCTAAGCATTGCAGGGATCCATGCAAAGGTCTATGCGGTGTAAATGCAGAATGTAGTGTTACAAATCACATACCAGTATGCACGTGCCACCCAGGATTTTCAGGAGATCCATTTAAATCCTGCAGACAAGAACCAAAGACCCGTAAGTTGAACATTTTTTCCCCAAAGATATAAATTTTAATTTTAATTGTGGTATAGTTTTAATCGTATATTTATTTTTAGCTGTGCTACCAAAGAACCCGTGTGAACCTTCACCGTGCGGCCCTAACAGCATTTGCCGAATATCCAGCGGTCATCCGGTGTGTTCCTGTATGCCAGGTTTTACCGGCAGCTCGCCTTCGTGCCGACCGGAGTGTGTGGTCAGCTCGGAGTGCAGCCAAGTGAAGGCTTGCATCAATAATAAATGTCAAGATCCGTGTCCAGGTACTTGCGGATTCAATGCCCGGTGCCAAGTTATCAACCACAACCCGATTTGCAGCTGCACATCCGGAATGTCAGGAGATCCATTCGTCCAATGTGTTGAAAAAGGTAATGAAAACATTTAATTTCTTCTACGTTCATAAACTATCCCAAAAATACTTGATATGTGATATTCAATGCTTGCATAAAGAATTTATATAATCTATTATAAATTGGGCATAGTAATGTGATGGTAATAGCTTTATTAATTATCATTAATTTTTCCAAATTTGTGTACAATGAGAAACTCATTCTGATTTATTTTGCCTTTCTGTATAAATACAAAAACAATTCTTATTCCAAAGAAAAGTATCCGAATAAATGAAACCACTACAGTGGAATAATATTGTCTCTGTCAAAAATTCATTGGAAGCTTATTTAAATTTTTGTTAAGCCGTTGAACCGGAAACTGTGATTCCTGAAAACCCGTGCTTCCCGTCGAGATGCGGTGCAAACGCTGAATGCCGCATAGTCGACTCGAGACCGGTTTGTTCTTGTCTCGCTGGAATGCTCGGAGCGCCACCCAACTGTCGACCGGAGTGTCTCATACATCAAGATTGTCCGTCAAATCTCGCATGCTTAAATAAAAAGTGTAAAGATCCGTGCTCGGGATCATGTGGTTTCAACGCAGTGTGCTTTGTGCAAAACCATCAACCGATGTGCTCATGCATGGAAGGATTCGAAGGCGATCCGTTCTCCGGCTGCAATCCCATCCAAGGTAGGTTTCATTTGAGCTGCTTCTTCTACTTTCATAGGAAGGCGTTCAAACGGACCGGAGGTATGTTATCTCTGCTTGCTTTTAACGTTGTTTTATTTTTACAGCGTCTGTCGTAGCACCATTGGACCCGTGCAATCCCTCCCCTTGTGGTATAAATGCTCTCTGCAGAGAGAAAAGTGGTGTCGGTTTTTGCGCATGTGTATATAATTATCATGGGGACCCCTATACCGGCTGCAGACCCGAGTGCGTTCTCAACGCCGACTGTCCAAGAGATAGAGCTTGTAGAAATAGCATATGCCAAGACCCGTGTGTGGGAACATGCGGCCAGAACGCACTCTGTCGTGTTATCAATCACTCACCGGCATGTTTTTGTCCGCCCAATACGAATGGGAACCCGCATGTTGCATGTGTTCATGTCATTAAACATCCTAGTAAGCATGACAAAATAATATGTTCATTTGACAATGAGTGGATAGTTATAGACCGATGGCGTGTACATGAAAAAAACAATTCAATATTATTTGATTTCATATAAAAGAAATATTTTTTAGATTGTCAGTGCTGCAATTTTTTTCGAAGCTTCATTTGTAAAATAGCCAACTTAACACACAAAATATTTGTTTGTTTTTAGAAGCTCAATGACAATTCTAGTTCACTCTTTTGTATTATTTTCTCTATGAATACAATATTTATTGAAAAAAAATCCTCCATAATTTTTTTGATTGTAATCGTAAATATAAACTAAATTTGACTTAATTACTACACACTATGTAATGAGCTATTTTAAATTTGTTCCTTATGTAATACTATCCTTGTCAACTTAAAAATTGTCATTTTGCTTCAACAATGTACACAAAATGAGTCCATAATTGTATCCGCTTGTTGCATGATATTGCATGATATATTTACCACACTATTACTTAGCTCATAATGATTGCATGATAATTTTTTCAGCGTCAGTTGATATTCCTCGAAACCCATGTATACCCTCCCCGTGCGGTCCGTATAGCACTTGTCGGGTGATAAAAGATCACCCGGTGTGCTCTTGCCAAGCCAACTATTTAGGCGCTCCCCCAAATTGTAGACCTGAATGCTTTATCAATTCAGACTGCCCGCAAGATGAAGCTTGCATCCGCAGCGAATGCTTAGACCCTTGTCCCGGGGTGTGCGGAATAAATGCCGTATGCCGCACGATAAGCCACAACCCTGTTTGCGTATGCGTACACAATTATGTGGGCGACCCTTTCACGCGGTGTGATTTAATACAAAGTAAGAACAATTAACGAATCATAAATTTCTATTGGGCAATGATCTATTATATAAAACACCGCGGGCTATTTTTCTTAAAACTGTTCCTAAAATCTAAAATACTCCACCAAATTTTAAGTTTCTTTATATCGGATTAATTGAGTAATTTTTATTACGAATTAGCCGCAAAAAATACACAAAAATATGATAAAAGTTTTGAATATTATTCATCAATTCATTTAATTATTAATACAGTTTCATTCATTAAGTAAAAAAATATTCAAGATAATTTGGTGACAAAGAAAAAAGGCTCGCGGATTATTGCATTTTTAAATAACAAAAAAATCAGACTTAAACACGTCACACATTTTCCATTTTAGAAGATCCAATAGAGAGTCCAAAACCTTGCTCTCCTTCCCCATGTGGACCGTTCTCGATTTGTAAAGCTATCGGAAACCACCCCGTGTGCTCTTGCCAAGCTAACTATTTGGGAAATCCCCCCAACTGCAGGCCAGAGTGCGCTATAAATGCAGATTGCTATTCGAACCTCGCATGCGTTAGAGAGAGATGCGTAGACCCGTGTCCGGGAACTTGCGGATACAACGCCGAGTGTCGAGTTGTCTCCCATTCCCCGTTATGCTATTGTTCGATAGGATACACTGGAGATCCGTTCTCCGGGTGTTCTAAGGTCACCCAACGTAAGAGCGATATCAACAATATTTTAACTCACCGGGTTTTATTGCAATTTCTAACATACAGAGATAAACTTCGAAAAATAACTAATCAACCTAACAAATGTTATATAATTTACAATATATGATATAATAATATGTTCTAATCCGTTTTTTTTAACCAAATTGAAATAAATATAAAACATTATATTAATAAAAAAAAATCATCGAATATTTTATTAACACCGTAAAATAATCTGAATAACCGGATAATAACTGTTCATTATAATTTGTAGGAAAATTAGAAAATAACCATAAATATTGAAAATAATCCTTAAGTAAAAGAAATAATATTTATACGGAACACATTGCACTAACAGTTGAATCGGCACATTAAAAATATAAATATTCCAAATTGCATCGAGTTTCAAAACTTTACAGCGATCGAGGGTCCAAGAGAACCTTGTAACCCATCCCCGTGTGGGGCAAACACAGTCTGCAGAGAATTGAACGGCGCGGGATCATGCGCTTGCATTGTCGGTTACCACGGCGATCCGTACACTGGCTGTCGACCGGAATGCACTATGAACGTCGACTGTCCTAAAGACAAGGCCTGTGTCAATAACAAATGTATAAATCCCTGCCCGGGAGCTTGCGGCTTGAATGCCGAATGCGGGGTGGTCAATCACGCCCCTTCGTGTTCTTGCTTCCCAGGATATATAGGAAACCCTCTACGTGCATGCCTTAAACCTCCTGCTAGTAAGCCTTTCTTATTTCTTTGTTTTATACTTCTATATGATACATTTACTTATATTTTCTGTGATACTTTTACAATATGATATTCTGTTCTCTGATTGGATTTCACTTACATGTATTTTCATTCTTCAGTAGAAATAGTGCCTGAACCGAAACGTAATCCTTGCACGCCTTCACCTTGCGGCCCTTACAGTCAATGCCGCGTGATAAGCGATCACCCGGTGTGTTCTTGCATAGAAAATTATCTCGGCCCTCCTCCTAATTGCCATCCAGAATGCGTAGTGAGCGCTGACTGTTCCCAAGATAGAGCGTGTATAAATCAAAAATGTCAAGATCCGTGCCCCGGAACGTGCGGCATAAATGCTCGCTGCCTTGTAGTCAACCATAATCCGATTTGCAGTTGCCTTTCCGGTTTCACCGGAGATCCTTTCGATAGATGTTTCCAAGAAATAAGTACGATATCTTCTTTGTAGCGCATTTTCATTTAATGTTGAGATAGATCATTAGAAATGGTTTTTCAATACTTTTTTCCGTCTATTTATAGAGGTCATTGAAAAACCGAGAGGAAATCCGTGCCTTCCTTCACCATGCGGACCCTATTCTAACTGTCAAGTTGTAGGCGAAAGAGCCTCATGCTCTTGTTATGCAAATTATATAGGACGACCGCCAAACTGTCGGCCCGAGTGCACAATTAGCTCAGAGTGCCCGGGTAATTTGGCATGTATCAGGGAAAAATGTATGGATCCATGTCCTGGATCTTGCGGATATCATGCGTCTTGCAATGTTATCAAACATGTACCCGTGTGCACATGTGATACTGGATACACTGGAGATCCTTTCTCCGGTTGCTCCCCTATTCCCAGTAAGAAAAGTTCTTGTAAAAAATTAGATTATTTTATATGGTATTTAATATGCGGTACAATTATTTAAAAATTCACTTCAATTTCTAGTTCATCAACCTATTGAGTATCAAACTCCCTGTGATCCGTCACCTTGTGGCGCGAATGCAATTTGTAAAGAGCGCAACGGTGCCGGATCTTGTTCGTGTTCACCGGAATATCACGGAGATCCTTATGTAGAATGCAGACCGGAATGCGTTTTGAATGCTGATTGTCCACGAGACAAAGCGTGCATGCAAAATAAATGCAAAAACCCTTGTCCCGGTGTCTGCGGACTAAATGCAGAATGCAATGTTTTCAACCACGCCCCGTCGTGTTATTGCATACCTGGTTACACAGGAAATCCCCTGGCTTCATGTCACGCCATACCAAGTATGTAATAATACTAACAATATTATTACTAATCCATATTTGAATGCGTATTTAAAATTAACATGATTTATTGATATCAATTTTTGTTTTTGCCAGTATACAAAGATGAAACTCCTCATAATCCGTGCGTTCCGTCACCATGCGGTGCCAACAGTCAATGTCGCGTTGTCAAAGATCACGCCGTGTGCTCGTGCAGGGAAGACTATTTTGGCTCACCGCCTAACTGTCGACCTGAGTGCATAGTAAGCGCGGACTGTATGCAAGACAAAGCTTGCATCGGCCAAAAATGTAAAGATCCATGTCCTGGAACATGTGGCATAAACGCAAGATGCTTAGTCCTCAATCACAATCCAGTATGTAGCTGTAATTCTGGTTACACAGGCGATCCGTTCGTGAGGTGTTCACTCGAACAAAGTAAGTAACGCACTGACGGCATCAGATTAGCAATAACACCCCTAATACATTCACTATAATCTCAACCGAATATTTTATCCAATTATATAGAAGCACCTGAAAAGCCGAGTGGAAACCCATGCATACCTTCACCGTGCGGTCCAAATTCGCAATGTCGGGTGGTCGGAAGTATTCCTGTATGTTCTTGCCTACCGCAATACGTTGGCCGTGCGCCTAACTGTAGGCCAGAATGTACTATCAATGAAGAATGTCAAAGCAATTTAGCCTGTCAGGCAGAGAAATGTAGGGATCCTTGTCCCGGATCATGCGGAGCTAACGCAAATTGCATTGTTGTGAAACATTCTCCCATATGTCAATGTTACGATCAGTATACTGGAGATCCATTCTCCGGTTGCACACGTATTCCTAGTAAGAAAGATTTATGTCTTGTAGAAAATAACAATAGGCACAAAAAAGAGCAATACTAATAAAATACAAATATATAATATATTTATATAACGCTTAAATAGATTATCGCTTAAAATTAATATTAGTCGGTTTTACACACTTGCGCTTCCATCCGCGATCGGGAGGCTTGTGTGCTTTAAAACGAAAATGGCTGTTTTTTTTTTAATATCGCTATCAAAAGAATTTACGTTTTAAAGCCTACATATCAATCAATCGCTTGTGAAATCGCTTGTGTCTAAAATCGGCTATTATATTATATTTGAGCGTAAATAAAAAATGTATTACTAAAATTCAATTTAAGTTAAAAGACAAAAAATAACTCGTCCATTAATTAAGAATTTGACTTAAGTCTGACATTGGCACAATAAAAAATCTCGGTATGTAAATTATTTTATGCGTCGGATGTAAATGACTGATTATCTTTTAGTAATCCAAGCAGTAGAGGCTCCACCTGAGCCATGTAATCCGTCTCCCTGCGGAGCTAACGCTTTTTGTAAAGAACGTAACGGAGCCGGTTCGTGCTCTTGTCTCGATGAATATTTTGGCGACCCTTACGCCGGATGCAGACCAGAATGCGTCACCAATAACGACTGCAGTAGAGAAAAAGCGTGCATTAGCAACAAATGTAAAAACCCATGCGTTGGAGCGTGCGGACTGAACGCCGAATGTAGAGTCGTCAACCATGCGCCTTCTTGCATATGCTTACCGGGATACGAAGGAAATCCCTCACGCTCTTGTCACATTCCTATTCCTAGTAAGATTTATAACAACTCTTTAATATGAACTTCTTTTATTTATTATTCTCATCTTTCGATCTGTTTACTATCTGTTTCTTATTATACAGTACCTAAGGACGAGCCGATAAATCCTTGTATACCTTCACCTTGCGGACCATACAGTCAATGTAGAGAAGTGAACGATCACGCCGTGTGCTCGTGTCTCGACTCGTATATAGGATCGCCGCCTTCTTGTAGGCCAGAGTGCATGATTAGTGCTGACTGTCCCCAAAACAGAGCTTGCTTAAACCAAAAATGCCAAGACCCTTGTCCGGGAACTTGCGGCCTGAACGCTCGTTGTCAAGTAGTAAATCACAATCCCATATGTAGTTGCATGTCCGGTTACACCGGTGATCCATTCGTCAGATGCGTTCAGGAGCAAAGTGAGAACCTTTTCTTATTATCTTATTCTTGTACCTTTAATCTCCGTCTATGTATGTATTGTTCAATCTTTTCCCTTCCTATATTCAGAACCCATGGAAACGCCAAGCGGTAATCCCTGCGTGCCGTCACCTTGTGGCCCCAATTCCCAATGCCGCGTTGTGGGAACCACACCGGCTTGCTCTTGCTTACCCAACTATGTGGGGCGTTCGCCTAATTGCCGGCCGGAATGCACAATAAGTGCCGAATGCCCTGGAAATCTTGCATGTCTTAATGAAAAATGTGTGGACCCCTGTCCGGGTTCTTGTGGATCGCATGCTTATTGTACTGCCATAAATCACGTGCCTCTCTGTACTTGCCACGAAGGTTATACCGGTGATCCATTTAAAATATGCAGATATCTGGAACCACGTATGTCGCTTTTCTACTTATTGTTTCCATATTTTCTCATGTACATGTCAAAAAATCATTCCTACATTATACTCATCTTTTAAAATATTTCTGGTAAATTCGAAAGTGGCGTTAACCCTAAAAGAAGTACTTTTGATTATCATTTACGTCTGATATATTTGTTAAACAGGAAATTAACATAATGCACTTTTGTAGATACCATAAATACTTTAATCTTCATTACAGCTTGAATTGCTTTATCATATATAGTCTTTAAGGTCATTTTTCGTAGAAATCATCGTGTATGCTGTAGAAATGTATTTATTTTTTAAAAGAATCAGCAACTTTTCTGGGGGTGTTATGACGTAAGTTTTTGACGTTTTTTGTAATCGAATAAATAAGGAACTAGATTTTTTCATGTTGGTAAAAGAGATGTTTCTGAAAGTATAACTACATATTTCAGTCCCTCCATCGACGGAAGCTCCCGCTAATCCATGCAACCCGTCACCGTGTGGCGCTAATGCGGTTTGCAAGGAACGTAACGGTGCTGGATCTTGCTCTTGCTTACCGGAATACTTCGGCGATCCTTACACCGGGTGCAGACCTGAATGTGTCACGAACTCAGATTGCGATCGTGCAAAGGCATGCTTTAACAATAAATGTAAAGATCCTTGCCCCGGTGCCTGCGGTCTAAATGCAGAGTGTAGGGTTAACAACCACGCCCCGTCGTGTTATTGTTTACCTGGATATACCGGAAACGCTTTAAGTAGCTGCTCTATCCAAGAAGACGGTAATTAAATAAAAAGAATATTTTTAAATAGATGAAACAAAATTTTAAAAGTATTTGTATGTTTTACTCGCTATTAACTTTTAGAATGTTAACTGTCACTTTTTGTCAAAAAAATAACATTTAAATATAGCACAATGTCCAGTACTATTTTTACAATATTATTAAATAAAACATCAAAGAAAAGATTTTCTGGTTTAATAATATTAATACAAATAACAATTTTAATGATAGTTATATTATAGACAAACTCAAAACGATAGTAAGAGTAAATAAGCTTTGACTTAGATTCATTATTTTTAAATTAGCGTCAGAACAGTGAGCTACTGTTTGTGTATTTTCGTGAATTAATGTAAAATTTTGTTAATTTCAAATATAGTAAAAGTGGTATCAGGCGATCCGTGCAATCCATCCCCTTGCGGTCCAAACAGTCTTTGCAAATCTGTCAACGACCACAGCGTTTGCACTTGCCAATCAGGATTCATCGGCACTCCACCAATGTGCAGGCCAGAGTGCATAGTCAGCTCTGAGTGTCCGCAAAACAAAGCATGCGTCAGTCAAAAATGCTCAGACCCGTGCCCCGGAACGTGCGGCTTGAACGCGAGATGCCAAGTAGTCGTACATAATCCGATTTGTAGTTGCGCGTCAGGATTCACCGGCGATCCGTTCGTCAAATGTTCTAAAGAAGAGTGTAAGCATGTTTCTATTTTTTTCTTTTTCTTGTATGGTTCTGCATGTTATAGTAGACTTACCTACTCTGTCTGTTTTTGTAGTACCGTTACCACCAAAAGACGCTGGAAACCCTTGTGTTCCTTCACCTTGTGGACCCAACTCTGAATGCAGAGTCATCGGAACACAAGCTGCATGCTCTTGTTCGCCTGACTATATCGGAAGGGTTCCGAACTGTAGACCTGAATGCACGACTGATTCTGAATGCTCCAGCAATCTGGCATGCTCACAGCAGAAATGCAAAGATCCTTGTCCTGGTGCATGCGGCGAAAACGCCATTTGCACTACAGTCAACCACAAGGCGGTATGCGCTTGTCAAAATGGCTTCACTGGAGACGCTTCGTATCAATGCAATCTGATACCGATGAGTGAGTAACATTTTTAAATACTTAAATATCGTCTACTTAAATATTTAGGTTATTATCTGTATTTCTTATATTTAATTTTAAAAGTCACGTCACTTATTCAAATTTGAAATTTAAACTATTACTTTTTTTAAATCTAGGCACAGAAAGATCCCCTCCGCCTACGCCTTGCTTGCCCTCACCGTGCGGACCAAACGCTGAATGCAGAGAACAAAATGGTGCCGCAGCATGCAGATGCTTCCAGGGCTACGAAGGTGACGCATATGAAAAAACTCGAGGATGTCGTCGAGAGTGCGAAATCAACGATGACTGTGTCACCAGTTTGGCGTGTGTCGGATTCAAGTGCGTGGACCCATGTCCTGGCGCTTGTGGTACCTTCGCTGAATGTACAGTCTCGAACCATGTTCCCACTTGTACTTGCGCACGAGGATACACCGGAGATCCATTCTTCCAATGCAGAGAAATTCCAGTCACACGTAAAAAAATATATTTATTTACAATTTGAAAAAATTCATTCTAATTTTCAAATATTGCGTATTGATCATAAAGGCTCTACTTATTTGTTTCAATCGTTTTTTAATTTTAATTTATAAATTAAGTATTAATCGAGATAAAAAATGTTTCTATGTAGAGTTCATAAATTTAGTACTCTTATTTGGAAGAGTGTTTCAATATTAAATATACGTATTCATAAATGTGTACGGTAACATTTATAATTCTAAAGGTTTCACATTTCACATTCTGGGTCAAAATAAATTTTAAGCTATATGTTGACTGCAATTGATGACAATTTCTGGGAATAAAAGCAATAACTCTTTCAGAACCACCTCCAGCAGAACCAGTGAACCCATGTGAACCGTCTCCGTGCGGTCCGAACAGCCAATGCAGACAGATAAATGGCCAAGCCGTATGCTCGTGTTTGCAAAATTACATTGGAATGCCGCCAAATTGCCGGCCAGAATGTATTGTCAACTCTGAGTGCGATCTTTCAAAGGCTTGCATTAGTCAAAAATGTGACGACCCCTGTCCTAATACTTGTGGTCTGAGAGCACAGTGCAGAACCACTAATCACAATCCCATCTGTTCCTGCCCACCTGGATTGACAGGAGATCCATTCTCACAATGTTTCCCAATACGTAAGTTCCCAGTTAATAATATAATATTTATTCTCATCAGACAAAAATTTCTTTCATTCATTAAATTTATTAAAGAATTATTCTAGTTTAACTAATAGAGCCATTAATTTTCAAGCTTTCAAAATTATCGAGACCGCTTTTGATAATTTTAAATCTTCTAAATTCAATATTTAAATTCTCTTGTTTAATTTTAGCACCAAGAATAGAGCCACCGCAAACAGAAAGACCACCGTCTTGTGAACCGTCACCATGTGGTCCTAATTCAAAATGCCAACTGATCGCTGGCAATCCAGCGTGCTCGTGTCTACCGGACTATGTTGGTTCACCTCCCAACTGTCGCCCAGAGTGTTTCCTTAGCTCAGAATGCCCGTCTCAGATGGCGTGCATCAATCAAAAATGCAAAGATCCTTGTCCGGGCTCATGCGGAGTTGAAGCCAAGTGTCATGTACTTAATCATGTTTCCGTCTGCACTTGTAATGATGGCTACACTGGAGATCCGTTCGTTCAGTGCTCAAGGATTCCAGAAAGTATGTGAACAAGTTAAATACTTTTTATACAAAACAATTGTGACCTTGCCTCTGTAAATAATAATATGGATTTCTTTTTCTTGTATTATAAATAACGTTTGCTTTATTATTTTTCAGCAACACCTACACCAATGAAAAGTGATCCTTGCAATCCGTCACCGTGCGGACCAAACGCAGAATGTAACAATGGTGATTGCACCTGCTTGCCAGAATATATCGGAAACCCTTATGAATCCTGTAGACCAGAATGCGTCGGAAGTCAAGAATGCAGCAGAGACAAAGCTTGTCTTAGGAATAAATGTCGAGATCCGTGCCCTGGCACTTGTGGACAAAACGCGGTGTGTGATGTGATCAATCATATTCCAGTTTGCTCATGTCAGCAAGATTACACCGGAGATCCATTCTCACATTGCCGACCTGTCGAAAAGAAGCCTGTCCCTAAGAGCGATCCGTGTTTGCCGTCACCATGCGGACCCAACAGTCAGTGCCGCAATGTAAACTATCATGCAACATGTTCATGCTTGACAGGATTCCAAGGCACACCGCCGGCTTGTAGGCCTGAATGCGTCGTCAGTTCTGAATGCAGTCAGACCAGAGCCTGCGTCAATCAAAAATGTATTGACCCTTGCCCGGGAACTTGCGGCTATCAAGCTAGGTGTGAAGTCATTAACCACAGTCCGATATGCAGTTGCAATTCCGGTCAGACCGGAGATCCATTCAAAGGTTGCTACGAAGTTCCAAAGGAGATCGAGCCTCTCGAAGCTCCCAAAGATGTCTGCCAGCCATCACCCTGCGGACCGAATGCGATTTGCAGAGATACAGGAAGAGCATCATGCACGTGCCTCGAAAATTACATCGGACAACCTCCAAATTGCCGACCGGAATGTGTTATCAACCCAGATTGTCCCAGCACTAAAGCTTGCATTAATAATAAATGCCAAGATCCTTGCCCCGGTTCTTGCGGAACAAATGCAGAATGTAATGTTATTAGCCATACTGCGTCTTGTACATGCTTGGTCGGCTACACTGGAAACGCTTTCGTCCAATGTGTTCAGCAACAAGGTAAGTGATCATTAATTACTTAACTGACATTTTTTCCGTATCTTTTCACATCATAAAATATTAATAAATATTATTTCTACAGAGGAAGATTTAAATCCATGCGAACCTTCGCCTTGTGGACCAAACGCTGTATGTTCTCAAAGAAACGGTGCCGGAGCATGCTCTTGCATAGAAGATTATCAAGGAAATCCTTATGAAGGATGCAGACCTGAATGTGTTCTCAGTTCCGATTGCCCCACTGACAAAGCTTGCATCAGAAATAAATGTCAAGATCCGTGCCCAGGAGTCTGCGGTTACAACGCCGAATGCTATGTCACAAACCATCTTCCCACTTGCGCCTGCAATAAGGGTTACATCGGTGAACCGTTCACAGGCTGCAGATTGGAGCCGCCGGTAATAGTGACTGAAGCGACGATCGCGGATCCTTGCAGTCCAAGTCCATGTGGACCAAACAGCCAATGCCGAAATATTAATAGTTTGGCAGTTTGTTCATGTTTACCAGAATATCAAGGTTCGCCACCAAACTGCAGACCTGAGTGCGTGGTAAATTCTGAATGTCCATCCAACCAAGCTTGTCATAAGTTCAAATGTGCCAATCCTTGCCGTGGAACTTGTGGACTGGGAGCGAGATGCGAAGTAACCAATCATAACCCGATATGCAGCTGTCCAGCTGGTCAGACAGGAGATCCATTCTCTAGATGCTATCCTATCCCAGGTAATTATACTTAACCACAAATAAAATTATATATTCAAATTATAATTTTCGTTAAAAAAAACATTAGAATTACTTATTTTTACAAAATGTTTTTACACTTTACAGTTGAACAACCTCGCCCAGCATTTATACCTAAAGATCCATGCAATCCATCACCTTGTGGACTTTATGCGGAGTGCCGAGAAAATGCTGGTGTTCCATCATGTTCTTGCCTTCCAAATTATGTTGGTTCCGCGCCAAACTGTCGACCGGAGTGTGTGGTTAACAGTGATTGCCAAGCAGACAGAGCTTGTATAACTGAGAAGTGCCGTGATCCGTGTCCAGGGTCTTGTGGCTTTAATGCAGAATGTCGTATACAAAATCATATACCAATTTGCTTCTGCCCAACTGGTTTCTCTGGAAATCCATTCATTCAATGCTCTCCAGTTATAGGTAACTAAAAAAATTAAATCTTAATTAATCAAGTATTAAATGTTGTTCTTGAATAATTTAACTCTTAATTTCGTTGCTATTATAATATGCTCAGCTCTTTGCATAAACACTGTAAGACATAAATTTTAAAATAAAAAATATTTTTTTATTAGAAAAACCACCACCGCAAAAATCTGACCCGTGTGATCCGTCACCGTGCGGACCTAACGCCCAATGCAGAGATGGAGTGTGCACATGCATGCCGGAATTCTTCGGAGATCCTTATAATGCTTGCAGACCCGAATGCACCATGAACACAGACTGCCCCGCAAGTAAGGCATGTGTGAATAGCAAATGCATCGATCCCTGCCCTGGAACATGCGGACAAGGAGCCGAATGCAACGTTTACAACCATATCCCGATGTGCACGTGCCCAACTGGAACCAGCGGCGATCCATTCACACTGTGCCGAGTCAAGCAACCTGAAGGTAAATATCAAACTCAAATAATTCAATTCCCTTTATTGTAAATTTTATCGACTTGTTTTACAAAAAGACTTGGTAAAGCAAGGAATTAACGATGGATACAATTTACAAGCGGGCGATTCATATCTGAACATCCTGCTTGCTTCTTTTTCACTTATAATACAGGTTTCAGTATTTTTTAAAATAAATTTACCTATTCAGGAATTATTGCCCACAGAAATATCTAAGCAATGGAGCCATCAATATATTGTTATTATCTTAACACTTCGTGTCAAAAAATATCTACTGGCTAAAATACTTCATTGAATATTTGACTGTGTTGAAAATTGTTGCTTAAGACTAACTAATCCAAAAAAAAGTTCAATTTTCTTTAAATATTAAATATATATATTATTTCAGTGGTACGCGACCCGTGCAGTCCGTCACCGTGCGGTCCCAACAGTAACTGCCGAGTTATAAATGGCGTAGCGGTGTGCTCTTGCCAACCTGGACAGACTGGATCGCCACCATCTTGCAGGCCTGAATGCGTGGTTAGCTCAGAGTGCGCTCTGGTGCAAGCTTGCGTTGCAGGCAAATGCCGAGACCCATGTCCTGGTACTTGTGGACAGAATGCCCGCTGCCAAGTCATCAATCACAATCCTATATGCAGCTGTAATCCTGGAAACACTGGCGATCCGTTCACTAGATGCTTCCCTATCCCAGGTATATTCAAAGCTTACTTATCAATTAGCGTCATAGTATAAATATCAATATTTTTTTTTACACATTTTATCCCAAATTGCTGTGAGTTAATTTCGAATAACTGAATGACAGCCCGAACAAATTTGGAATTGGATTGTCGACTTTGACCTTCATGAAAAATAGACAGTTAAACAAATGATATCCTAAAAAAATAGTATATACCACCAGAATGTTATATTTATATGAATTATTTATTTTTCAACAGTGGAAGCTCCGAGACCCGCCAGTCCGACAGATTTGTGTTCACCATCACCTTGCGGTCCAAACTCACAGTGTACCGTTCGCGGTGACAGTCCGGCCTGCTCTTGCCTGGCCGGATACGTATCAGCGCCACCCAATTGTCGACCTGAGTGCACCATCAATGCAGAATGCGCCGGCTCGCTGGCTTGCCTCAACAAAATGTGCCGTAACCCCTGCGAAGGAGCTTGCGGAATGGCAGCCAGGTGCGCCGTCGTGAACCACAATGCCGTCTGCACCTGTGAACAAGGATATACTGGTGATCCTTTCTCTGGATGTATGGCTGTGCAAGGTAGGATTTTTAATTTTGCACTGCCTCTGTACAGAAATATAATATGTATAAATTCCCATTAGAGATTTTTAGGTAAAAAATAATTTTTCTTTTCGAAAAAGTCAAATCAATAAATTTTATAAAAATAACACTGAACTTGAACTATCTAGTTCTGATGAAAGCATGAGCCGAAATAGCTATATATAAATAACTATATCTTACAAAAAATTTTAGAACTAAAACACATTCCTATTTTTTTATTCGTATTTTAATGGAGTTCTACCAAATAAATGACTATTATATCTAAATTAACCACTTGTTAGATGTTAACTGTAAAATTTTGTTAGAAAAAAAAAACGAAGCCGGTCCTTATCATAAATATCGTGTGGAAATAATGCATACCAAAAATGTTTTTCTATTCTATAAAATATTTACATTTATAAAATTCACGATGAGTATGTACTTCACATTCTTATTTAATCTTATCGGTATTTGCTGAAAGTTTGGATTTATACTGAAATCATGTAAATAGACCTAGCTCTTAAAAAGGCTAAAATAATTTATGTCTTATATAATATTTAGATGTCATTATTGCTTAAATTTTATTCCAAACCGTTTCCAAAAATTTCTAAATTGATTTTATTCTATAAAATGCTGCATTTAAACGATTCATTATTTTATTTATGAATTTTATATAAAGCAATTATCTAATTATCTCCAATGGGAAAAAATGTTTTTTTCTAGAATCTTGGGAGCACCACAAAAATATGAAACTGTATAACTTTTCTTTCTTCATATAATTTTCCATTTTAGATTCTTTTTTTCTTTTTTTGGATCGAATAAATAATCAACGTACAAAAATTTTCACTAGACATTATTTCTACATTCATTTATTCACTTTGATAGATTTTCAATTTTTAGATAATATAAACATTTAAATTAATAAAGAAATTCTGAAACAATCATTGCAAAATTAGCATCATTCTTTTCATTTAAAGATATCTTTTGTTTTGTTGTTTTCTATCTGTTTATATCAAAGATAACTTGTTCTAATTCAAAAAAAAACTGGCTAAATATTATTTTAGTATTCAATTTTAATAAATTAAATGGCATTACTATAAAATTCTATGGTGAGTCAGTTTCACTTGATGGGGGTAGTATTGGTTGAGGGGTAGGAAACTTATCACATTATTTTTATCAAGTAATTCCATTTAGCTTCCAACTTTTATTAGTTTATAAATTACGCGATTTTCTTTAGGTTTTTGAATTCTGAACAAGTTGTCTCATTTCTATTTATCTGTGCTATTTGGTGGTTGAATGTATTTTCATAATGTTATTTTCATCTGAATATACAATGCCGTATTGAAATTTTAAATGGAAATCATCATCTTCTTCATTGAACGGATATTATTTTCAAAATTTAACGTTAAAATTAGTTCACGTAGAAATTGTTTGCTTTGTGATATATAATTAAATAATTGATTTAAACAACTGTTATAAATTGACGATGAAGAATTGGTACCCTGATTTATTTATTATACGAACAGACAAATAAAAGTCTTTCACCGCTCCTCAGACCATTGCGAAGGGCTAATGCATATCTGTAATAAATTATCTCCGGGTAGTATTAAAGCTTATTGAAAGTACCGCGTATTTTTAGTTTATTTAAATTTTAATTTAGTTTTCTTTATTTATTTTTTTGCTAGCATGATATAAGCTAGGTTGTTAAAACAAAAGAGAAGATATAATGCGTACCTTTTCTACATTGGTAGACTACTTTAGATAAGACGCAAATATTTCTGTCACTTTCTTTAATCATCCTTCCAAATTTAAGGTTTCAATAATACATTGTATATTTATGAGCATGTGGATCATTTTTGTATTAGCCTGCATGATATGCTTTTGTATAATGCTGCTATGGAGACCGTCGAAGGTAAGTCTTGTCTCCCAACGGCCTGCCGTCTGCTGTGAAGGAGTCGCTGACAGCTGTTCCTGATTTTGCGCTCACGTGCAACAATTTAGGAACACCGCTTGCGCCAAAAGCCCCATTTATGCTGTCGCATCATTAATCGGTCGCGAACA
The DNA here is from genome assembly GCA_028555115.1 of Himalopsyche japonica. Lineage (NCBI taxonomy): Eukaryota > Metazoa > Arthropoda > Insecta > Trichoptera > Rhyacophilidae > Himalopsyche > Himalopsyche japonica. The sequence continues at coordinate 546,179 of JAHFWJ010000635.1, forward strand.
CCCAGCCACTAACTCATAACTCCCCCTTTGATCGCAACAATAAGGACTATTTAGCTATGAGTCGCATTCTGCACATATGATCATGCCCATGCGAGCAGTAGATTCACTTCTAAATAGCTCCTTTAAATGTAGAAACAATAACGTCTCAAATAACGATCCTCGCCATTGAACACATCAGGTGCGTGCTTATGGTAGAGAGAGAAATATTGCGAAGCTAGCACGATATTTCAGGTCACATTACAATGCCTAATAACTTGGATTACACTAAAATGCTATTAGAAAATGCCAAACCACAAAACCCCACACCTTGCCACTGCCCATACGGGAACAATATTCCCCCATAATATATGCGTGTCGCTTAATAAACCCAAACGTTGCTACTTGTAGCACTAAAACCAAGACAATTATGGCTATGGTAAGAAAATTGTCGCTTAATAATTTAAACATATGAAAAATAAAAAAAATCAGCTTTTACTCATAAAGCTTAGGAAACCCAACTCTAACGGTGACATTCGCAACTAAAATGAAACGGTTTAAAGGAAAAGCTAGCTCATCAATGCAATTGTTAATTATTCACGTTGTCTGAAATCGGATATTTACAGCTGACCCGATACCAGCTGAAAAGCTCACCCCTTGCATTCCGTCTCCGTGCGGAGCAAATGCAGTGTGCAGAGAACAAAACGGCGCAGGATCATGTGTCTGTATCCCTGAATACAGAGGAAATCCTTATGAAAGCTGTCGACCTGAATGTATTATGAATTCAGAATGCGCTTCAAACCGAGCGTGTGTCCAAAACAAATGTGTCGATCCATGCCCCGGTACCTGTGGACAAAACGCTGAATGTTCAATCAGCAACCACCTGCCGCGGTGCTCATGTTTAGTTGGATATCAAGGAGATCCCTATAGATTCTGTCAACAAATACAGGGTGAGAAAAAAAATCAATGATGTTCCCGATAAATAAACATTATATTGTCTATTACCAACACTACATAAAGCCGAGCCAGTCATGAAATATGATTTTTAAAAAACTACCACAAATTTTCAGTTTGAATACAATATAATTATAACAATATTGAAGGACAGAAGGAAAGCGATGCGTGTGCTAAAGGTTATCCTTTAATTGTCTTTAAATTTATTAAATTTTAATTATACGGAAAAACGGTAAAAACGTAATTCAGAAACTACCAATCGTAAAAATAAATAAGAAAATATTACAAAATATTCTCAGGTAGACAAGTAGGGCATTTAAATACAAAAAATACATGAAATATAAAAAATGGCAAAAAAAACTATTAAAATGACAATGTGTAGTAATAAATATCAAAGAAGCAAAAATATATTACGAAACGACTACAAATCAAACATTCATACACTCTCATCACGAATAGTCAGATAAACTTCACAAATAATATGTAACAATTGAAGTTTGAAAAAATTGACGATTTCTTTCAAAAGCTTGCTGAAACATGGTAACGTCTTAACGTAAAACTTCCTTCTTCGCCGTATAATTAGAACTACACTATACATCACATGTATGAACAATCAATGTCGCAAAAATTAAACGCGTGCTGCGATTCAACGCAGGTGATAAGATTATATTATTATAAATTTATTTTACCAGACATACCTCCTGCGTGGGAGAATGACTGCGTACTTTTCTTATAAACGTTTTTGCCGTCATATTGATTTGATCGATCAACGTCAGTATCGAGATGCTTACATTTATTTTGCATCGTGTAAGATTACAAACACAATTAATCGCCGCCATGGCACACAGCTAAGCCGCTCAAGAGCGCACGCGATATAGGTCATGTTATAAAACACGTACGTTTATATTCCCAGCAATCGTAGCCGAGCCGGTTGATCCGTGCAACCCGTCACCATGCGGTCCCAACAGTCAATGCAGAGTGGTAAACGGACAAGGAGTTTGCTCCTGCCTGCCGACATACGTCGGTGCGCCGCCCGCTTGCAGACCTGAATGCGTTGTCAGCTCGGAATGTCCGCGGGACAAGGCCTGCTTCAATCAGAAATGTACAGACCCGTGCCCCGGCCCGTGCGGTCAGAACGCACGTTGCACCGTCAACAATCATAGCCCGATATGTTCATGTAATCAAGGATACACCGGAGATCCGTTCTCCAGATGTTACCCAATGCCCCGTGAGTGTTACTTTCGTTCGAAATATGTAATGAATAATTCAGGCCCTCTACTATCATTGCTACCTATATCTACGGCCACCCCCCCCCCCCCCGTCATCGCGAATCTCTTTTAACCCGTCGCTTGATTTTCAGCGCCGACACCTCCCCAACAAGTGGAGCCTTACAGAGATCCGTGCGTTCCGTCTCCTTGCGGTCTCAATTCCCAATGTAGGGACATAGGCGGCGTGCCGTCTTGCTCTTGTCTGTCAACTTACATCGGAAGTCCCCCTAATTGCCGACCCGAGTGCACAATAAATCCAGAGTGCTCGAGTAACAAAGCGTGCATGAAAGAAAAGTGCCGTGATCCCTGCCCCGGATCGTGTGGACAAGGCGCCCAGTGCGCCGTCATTAATCACACGCCCGTGTGCACGTGCCCGGAGGGCTACACGGGAGATCCCTTCACCAACTGCTTCCCCAAGCCGCCACGTAAGCGAACGATACGATTGATCTGCTTTGTAACATTTTGAAATAGCAATACGCGCAGCGCCGCACCCGCCTACAATAGAACTTCGACAGACCGCTATAATCGCGGCCGTGTCAGCCGTGTGCACGAAAATGTCCCGGCGTGAACACCATTCCCTTCCGACCGTAATATTATAATAAATACCATTGTCCGATAGCGGAACGACCGCATAATGCATTCGAAAGTTCTATCGTAGGCGATGCCCGCTTTCGGTTAATCCCGCGCGCTCTTTTCAAAATTTCAATGCCCTAGACGGCTAAGAGCATACATACCCCTCTCGTGTTTTAGAACAAGACCCGCTCCCAGAATCTGACCCATGCAATCCGTCACCGTGCGGCTCGAACGCGCAATGCAGTGATGGCGTGTGCACATGTCTTCCCGAATACCAAGGCGATCCGTACGTCGGATGCAGACCGGAATGCGTCGTCAGCGCAGACTGTCCAAGGGACAGAGCGTGTATCCGCAACAAGTGCGCAGACCCCTGCCCCGGCACGTGCGGTCTCAACGCGCGCTGCGACGTGATCAATCACATACCGATGTGCAGCTGCCCCGCAGGCTTCGACGGCAACGCGTTCGTCGAATGCAGACCCGTCCAGGGTACGTCACCCAGCCCCACTATTCAAAATGAAATATACTCGCATATTTGACTAACGATTTTCGCTTCTCACATAATATGCAATGTCAGTGGATCAAATGTTTCGATCCCATTCAGGTTACCCTGACACTTATTCGCCCCCCCATCTCTTTATCCAGCTCCCATCGTAAGCAACCCCTGCAACCCGTCACCCTGCGGACCGAACAGTCAATGCAGGGAGATCAACGGCCAGGCGGTGTGCTCTTGCGTACAAGGTTTCATCGGAAGCCCTCCCACTTGCAGACCCGAATGCGTGGTCAGCTCGGAGTGTCCCCAGAACGAAGCGTGTAGCAATCAGAAGTGTAGAGACCCGTGCCCCGGAACATGCGGCTTGAGCGCAAGATGCGAGGTCATAAATCACAATCCCATTTGCACTTGCCCGCCGAGATACACGGGCGATCCGTTCGTCAGATGTCAGCCAATACGTAAGACACTCATAAACCGTACTTTTTTGTAACGCTTTTTCATTAAAGGCGTTGCAGCGCGCCTGCAGCGCTGCAATAGCCCAGTGCGCATCCCATTCAAAAATCTGTTTGAAAAAAAATATTTCAATATCCTCGCAAGATTGCATTCGCATACACCAACACCCTTACCCGTACGCCACTTGAATTAGCATTGTCGAAATTTATTTCACAGCCGAGACTCCCCCAGTGATCGTGAACCCTTGCCAACCGTCGCCGTGCGGTCCCAACTCTCAGTGCAAGGAGGTCGGCGATTCGCCGTCGTGCTCTTGCCTCCCCGAGTACGTAGGATCACCACCCAACTGTAGGCCTGAGTGCGTCAGTAATAGCGAATGCTCTAGCCACCTGGCGTGCATCAATCAGAAATGCAAAGACCCCTGTCCCGGATCGTGCGGTGCTAACGCGGAATGCCGCGTGGTCAGCCACACGCCGATGTGCATTTGCGCGATCGGATTTACCGGCGATGCCTTCGTACAATGCTTCGTGCAGCAATCTGAGCCTCCACCGCGAGAAGAGAGACCCGCCCCGTGCGTTCCGTCTCCATGCGGCTCCAACGCCGTATGCAGAGAACAAAACGGCGCCGGTGCCTGCACTTGTCTACCGGAATACTTTGGAAATCCTTACGAGGGCTGTCGGCCCGAGTGCGTTCTCAACTCGGATTGCGCGTCCAACAGGGCGTGCTTGCGTAATAAATGTCAGGACCCGTGCCCCGGTACGTGCGGTCAGAACGCTGATTGCCAAGTCATAAACCATCTACCGTCGTGCACGTGCAGACCTGGATACACCGGAGATCCGTTCCGTTACTGCAACGTGTACCAAGAACGTAAGGCGAATTGCAAACTATACAGCTTTACTTTTCATATACATTTTGATGGGCAATTTATTAGAGTCCTCATATTGCATAATGTACACAAAATCTTAATAAAAAAATTAAATTATATAAAACAATTGTACCGTGGTAGCGTTTTGAGTTTGCAAACTTAAAATCAAAAACTTACTTTTTCGCCGTATAATTAGTACTACACTATACATCACAGGTATGAACAATCAATGTCGCAAAAATTAAACGCGTGCTGCGATTCATCGCAGGTGATAAGATTATATTATTACATATTTATTTTACCAGACATACCTCCTGCGCGGGAGAATGACTGCGTACTTTTCTTATAAACGTTTTTGCCGTCATATTGATTTGATCGATCAACGTCAGTATCGAGTTGCTTACATTTATTTTGCATCGTGTAAGATTACAAACACAATTAATCGCCGCCATGGCACACAGCTAAGCCGCTCAAGAGCGCACGCGATATAGGTCATGTTATAAAACACGTACGTTTATATTCCCAGCAATCGTAGCCGAGCCGGTTGATCCGTGCAACCCGTCACCATGCGGTCCCAACAGTCAATGCAGAGTGGTAAACGGACAAGGAGTTTGCTCCTGCCTGCCGACATACGTCGGTGCGCCGCCCGCTTGCAGACCTGAATGCGTTGTCAGCTCGGAATGTCCGCGGGACAAGGCCTGCTTCAATCAGAAATGTACAGACCCGTGCCCCGGCCCGTGCGGTCAGAACGCACGTTGCACCGTCAACAATCATAGCCCGATATGTTCATGTAATCAAGGATACACCGGAGATCCGTTCTCCAGATGTTACCCAATGCCCCGTGAGTGTTACTTTCGTTCGAAATATGTAATGAATAATTCAGGCCCTCTACTATCATTGCTACCTATATCTACGGCCACCCCCCCCCCCCCCGTCATCGCGAATCTCTTTTAACCCGTCGCTTGATTTTCAGCGCCGACACCTCCCCAACAAGTGGAGCCTTACAGAGATCCGTGCGTTCCGTCTCCTTGCGGTCTCAATTCCCAATGTAGGGACATAGGCGGCGTGCCGTCTTGCTCTTGTCTGTCAACTTACATCGGAAGTCCCCCTAATTGCCGACCCGAGTGCACAATAAATCCAGAGTGCTCGAGTAACAAAGCGTGCATGAAAGAAAAGTGCCGTGATCCCTGCCCCGGATCGTGTGGACAAGGCGCCCAGTGCGCCGTCATTAATCACACGCCCGTGTGCACGTGCCCGGAGGGCTACACGGGAGATCCCTTCACCAACTGCTTCCCCAAGCCGCCACGTAAGCGAACGATACGATTGATCTGCTTTGTAACATTTTGAAATAGCAATACGCGCAGCGCCGCACCCGCCTACAATAGAACTTCGACAGACCGCTATAATCGCGGCCGTGTCAGCCGTGTGCACGAAAATGTCCCGGCGTGAACACCATTCCCTTCCGACCGTAATATTATAATAAATACCATTGTCCGATAGCGGAACGACCGCATAATGCATTCGAAAGTTCTATCGTAGGCGATGCCCGCTTTCGGTTAATCCCGCGCGCTCTTTTCAAAATTTCAATGCCCTAGACGGCTAAGAGCATACATACCCCTCTCGTGTTTTAGAACAAGACCCGCTCCCAGAATCTGACCCATGCAATCCGTCACCGTGCGGCTCGAACGCGCAATGCAGTGATGGCGTGTGCACATGTCTTCCCGAATACCAAGGCGATCCGTACGTCGGATGCAGACCGGAATGCGTCGTCAGCGCAGACTGTCCAAGGGACAGAGCGTGTATCCGCAACAAGTGCGCAGACCCCTGCCCCGGCACGTGCGGTCTCAACGCGCGCTGCGACGTGATCAATCACATACCGATGTGCAGCTGCCCCGCAGGCTTCGACGGCAACGCGTTCGTCGAATGCAGACCCGTCCAGGGTACGTCACCCAGCCCCACTGCTTTGAATGAGATAAACGCATAATAAATTATCGACTCTTACATTCGATCGAAATTTTCGATCCAATTTATATTAACCCAGACACTCATTCGTCCCCCCTCTCTTTGTTCAGCTCCCATCGTAAGCAACCCCTGCAACCCGTCACCCTGCGGACCGAACAGTCAATGCAGGGAGATCAACGGCCAGGCGGTGTGCTCTTGCGTACAAGGTTTCATCGGAAGCCCTCCCACTTGCAGACCCGAATGCGTGGTCAGCTCGGAGTGTCCCCAGAACGAAGCGTGTAGCAATCAGAAGTGTAGAGATCCGTGCCCCGGAACATGCGGCTTGGGCGCAAGATGCGAGGTCGTAAACCACAACCCCATCTGCTCATGCCCGCCGAGGTACACGGGCGATCCGTTCGTCAGATGTCAGCCAATACGTAAGACACTCATTAACCCTATAGAATGTAACGCTTATTCACATCCGACGCGCAGTGCGCCTACCGCACTGCGCTCGTCTGACTTATTTTTGACTCAAATATTTATCTCATGAACATTTTTCGATCGAAAATTGTTATACGCTCGCATACCCCCAGCTCTCTGGAGACATTTTTACTATCATCGTTGAACTGTTTTCCACAGCCGAAACACCTCCAGTGATCGTGAACCCTTGCCAACCGTCGCCGTGCGGTCCCAACTCCCAGTGCAAGGAGGTCGGCGATTCGCCGTCGTGCTCATGCCTCCCCGAATTCGTAGGATCACCACCCAACTGTAGGCCGGAATGCGTCAGCAATAGCGAATGCTCTAGCCACCTGGCGTGCATCAATCAGAAATGCAAAGACCCCTGTCCCGGATCGTGCGGTGCTAACGCGGAATGCCGCGTGGTCAGCCACACGCCGATGTGCATTTGCGCCGTCGGATATACCGGCGATGCCTTCGTACAATGTTTCGTGCAGCAATCTGAGCCTCCACCGCGAGAAGAGCGACCCGCCCCGTGCGTTCCGTCTCCATGCGGCTCCAACGCCGTATGCAGGGAACAAAACGGCGCCGGTGCTTGCACTTGTCTACCGGAATACTTTGGAAACCCTTACGAGGGCTGTCGGCCCGAGTGCGTTCTCAATTCGGATTGCGCATCCAACAGGGCTTGCATCCGCAACAAATGCCAGGACCCATGCCCCGGTACGTGCGGTCAGAACGCTGATTGCCAAGTCATAAACCATCTCCCGTCGTGCACGTGCAGAGCTGGATACACCGGAGATCCGTTCCGTTACTGCAACGTTTACCAAGAACGTAAGACTTGTTTTTATAATTTATTTTTCTCATCGTCGAGTGGTAGGATAGAACACGCGTGTCCGCGTTACAATTTGATATAAGCATATTGCGTCGTTTGATAACTGATAACCGCTCGTTGCTAGCCCCGTTCCGCGCCTTCAATATAGGCTCAATCGGTAGGATCAAAGACGTCTCCCCTATTATTATTATTTTTTTAGCCAACAACAAATATCGCCATTCACACGTGATCGATCAACGTCAATATATTATATAATTTAACGAGTAGAATCAAAGTAATGTACTTTTAAGCACATCGGCCGCCGATTGTTATCAATTCAGACATCACACCCGTGAAAGTTTCTAATTTAAAATGTTCGTTTACTCTCCCAGCGGTCGTAGCGGAACCAGTCGACCCGTGCAACCCTTCGCCATGTGGACCAAACAGCCAATGCAAGGTGATAAACGGGCAAGGAGTGTGCTCCTGCTTACCAACTTATGTCGGAGCTCCACCCGCTTGCAGACCGGAATGCGTTGTCAGTTCGGAATGCCCACAAGACAAGGCATGTTTCAATCAGAAATGTACCAATCCATGCCCCGGTCCCTGCGGCCAGAACGCCCGATGCCACGTCAATAACCACAGCCCGATTTGTTCATGTAACCAAGGCTACACCGGAGACCCATTCTCCAGATGTTACCCAACGCCTCGTGAGTGCTCTTTACGTTCGACGTATTAATTATTGAACCATATTCTCAGATAAATATCTCGCTACATTTCGCCCGGCTCCAGTGTCAGAGAGCGATAAACCTACCCCCACCGGTACGCACAGTTTTACGTGAACTGCGTTGATTTATTTTCAGCCCCAGCCGCTCCTCAGCAGGTGGAGCCGTACAGAGACCCGTGCGTTCCCACACCTTGCGGTCTCAACTCCCAGTGTAGAGACATCGGCGGTGTACCGTCTTGCTCTTGTCTGGCGACTTACATAGGAAGCCCTCCCAATTGCCGGCCCGAGTGCACAATAAATCCAGAGTGCGCCAGCAATAAGGCGTGCATGAATGAAAAATGCCGTGACCCATGCCCCGGATCGTGTGGATTCGGTGCCCAGTGCGCCGTCATCAACCACACTCCCGTGTGTACATGCCCCGAGGGCTACACCGGAGATCCCTTCACGAACTGCTTCCCCAAACCGCCACGTAAGCGAAAGATCCGATTGGTCTGCTTTGATACCTTTTGAAATACCGACAGGCGCAGCGATCGCGTACAATAGATCCCCGACCGTCTTTCGTATTGACGCGTTCTATTCCATATCGATGTCAACGTGTCATCTTTTAACCCGCCCTTATTGCAAGTGTATGTGGATCGGACAGACGAAAATCGAATGGGTCGGTAGCTCTATTGTAGGCGATCCTCGCTCTCGTTCGATGTTTGAAATGTACATCAGCAATCGTGCTTGAGCCTCATGTCGAAAATTTATATCTCATTATTTTAGCGCAAGATCCACTCCCAGAATCTGACCCGTGCAATCCGTCACCGTGCGGTCCGAATGCGCAATGCAGAGATGGCGTGTGCACATGTCTTCCCGAATACCAAGGCGATCCGTACGTCGGATGCAGACCGGAATGCGTCGTCAGCGCAGACTGTCCAAGGGACAGAGCGTGTATCCGCAACAAGTGCGCAGACCCCTGCCCCGGCACGTGCGGTCTCAACGCGCGCTGCGACGTGATCAATCACATACCGATGTGCAGCTGCCCCGCAGGCTTCGACGGCAACGCGTTCGTCGAATGCAGACCCGTCCAGGGTACGTCACACATCTCCACTGCTTTGAATGAGATAAACGCATAATAAATTATCGACTCTTACATTCGATCGAAATTTTCGATCCAATTTATATTAACCCAGACACTCATTCGTCCCCCCTCTCTTTGTTCAGCTCCCATCGTAAGCAACCCCTGCAACCCGTCACCCTGCGGACCGAACAGTCAATGCAGGGAGATCAACGGCCAGGCGGTGTGCTCTTGCGTACAAGGTTTCATCGGAAGCCCTCCCACTTGCAGACCCGAATGCGTGGTCAGCTCGGAGTGTCCCCAGAACGAAGCGTGTAGCAATCAGAAGTGTAGAGATCCGTGCCCCGGAACATGCGGCTTGGGCGCAAGATGCGAGGTCGTAAACCACAACCCCATCTGCTCATGCCCGCCGAGGTACACGGGCGATCCGTTCGTCAGATGTCAGCCAATACGTAAGACACTCATTAACCCTATAGAATGTAACGCTTATTCACATCCGACGCGCAGTGCGCCTACCGCACTGCGCTCGTCTGACTTATTTTTGACTCAAATATTTATCTCATGAACATTTTTCGATCGAAAATTGTTATACGCTCGCATACCCCCAGCTCTCTGGAGACATTTTTACTATCATCGTTGAACTGTTTTCCACAGCCGAAACACCTCCAGTGATCGTGAACCCTTGCCAACCGTCGCCGTGCGGTCCCAACTCCCAGTGCAAGGAGGTCGGCGATTCGCCGTCGTGCTCATGCCTCCCCGAATTCGTAGGATCACCACCCAACTGTAGGCCGGAATGCGTCAGCAATAGCGAATGCTCTAGCCACCTGGCGTGCATCAATCAGAAATGCAAAGACCCCTGTCCCGGATCGTGCGGTGCTAACGCGGAATGCCGCGTGGTCAGCCACACGCCGATGTGCATTTGCGCCGTCGGATATACCGGCGATGCCTTCGTACAATGTTTCGTGCAGCAATCTGAGCCTCCACCGCGAGAAGAGCGACCCGCCCCGTGCGTTCCGTCTCCATGCGGCTCCAACGCCGTATGCAGGGAACAAAACGGCGCCGGTGCTTGCACTTGTCTACCGGAATACTTTGGAAACCCTTACGAGGGCTGTCGGCCCGAGTGCGTTCTCAATTCGGATTGCGCATCCAACAGGGCTTGCATCCGCAACAAATGCCAGGACCCATGCCCCGGTACGTGCGGTCAGAACGCTGATTGCCAAGTCATAAACCATCTCCCGTCGTGCACGTGCAGAGCTGGATACACCGGAGATCCGTTCCGTTACTGCAACGTTTACCAAGAACGTAAGACTTGTTTTTATAATTTATTTTTCTCATCGTCGAGTGGTAGGATAGAACACGCGTGTCCGCGTTACAATTTGATATAAGCATATTGCGTCGTTTGATAACTGATAACCGCTCGTTGCTAGCCCCGTTCCGCGCCTTCAATATAGGCTCAATCGGTAGGATCAAAGACGTCTCCCCTATTATTATTATTTTTTTAGCCAACAACAAATATCGCCATTCACACGTGATCGATCAACGTCAATATATTATATAATTTAACGAGTAGAATCAAAGTAATGTACTTTTAAGCACATCGGCCGCCGATTGTTATCAATTCAGACATCACACCCGTGAAAGTTTCTAATTTAAAATGTTCGTTTACTCTCCCAGCGGTCGTAGCGGAACCAGTCGACCCGTGCAACCCTTCGCCATGTGGACCAAACAGCCAATGCAAGGTGATAAACGGGCAAGGAGTGTGCTCCTGCTTACCAACTTATGTCGGAGCTCCACCCGCTTGCAGACCGGAATGCGTTGTCAGTTCGGAATGCCCACAAGACAAGGCATGTTTCAATCAGAAATGTACCAATCCATGCCCCGGTCCCTGCGGCCAGAACGCCCGATGCCACGTCAATAACCACAGCCCGATTTGTTCATGTAACCAAGGCTACACCGGAGACCCATTCTCCAGATGTTACCCAACGCCTCGTGAGTGCTCTTTACGTTCGACGTATTAATTATTGAACCATATTCTCAGATAAATATCTCGCTACATTTCGCCCGGCTCCAGTGTCAGAGAGCGATAAACCTACCCCCACCGGTACGCACAGTTTTACGTGAACTGCGTTGATTTATTTTCAGCCCCAGCCGCTCCTCAGCAGGTGGAGCCGTACAGAGACCCGTGCGTTCCCACACCTTGCGGTCTCAACTCCCAGTGTAGAGACATCGGCGGTGTACCGTCTTGCTCTTGTCTGGCGACTTACATAGGAAGCCCTCCCAATTGCCGGCCCGAGTGCACAATAAATCCAGAGTGCGCCAGCAATAAGGCGTGCATGAATGAAAAATGCCGTGACCCATGCCCCGGATCGTGTGGATTCGGTGCCCAGTGCGCCGTCATCAACCACACTCCCGTGTGTACATGCCCCGAGGGCTACACCGGAGATCCCTTCACGAACTGCTTCCCCAAACCGCCACGTAAGCGAAAGATCCGATTGGTCTGCTTTGATACCTTTTGAAATACCGACAGGCGCAGCGATCGCGTACAATAGATCCCCGACCGTCTTTCGTATTGACGCGTTCTATTCCATATCGATGTCAACGTGTCATCTTTTAACCCGCCCTTATTGCAAGTGTATGTGGATCGGACAGACGAAAATCGAATGGGTCGGTAGCTCTATTGTAGGCGATCCTCGCTCTCGTTCGATGTTTGAAATGTACATCAGCAATCGTGCTTGAGCCTCATGTCGAAAATTTATATCTCATTATTTTAGCGCAAGATCCACTCCCAGAATCTGACCCGTGCAATCCGTCACCGTGCGGTCCGAATGCGCAATGCAGAGATGGCGTGTGCACATGTCTTCCCGAATACCAAGGCGATCCGTACGTCGGATGCAGACCGGAATGCGTCGTCAGCGCAGACTGTCCAAGGGACAGAGCGTGTATCCGCAACAAGTGCGCAGACCCCTGCCCCGGCACGTGCGGTCTCAACGCGCGCTGCGACGTGATCAATCACATACCGATGTGCAGCTGCCCCGCAGGCTTCGACGGCAACGCGTTCGTCGAATGCAGACCCGTCCAGGGTACGTCACACATCTCCACTGCTTTGAATGAGATAAACGCATAATAAATTATCGACTCTTACATTCGATCGAAATTTTCGATCCAATTTATATTAACCCAGACACTCATTCGTCCCCCCTCTCTTTGTTCAGCTCCCATCGTAAGCAACCCCTGCAACCCGTCACCCTGCGGACCGAACAGTCAATGCAGGGAGATCAACGGCCAGGCGGTGTGCTCTTGCGTACAAGGTTTCATCGGAAGCCCTCCCACTTGCAGACCCGAATGCGTGGTCAGCTCGGAGTGTCCCCAGAACGAAGCGTGTAGCAATCAGAAGTGTAGAGATCCGTGCCCCGGAACATGCGGCTTGGGCGCAAGATGCGAGGTCGTAAACCACAACCCCATCTGCTCATGCCCGCCGAGGTACACGGGCGATCCGTTCGTCAGATGTCAGCCAATACGTAAGACACTCATTAACCCTATAGAATGTAACGCTTATTCACATCCGACGCGCAGTGCGCCTACCGCACTGCGCTCGTCTGACTTATTTTTGACTCAAATATTTATCTCATGAACATTTTTCGATCGAAAATTGTTATACGCTCGCATACCCCCCAGCTCTCTGGAGACATTTTTACTATCATCGTTGAACTGTTTTCCACAGCCGAAACACCTCCAGTGATCGTGAACCCTTGCCAACCGTCGCCGTGCGGTCCCAACTCCCAGTGCAAGGAGGTCGGCGATTCGCCGTCGTGCTCATGCCTCCCCGAATTCGTAGGATCACCACCCAACTGTAGGCCGGAATGCGTCAGCAATAGCGAATGCTCTAGCCACCTGGCGTGCATCAATCAGAAATGCAAAGACCCCTGTCCCGGATCGTGCGGTGCTAACGCGGAATGCCGCGTGGTCAGCCACACGCCGATGTGCATTTGCGCCGTCGGATATACCGGCGATGCCTTCGTACAATGTTTCGTGCAGCAATCTGAGCCTCCACCGCGAGAAGAGCGACCCGCCCCGTGCGTTCCGTCTCCATGCGGCTCCAACGCCGTATGCAGGGAACAAAACGGCGCCGGTGCTTGCACTTGTCTACCGGAATACTTTGGAAACCCTTACGAGGGCTGTCGGCCCGAGTGCGTTCTCAATTCGGATTGCGCATCCAACAGGGCTTGCATCCGCAACAAATGCCAGGACCCATGCCCCGGTACGTGCGGTCAGAACGCTGATTGCCAAGTCATAAACCATCTCCCGTCGTGCACGTGCAGAGCTGGATACACCGGAGATCCGTTCCGTTACTGCAACGTTTACCAAGAACGTAAGACTTGTTTTTATAATTTATTTTCCTCATCGTCGAGTGGTAGGATAGAACACGCGTGTCCGCGTTACAATTTGATATAAGCATATTGCGTCGTTTGATAACTGATAACCGCTCGTTGCTAGCCCCGTTCCGCGCCTTCAATATAGGCTCAATCGGTAGGATCAAAGACGTCTCCCCTATTATTATTATTTTTTTAGCCAACAACAAATATCGCCATTCACACGTGATCGATCAACGTCAATATATTATATAATTTAACGAGTAGAATCAAAGTAATGTACTTTTAAGCACATCGGCCGCCGATTGTTATCAATTCAGACATCACACCCGTGAAAGTTTCTAATTTAAAATGTTCGTTTACTCTCCCAGCGGTCGTAGCGGAACCAGTCGACCCGTGCAACCCTTCGCCATGTGGACCAAACAGCCAATGCAAGGTGATAAACGGGCAAGGAGTGTGCTCCTGCTTACCAACTTATGTCGGAGCTCCACCCGCTTGCAGACCGGAATGCGTTGTCAGTTCGGAATGCCCACAAGACAAGGCATGTTTCAATCAGAAATGTACCAATCCATGCCCCGGTCCCTGCGGCCAGAACGCCCGATGCCACGTCAATAACCACAGCCCGATTTGTTCATGTAACCAAGGCTACACCGGAGACCCATTCTCCAGATGTTACCCAACGCCTCGTGAGTGCTCTTTACGTTCGACGTATTAATTATTGAACCATATTCTCAGATAAATATCTCGCTACATTTCGCCCGGCTCCAGTGTCAGAGAGCGATAAACCTACCCCCACCGGTACGCACAGTTTTACGTGAACTGCGTTGATTTATTTTCAGCCCCAGCCGCTCCTCAGCAGGTGGAGCCGTACAGAGACCCGTGCGTTCCCACACCTTGCGGTCTCAACTCCCAGTGTAGAGACATCGGCGGTGTACCGTCTTGCTCTTGTCTGGCGACTTACATAGGAAGCCCTCCCAATTGCCGGCCCGAGTGCACAATAAATCCAGAGTGCGCCAGCAATAAGGCGTGCATGAATGAAAAATGCCGTGACCCATGCCCCGGATCGTGTGGATTCGGTGCCCAGTGCGCCGTCATCAACCACACTCCCGTGTGTACATGCCCCGAGGGCTACACCGGAGATCCCTTCACGAACTGCTTCCCCAAACCGCCACGTAAGCGAAAGATCCGATTGGTCTGCTTTGATACCTTTTGAAATACCGACAGGCGCAGCGATCGCGTACAATAGATCCCCGACCGTCTTTCGTATTGACGCGTTCTATTCCATATCGATGTCAACGTGTCATCTTTTAACCCGCCCTTATTGCAAGTGTATGTGGATCGGACAGACGAAAATCGAATGGGTCGGTAGCTCTATTGTAGGCGATCCTCGCTCTCGTTCGATGTTTGAAATGTACATCAGCAATCGTGCTTGAGCCTCATGTCGAAAATTTATATCTCATTATTTTAGCGCAAGATCCACTCCCAGAATCTGACCCGTGCAATCCGTCACCGTGCGGTCCGAATGCGCAATGCAGAGATGGCGTGTGCACATGTCTTCCCGAATACCAAGGCGATCCGTACGTCGGATGCAGACCGGAATGCGTCGTCAGCGCAGACTGTCCAAGGGACAGAGCGTGTATCCGCAACAAGTGCGCAGACCCCTGCCCCGGCACGTGCGGTCTCAACGCGCGCTGCGACGTGATCAATCACATACCGATGTGCAGCTGCCCCGCAGGCTTCGACGGCAACGCGTTCGTCGAATGCAGACCCGTCCAGGGTACGTCACACATCTCCACTGCTTTGAATGAGATAAACGCATAATAAATTATCGACTCTTACATTCGATCGAAATTTTCGATCCAATTTATATTAACCCAGACACTCATTCGTCCCCCCTCTCTTTGTTCAGCTCCCATCGTAAGCAACCCCTGCAACCCGTCACCCTGCGGACCGAACAGTCAATGCAGGGAGATCAACGGCCAGGCGGTGTGCTCTTGCGTACAAGGTTTCATCGGAAGCCCTCCCACTTGCAGACCCGAATGCGTGGTCAGCTCGGAGTGTCCCCAGAACGAAGCGTGTAGCAATCAGAAGTGTAGAGATCCGTGCCCCGGAACATGCGGCTTGGGCGCAAGATGCGAGGTCGTAAACCACAACCCCATCTGCTCATGCCCGCCGAGGTACACGGGCGATCCGTTCGTCAGATGTCAGCCAATACGTAAGACACTCATTAACCCTATAGAATGTAACGCTTATTCACATCCGACGCGCAGTGCGCCTACCGCACTGCGCTCGTCTGACTTATTTTTGACTCAAATATTTATCTCATGAACATTTTTCGATCGAAAATTGTTATACGCTCGCATACCCCCAGCTCTCTGGAGACATTTTTACTATCATCGTTGAACTGTTTTCCACAGCCGAAACACCTCCAGTGATCGTGAACCCTTGCCAACCGTCGCCGTGCGGTCCCAACTCCCAGTGCAAGGAGGTCGGCGATTCGCCGTCGTGCTCATGCCTCCCCGAATTCGTAGGATCACCACCCAACTGTAGGCCGGAATGCGTCAGCAATAGCGAATGCTCTAGCCACCTGGCGTGCATCAATCAGAAATGCAAAGACCCCTGTCCCGGATCGTGCGGTGCTAACGCGGAATGCCGCGTGGTCAGCCACACGCCGATGTGCATTTGCGCCGTCGGATATACCGGCGATGCCTTCGTACAATGTTTCGTGCAGCAATCTGAGCCTCCACCGCGAGAAGAGCGACCCGCCCCGTGCGTTCCGTCTCCATGCGGCTCCAACGCCGTATGCAGGGAACAAAACGGCGCCGGTGCTTGCACTTGTCTACCGGAATACTTTGGAAACCCTTACGAGGGCTGTCGGCCCGAGTGCGTTCTCAATTCGGATTGCGCATCCAACAGGGCTTGCATCCGCAACAAATGCCAGGACCCATGCCCCGGTACGTGCGGTCAGAACGCTGATTGCCAAGTCATAAACCATCTCCCGTCGTGCACGTGCAGAGCTGGATACACCGGAGATCCGTTCCGTTACTGCAACGTTTACCAAGAACGTAAGACTTGTTTTTATAATTTATTTTTCTCATCGTCGAGTGGTAGGATAGAACACGCGTGTCCGCGTTACAATTTGATATAAGCATATTGCGTCGTTTGATAACTGATAACCGCTCGTTGCTAGCCCCGTTCCGCGCCTTCAATATAGGCTCAATCGGTAGGATCAAAGACGTCTCCCCTATTATTATTATTTTTTTAGCCAACAACAAATATCGCCATTCACACGTGATCGATCAACGTCAATATATTATATAATTTAACGAGTAGAATCAAAGTAATGTACTTTTAAGCACATCGGCCGCCGATTGTTATCAATTCAGACATCACACCCGTGAAAGTTTCTAATTTAAAATGTTCGTTTACTCTCCCAGCGGTCGTAGCGGAACCAGTCGACCCGTGCAACCCTTCGCCATGTGGACCAAACAGCCAATGCAAGGTGATAAACGGGCAAGGAGTGTGCTCCTGCTTACCAACTTATGTCGGAGCTCCACCCGCTTGCAGACCGGAATGCGTTGTCAGTTCGGAATGCCCACAAGACAAGGCATGTTTCAATCAGAAATGTACCAATCCATGCCCCGGTCCCTGCGGCCAGAACGCCCGATGCCACGTCAATAACCACAGCCCGATTTGTTCATGTAACCAAGGCTACACCGGAGACCCATTCTCCAGATGTTACCCAACGCCTCGTGAGTGCTCTTTACGTTCGACGTATTAATTATTGAACCATATTCTCAGATAAATATCTCGCTACATTTCGCCCGGCTCCAGTGTCAGAGAGCGATAAACCTACCCCCACCGGTACGCACAGTTTTACGTGAACTGCGTTGATTTATTTTCAGCCCCAGCCGCTCCTCAGCAGGTGGAGCCGTACAGAGACCCGTGCGTTCCCACACCTTGCGGTCTCAACTCCCAGTGTAGAGACATCGGCGGTGTACCGTCTTGCTCTTGTCTGGCGACTTACATAGGAAGCCCTCCCAATTGCCGGCCCGAGTGCACAATAAATCCAGAGTGCGCCAGCAATAAGGCGTGCATGAATGAAAAATGCCGTGACCCATGCCCCGGATCGTGTGGATTCGGTGCCCAGTGCGCCGTCATCAACCACACTCCCGTGTGTACATGCCCCGAGGGCTACACCGGAGATCCCTTCACGAACTGCTTCCCCAAACCGCCACGTAAGCGAAAGATCCGATTGGTCTGCTTTGATACCTTTTGAAATACCGACAGGCGCAGCGATCGCGTACAATAGATCCCCGACCGTCTTTCGTATTGACGCGTTCTATTCCATATCGATGTCAACGTGTCATCTTTTAACCCGCCCTTATTGCAAGTGTATGTGGATCGGACAGACGAAAATCGAATGGGTCGGTAGCTCTATTGTAGGCGATCCTCGCTCTCGTTCGATGTTTGAAATGTACATCAGCAATCGTGCTTGAGCCTCATGTCGAAAATTTATATCTCATTATTTTAGCGCAAGATCCACTCCCAGAATCTGACCCGTGCAATCCGTCACCGTGCGGTCCGAATGCGCAATGCAGAGATGGCGTGTGCACATGTCTTCCCGAATACCAAGGCGATCCGTACGTCGGATGCAGACCGGAATGCGTCGTCAGCGCAGACTGTCCAAGGGACAGAGCGTGTATCCGCAACAAGTGCGCAGACCCCTGCCCCGGCACGTGCGGTCTCAACGCGCGCTGCGACGTGATCAATCACATACCGATGTGCAGCTGCCCCGCAGGCTTCGACGGCAACGCGTTCGTCGAATGCAGACCCGTCCAGGGTACGTCACACATCTCCACTGCTTTGAATGAGATAAACGCATAATAAATTATCGACTCTTACATTCGATCGAAATTTTCGATCCAATTTATATTAACCCAGACACTCATTCGTCCCCCCTCTCTTTGTTCAGCTCCCATCGTAAGCAACCCCTGCAACCCGTCACCCTGCGGACCGAACAGTCAATGCAGGGAGATCAACGGCCAGGCGGTGTGCTCTTGCGTACAAGGTTTCATCGGAAGCCCTCCCACTTGCAGACCCGAATGCGTGGTCAGCTCGGAGTGTCCCCAGAACGAAGCGTGTAGCAATCAGAAGTGTAGAGATCCGTGCCCCGGAACATGCGGCTTGGGCGCAAGATGCGAGGTCGTAAACCACAACCCCATCTGCTCATGCCCGCCGAGGTACACGGGCGATCCGTTCGTCAGATGTCAGCCAATACGTAAGACACTCATTAACCCTATAGAATGTAACGCTTATTTACATCCGACGCGCAGTGCGCCTACCGCACTGCGCTCGTCTGGCTTATTTTTGACTCAAATATTTATCTCATGAACATTTTTCGATCGAAAATTGTTATACGCTCGCATACCCCCCAGCTCTCTGGAGACATTTTTACTATCATCGTTGAACTGTTTTCCACAGCCGAAACACCTCCAGTGATCGTGAACCCTTGCCAACCGTCGCCGTGCGGTCCCAACTCCCAGTGCAAGGAGGTCGGCGATTCGCCGTCGTGCTCATGCCTCCCCGAATTCGTAGGATCACCACCCAACTGTAGGCCGGAATGCGTCAGTAATAGCGAATGCTCTAGCCATCTGGCATGTATTAATCAGAAATGCAAAGATCCTTGTCCTGGAACATGTGGGTTTAATGCTGAATGTAGGGTTGTAAGCCACTCTCCCAACTGTTTCTGTCCTCCATCATTAACTGGCGATCCTTTCACACGATGTGATTTGATTCAAGGTATTTGCTTTTTCGCTTGTCTTCATTTTGTTAATTTTATCTTATTTTTATATATTTAATGGATTCGTTTTATTTCGGACAATTCATTGCTTTTTGACATTTGCCTTATCATCATTCAGTCCATTTTATGAAAGCTTACAGAAAATATTCGTAGCTAATGTTTCTTTTTTCTTCATTTGATTTTTATATATTATTTTTTTTGTATTTTAACATTCTTTTTTTGTCGCGAAATTGTGTTACAATGTATTCTCTTTTGTTAGTACCACCATTACAAGAGCAATCTACTCCGTGCTCTCCGTCACCTTGTGGTGCGAATGCGGAATGTCGCGAACGAAATGGAGCTGGTTCTTGCGCATGCCTGCCAGATTACTTTGGAAATCCATATGATGGATGTCGACCAGAATGTATCTTGAATTCTGACTGTCCCTCAAACAAAGCATGCGTGAGAAGCAAATGCGTGGACCCTTGTCCTGGAACTTGCGCCTCTAATGCTATTTGCCAAGTGGTCAATCATCTTCCATCATGTCAATGCCCAACTGGATACATTGGTGATCCGTACCGATATTGTTCACTACAACCTAAACGTAAGATATTCTTTCATTAGTTTTGTGTCTACACCATGTGAATTATTTTTTATTTGTTTTAGTTTCCTTTGTATTTAACAAATCATTTGAAAGACAATATGTAAAGATTTCATGCTTAAAATATAATTGACTTTCAATATGATAATTAACTATTTGACCCAATAGGTCGTCTCTGAAAGCGTTTAGTTATTGTCTAGGCGCGCTTATGAATTCAGCTTTTCTGTCTTTAATAGTGAAAACCGTTTGATATTCAGAGTTACGTTGAAAAGTTATATTTTGTAAAATATCACTCCTAATGGCATTATTTTTATTGCTTAATAATATATTTAGATGTAACCCGATGATAATATTGAGACTTTTTTTTTTTTTTTATCAATGACAACAGAAGAAGATCCCCCACCGTCAAACCCCTGTAATCCTTCGCCATGTGGGCCGAATAGTCAATGTAGGGAGATCAATGGCCAGGCGGTGTGTAGCTGCTTGCCAGAATACGTGGGCTCGCCTCCGTCGTGTAGACCAGAATGCACAATAAGTTCTGAATGCTCTCTGTCGTTGGCTTGCGTGAACAGAAAATGCGCAGACCCTTGCCCAGGATCTTGCGGCTCAAATGCAAACTGCCAAGTTGTCAACCACAGCCCAATATGCTCATGCAGAGATGGCTTCACAGGAAACCCATTCACCACATGCTATTCGAGTAAGTTACTAGAACCGAAGTCCTCCTACTCAAAAATAATTGTCGATGCTAAATAACATGACATTTTAGGTAAACGCAAAATACAGTTTTACTGGATGGTATTCTTAATCCATTTAATTTTCGACAAGTAAATCAATTGTATTGAGAACCACAGATTGTTTTGAACTTAATCTAATTTTATTATAAATTTCAGTACCTATAGAAATTCCACCGAAAGAAGAAGAATACCGAAATCCATGCGCACCGTCGCCTTGTGGATTGAATTCACAATGTAGAGACATTGGAGGTACACCATCTTGCTCTTGTCTACCAACTTACATCGGAAGCCCACCAAATTGCCGTCCGGAATGCACAATTAATTCTGAATGCGCCAGTAATAAGGCGTGCATGAACGAAAAGTGTCGTGACCCGTGCCCGGGATCATGCGGACAAGGAGCGCAGTGTGCGGTTATTAACCATACGCCTGTGTGCACATGTCCAGAAGGCTATACAGGAGATCCGTTTACCAACTGTTATCCTAAACCATCACGTAAGTCAACTACTTTATCATAAACCATACATTGATCAAATGTCATTATGTACTGATATCGGTAAAATATATGAAACATAAAACTAAAAGAATCGAACATATATTTTCCAGCACCTGAACCACCACCGGCAACTGATCCATGCAATCCGTCACCATGTGGCCCGAACGCCCAGTGCCGTAATGGAGTATGCACTTGCCTTCCTGAGTACCAAGGAGATCCATATGTTGGATGTAGACCAGAGTGTGTAGTGAGTGCGGATTGTCCTAGAGATAAAGCATGTATGCGAAATAAGTGTGGAGATCCGTGCCCCGGTACATGTGCGCAAAATGCACGATGCGATGTTATCAATCATATACCAATGTGCAGCTGTCCACCAGGCTTTGATGGAAATGCATTTGTTGAATGCAGACCCGTGCAAGGTAATCCTCAATTCTACGTTTAAAATGATATGTATAGAATTCTAACTAATTAAAAAAATATATTATTGTGTTGTAAAATCAAATGGTCATAATAATTTATTTGGTTAATTTTAATTCAGCTCCTGTTGTTACCAACCCCTGTAATCCGTCACCATGTGGACCGAACAGTCAATGCAGGGAGATCAACGGCCAGGCGGTGTGCTCTTGCGTACAAGGTTTCATCGGAAGTCCTCCCACTTGCAGACCCGAATGCGTAGTCAGCTCGGAATGTCCTCAGAACGAAGCGTGTAGCAATCAAAAGTGTCGAGACCCATGCCCTGGAACATGCGGCTTGGGTGCAAGATGCGAGGTTATAAATCATAATCCTATCTGTTCGTGTCCACCGAGGTACACAGGCGATCCGTTCGTCAGATGTCAACCTATACGTAAGTATTTCGTTTATTGCGGTTATTCTGTCCTTTACATTTGATGAAACTTTGCATTTAAATGATTTTTTTATCCACAGCTGAGATACCACCAGTGATTGTTAATCCATGCCAGCCTTCTCCGTGCGGACCTAACTCTCAATGCAAAGAAGTCGGCGACTCTCCGTCTTGTTCATGCTTGTCTGGATTTGTAGGCTCACCGCCCAACTGCAGACCAGAATGTGTAAGCAATAGCGAATGCGCCAGTCAGTTAGCGTGTATCAACCAAAAATGCAAAGACCCTTGCCCAGGAACGTGTGGAGCGAATGCCGAATGCCGTGTGGTCAGCCACACACCGATGTGTATTTGTGCGATAGGATTTACCGGCGACGCTTTCACACAGTGTTTCGTACAACAAGCCGATCCCGTCCCACAAGAGCGACCTACGCCTTGCATTCCTTCACCCTGCGGTGCAAATGCAGTATGCAGAGACCAAAATGGAGCTGGTGCTTGCACTTGCCTTCCAGAATATTTCGGAAATCCTTATGAAGGCTGTCGACCTGAATGTGTCTTGAATTCAGATTGCGCTTCAAATAGAGCATGCCTTCGCAACAGATGTCAAGATCCTTGCCCTGGGACGTGTGGTCAGAATGCCGAATGTCAAGTGATTAATCATCTACCATCATGTACTTGCCGATCTGGGTATACTGGAGATCCGTTCCGATACTGCAATGTATACGAAGAACGTAAGTTGTATTTTATTATTAGTATCATTTTATAACAGATATTGTACAATCATCTCCGACAAACTTTTATCTACATTTTATATAAAATACCTGATATTGTTTACAGCTAAAGTACCAGAGCCTGTTGATCCGTGCAACCCGTCACCTTGTGGACCAAACAGCCAATGCAAGGTGATTAATGGCCAAGGAGTATGTTCTTGTTTACCAAATTATATGGGATCAGCGCCAGCTTGCAGACCAGAATGCGTGGTCAGCTCCGAATGTTCACAGGACAAGGCTTGCTTTAATCAAAAATGTGTCAACCCATGTCCTGGCCCTTGCGGACAAAATGCACGATGCGATGTTAATAATCACAGCCCAATATGTTCATGTAACCAAGGATACACTGGAGACCCATTCTCCAGATGTTACCCAATACCACGTGAGTTTATCTCTCTCTCTCTCTCTTCAATTTTACATCCCTGACTTATTTCAATATTAGTGTAATGTGTGTTACACAGCTCGTACCTGACAAATTCTATTTCTTTTTTCTAGCACCACCTCCAACTCAGCAAATTGAACCTTATCGAGACCCGTGTGTCCCTTCACCTTGCGGCCTTAATTCACAATGTAGGGATATCGGTGGAGTACCTTCTTGCTCTTGTTTGCCAACATACATAGGAAACCCACCCAATTGCCGACCTGAATGTACAATAAATCCGGAATGCCCCAGTGACAAAGCGTGCATGACTGAAAAATGTCGTGACCCGTGTCCAGGCTCTTGTGGATTAGCTGCTCAATGCACCGTTATTAACCACACACCTGTGTGCACATGTCCCGACGGCTTTACGGGTGACCCATTCACCAACTGCTATCCTAAACCACCAACACGTAAGCAGAAAAGTGTATTATTTTCTTTTTGCATTTCCGTTTGAAAAAATCAATGGTTTTTGACTCACTTTTTTTATTTTAGCTTCTCCTCCAGAAAAGTCAGACCCATGCAATCCATCACCATGCGGCTCCAATGCTCAATGCAAAGATGGTGTATGTACCTGTCTTCCAGAATACCAAGGCGATCCGTATACAGGTTGTAGGCCGGAGTGCGTTGTCAGTGCAGAATGTCCAAGAGACAAAGCATGCATTCGTAATAAATGCGCAGATCCTTGTCCCGGTACGTGCGGTCAAAATGCCCGCTGTGACGTTGTCAATCATATACCGATGTGCAGTTGTCCAGATGGTTTTGACGGCAACGCCTTTACTGAATGCAGACCTGTACAAGGTAACTAAATATATTTTATTCCAAAATTCACGACCCATACGAGAACTACTTTTACTAATCTTTTTAATTGCCATTACAGCTCCAGTGGTAACCAATCCATGTAATCCATCTCCGTGCGGTCCTAACAGTCAATGCAGAGAGATCAACGGACAAGCTGTATGCTCATGTGTACAAGGCTACATAGGCAGCCCACCATCTTGCCGTCCTGAGTGTGTCATCAGTTCAGAGTGCCCACAAAATCAGGCTTGCAGCAACCAGAAGTGTAAGGATCCATGTCCCGGTACTTGTGGACTGGATGCCAGATGTACAGTTGTAAACCATAATCCAATTTGCTCTTGTATGCCTGGATATACTGGAGATCCGTTCTCTCGCTGTTACACTATTCGTAAGTATTATTATTTATTTTAAAATGTAAGCAATACTTAACTATTGTTTGTTTCATATCTTTATTCAAATTTTTTATTTTATTTTAGCACCTCCACCTCCACCTGCGGATCCTGTTGATCCTTGCAACCCATCACCATGCGGACCGAACAGTCAGTGTAGCCCACAAGGCGATTCGTATTTGTGCTCATGCTTACCAACATTCATCGGCACTCCTCCGAATTGTCGTCCAGAATGTGTGTACAACGGAGATTGTTCTTCGAACTTGGCTTGTATCAGACAGAAATGTAAAGATCCTTGTCCTGGATCATGCGGCCTTAACGCCCAGTGCAATGTAATCAATCACAGTCCATCGTGCACTTGCTCGCAGGGCTTCACCGGAGATCCATTTGTGCAGTGTATTGTCATATCTACGCCACCAATAATGGATAGAACTGATCCTTGTTATCCGTCACCATGCGGAGCCAATGCAATTTGTAGAGAACAAAACGGTGCCGGGTCGTGTACATGTTTACCAGAATATTACGGTAACCCGTATGACGGTTGCAAGCCAGAATGCGTACTGAACTCTGATTGCCCATCAAACAAAGCTTGTATTGGAAACAAGTGTAAGGATCCATGCCCGGGGACGTGCTCTGCTAATGCCAACTGTCAAGTGGTGAATCATGTGCCGGTTTGCACATGCGCAGTCGGATATACTGGAAATCCATTCCAATACTGCAACCGACACGTCGAAAGTGAGTTGAATTTGAAAAATATGCTTTTTAGTCCATTTACAATTGAATTTTTTATTAATGACTTTTATTTTCACAGCTCTCGCAACACCACCGCCTGCATCTCCATGTGATCCAAATCCGTGCGGACCGAACTCTGTATGTAAAGTTAATAACAACCAGGCCAGCTGTTCATGTTTGCCGACCTTCGTTGGCAGTCCGCCGCAGTGCCGTCCAGAGTGTGTTGTCAGTTCGGAATGTCCATCAGATAAAAGCTGCAGTAATCAGAAGTGCATAAATCCATGCCCGGGAACTTGTGGAACGGGTGCTACTTGTCAAGTTGTGAACCATAGCCCTATTTGCTCTTGTGATGCCGGTTATACTGGAAATCCATTTACTAGATGCACACCAATTCCACCACGTAAGATAACTTCACCTCCATACTGTAATTTAAGAATGGATGTATTTCGGAAGATTCAATATAGTATATAATTATTTTAATTTTTGCAGCGCCCAGGGATGTCATTGAAATAAACCCCTGCGTTCCATCTCCGTGTGGACCGAATTCTATATGTCAAGCGATTGGCAATGTTCCATCGTGCTCATGTTTATCGACGTTCATTGGAAGTCCACCAAATTGTAGGCCAGAATGTTCATCTAATTCAGAATGTAGCAGTCAACTTGCCTGTATCAACAGCAAATGCCAAGATCCCTGTCCAGGCTCATGCGGACTGAGTACGAGATGTTCAGTTATCAACCATACGCCTATTTGCTCTTGTCTTGATGGATACACCGGAAATCCGTTCTCGAGCTGTTATCCTATTCCACCTGGTATGTTTTATTAACCACAGCATAATTGATTAGAGCTTTTTCATATAAAATATGTTTACATAGTTACTGATTTCTTTTTGACAATTTTACAGCGTCTCCGCCAGTAGAAAAAGATCCATGCAATCCATCACCCTGTGGCGCAAATGCCAAGTGTGATAACGGACAGTGCACATGTATTACTGAGTACTTCGGTGATCCTTATACCGGCTGCCGCCCAGAATGCGTTGTCAATGAAGAATGTATGAAGAGCAAAGCTTGTATGAGGAATAAATGTGACAATCCTTGCGTCAATGCATGTGGACAAAACGCTGCTTGCGATGTCATCAATCACGTGCCAATGTGTTCATGCCCTGCTGGTACTACTGGAAATGCTTTCGTCAGCTGCAGCCCTTACCAAGGTAGTCATCGGAGTCATACATACATATATATATCAATAATTTTAAAAATATGCCTTAATTCGCTACTGATGATTTTTTTTTATTATTTCAGCACCGGTAGAAACTCATCCATGCCAACCGTCTCCGTGTGGTCCAAACAGCAATTGCCGTGAAATAAATCAACAGGCCGTCTGCTCCTGCGTGACGGGCTACATTGGGTCACCGCCCACGTGCCGCCCCGAATGCGTGACCAGCACTGACTGTCGACTTGTACAAGCATGCTTGAATCAGAAATGTATCGACCCTTGTCCTGGAACTTGCGGCTTCAATGCCAGATGTCAAGTGCTAAATCACAATCCGATTTGTTCTTGCGATACCGGGTATACCGGAGATCCATTTGTTCGATGCCTCGCAATACGTAAGAAAATTACTAAATTCGAAAATTCTCCATATCATAATTTATAATATGTTGATTTATTAATTTTTTACGCTAATTTTGCAGAAAAACAACCTGAACCACCACGCGATCCTTGCCAACCGTCACCGTGCGGACCTTACTCTGAGTGTAAAGTGATTGGAGATTCTCCGTCGTGCAGTTGCTTGCCAACTTACGTCGGAACTCCTCCGTATTGCAAACCTGAATGCACCAGCAATAACGAATGTTCCTATAATTTGGCTTGCATCAACAACAAATGCAAAGATCCTTGCCCCGGAACGTGCGGTCAAAATGCCGAATGCCGAGTAGTGAGTCACTCTCCTAACTGCGCCTGTATATCTGGATATGTTGGCGATCCGTTTAGACAATGCCTATTACCAGAAAGTGAGTACATGTGAATAAAATAGTTAAAAGTCATATAAATAATATCTAACGCGTTGATTGCAAAACTTATAACAATTTAAATTTTAGTTTCAGTCCCAAGACCGGCCGATTTGACTAATCCGTGCTTGCCTGATCCATGCGGCGCCAACGCTGTATGTCGCGAACAAAACAGAGCCGGATCATGCTCGTGTCTACCTAACTATTTCGGAAATCCTTATGAAGGATGCAGACCGGAATGCGTGCTCAACTCTGATTGTCCATCAAATAAAGCGTGCGTACAAAGCAAGTGCGTCGACCCATGCCCTGGAACGTGCGGCCAAAATGCTGTTTGCCGAGTTATCAATCACGTGCCGTCGTGCACTTGTATCCCTGGTTACACCGGAGATCCATTCAGATATTGCAATCTTCAACCGCCAGGTAATTATTTCCCCCAATAATTAACTTTCATTTTGAATTTAATATTCCAAATCTCACCGTTTAATGTGAATTAAATATTCTAGCGGACATAATAGTGCCATCAGACCCATGCGTGCCATCACCTTGCGGTCCGAACAGTCAATGCCAAGTGACAAATGGTCAAGCAGTGTGTTCATGCCTAGTAGAATTTATCGGAAGTCCTCCAAATTGCCGACCTGAATGCGTCATCAGCTCTGACTGTCCAGTGGACAAAGCGTGCTCTCTGCAGAAATGTATAAATCCATGCCCGCAACCTTGTGGTTCCAATTCGGATTGCCGAGTCTATTACCACAGCCCTGTGTGCACATGCCTACAAGGATATACTGGAGATCCATTCTCATCTTGCTATTTGATTCCAAGTAAGTGTACTTATAATATAATCAGTCAAATAAATGTAAATCTTTCGCCGAGTAGTGTTGTACAATATTATAATAATGTTTCAGAACCAGTAAAAATACCTGAAGTGCAAGCGCCAAAGAACCCGTGCGTTCCCAGTCCTTGCGGACCTTATTCGCAATGCCGAGATGTTTATGGATCCGCCGGTTGTTCGTGCCTTCCTAACTACATAGGGTCACCACCAAATTGTAGACCTGAGTGCACAGTAAACTCAGACTGCGTCAGCAATAAAGCGTGCCTATCAGAAAAATGCAGAGATCCTTGTCCGGGATCCTGTGGTTTGAATGCCATCTGTAACGTTTTCAATCACATGCCAATATGCTCATGCTTACCGCAATTCACTGGCGATCCGTTCAGAAATTGTTTCCGCGAGCCTGAACGTAAGCAAAACATAATAACTTGATTTTGATAATTTTTGTTATGTTATTTATACACGTTGCTTATTCATTGTTATTTATTTTGTTTGTTATTACAGCAAAGGAACCACCTAAGATTGATCCGTGCAATCCCTCGCCATGCGGTGGAAACGCTAAATGCGATAATGGAATTTGCACGTGTTTACCTGAATATCAAGGCAATCCTTACCAAGGCTGCAAACCTGAATGCGTCCAAAACTATGATTGCCCCAAAAATAGAGCATGTATCAGAAACAAATGCACAGACCCTTGCCCGGGTACGTGCGGCCAAGGCGCACAGTGCAATGTCATCAATCACGTGCCGGTGTGCTTGTGTCCTCAGCCGCTCACTGGCGATCCATTTGTATTCTGCCACGAAGCACCGAGTAAGTATTGCAAAGAGTAGCTAAAAATATATATTTTTAATTAAAAATGAAAATGATAAACAACTCATTTATTTCTAACAGAACAACCTGAACCTTACCCGTGTCAACCGTCGCCGTGTGGACCCAACAGTCAATGCCGCGTAATGAATGGTCAAGCTGTCTGCTCATGCCTTTTGGGATACTTCGGTGTTCCACCGAGCTGTAAACCCGAATGTGCTGTCAGTTCAGACTGTAGCAGTGATAAGGCATGCGTGAATCAAAAATGTATAGACCCGTGTCCTGGAACTTGCGGTTCGGCGGCCGTTTGCCGTGTGGTGAATCATAATCCGATTTGCAACTGCCCACCGGGATACACTGGCGATCCGTTTTCAAGATGTTATCGAAACCGTAATGATTTTTTCTTATTCTATTCAGTCGCCATTGATAATATTACACTTATTGGAATCCGCATTTAATTTATATTCATTATTACAGCGCCACTCTACCTTCCACCAGAGGAACCTCAGAATCCATGCATTCCATCACCGTGCGGTCCCAACTCTCAGTGCAGTGTGTCAGGAAATTCACCGGCTTGCTCTTGTCTTTCCGGTTTCGTAGGACTTCCTCCATCATGCAGACCCGAATGCGTCGTCAACTCTGAGTGCCCGTCTAATCTGGCTTGTATAAACCAGAAGTGTAGAGACCCCTGTCCCGGTTCTTGCGCGACAAACGCAAAATGCAATGTCGTTCTGCACATACCCAATTGCATCTGTCCCCCTGACTACGTAGGAGATCCGTTTAGATATTGTTCACCCAAACCTAGTAAGCCCGCATTTTATTTTTATTCTTATCGATCCGGAAATTTTCTAACCCAAACGGCCGTAAAAATACTTATTAGAAATGTGCTTTTCATATGAAATCAGGCATGAGCTTCATATGGAGATTACATTTACTCAGTGAAAAGACTTGATAAACGATAGATTATTTTAGTGAAGTATATCGATGAAGTGGCATTAGGACGTCTCACCGTGATTGCATGAATGTTTACTTTTATTCAAAACTTTTCCTTCTTCAATAGTTATAATTTCAATTTCTTTTCGAATTTATTTCGATGTAAATAACTCTCTTGAAAATTGCATGTTTTCGCACGGTATTGTGGGAAATGTTTTATTGAATGATGTTGTTTTACTTCATTTGTGCTGATGATTTATTTTTATTCAGAACCAATCGAACCTCCGCGAGAACCGAGAGATCCATGCTACCCATCACCGTGTGGACCGAACGCAAGATGCCAGGTTAGACAAAAAATATTATATATATTAATACCAATATTTTATCATTTCATGCTTGATATATAATGTAATTAATAAAAGAGTGCCTTCTTGATTTAAAGACCCGCATAAAAAAGCCTTAGAAACATATCAGTTGTAACGCATAAGTTTTACTGAAACAATATGTCATTACATTTCATTATCTTTCCAATATTAATGTCATGTAAATTTTAGTCAATATATGTTAAATCAATTATATTCCGAAAATGTATTAAAAATAAATACAAATAAAAATCGAGCATATAGATTATCAATAAGTCAGAAGATTGACATCCTTTGTTGGGGTATTTCATATCGTTTTATTATTGTGGAAAGCGGGCGATAAATGACCAACAAAAAAAATAAAAAGCCACAGTAAACTCTATATTGTTGTTCATAATTTAGGTCGAAAACTCGTATGCCGTTTGCGAATGTCTGCCAGAATACCATGGCAACCCTTACGAAGGCTGCAGACCAGAATGCCTTGTCAGTTCAGACTGCTCTATGGTGACCTCTTGCATCAACAACAAATGCCGAGACCCATGCCCGGGAACCTGTGGCGTCGGAGCTGTCTGCTTCGTCACCAATCATGTTCCTATCTGCTCTTGTCCTCAAGGAACCACCGGAGACGCTTTCAGACAATGTCTTATTGTTCCAATGAGAGGTGAAAATTTCCTTCATCTGTCAAATTTCTTTGAAACTTACTAAAAAAATATGTCACTGCTATTTCCAAATTGAGTTTTATTCTTTCAGTGATGTTCTTTTAATTACATAATTAAATTTGATGAAATAATATTGACGTCGACTTTTTCTGAATGAGTATTAAAATTATATGTTATATTATTTCAGTCGACCCTGTAGAATCAGTCGATCCTTGTGATCCATCACCGTGTGGTCCAAACGCCATATGCCGTCGCTCCGGCCCTAACGCGATCTGCGAATGCATTCCTGGATTCTTCGGCTCTCCTTCTGGAAGCGGTTGTAAACCAGAGTGCACGATCAGCTCCGATTGCCCGAGAGACAAAGCTTGCATCAATACCAAATGCGCAGACCCTTGCCCTGGTGTTTGTGGATACAAAGCACAATGTCAAACTATCAATCACAGTCCAATATGCAGTTGCCCTGCACCTTTAGTGGGCGATCCGTTCGTAGACTGCAGAGAATTACCAGGTATGTTTTAATATCTTGCTATGCAATAAGTTTGAGAGTTAATTTTTGATTGCATTTACCTCTTCACTGTTTATCAAAACTGACCAAAAATGAGTTCTGAGGACTAAACTTCCACATTTTCTTCAGCTCCTGCCCCGACAGATCCATGCAACCCATCACCTTGCGGCCCTAACGGCCAATGTAGAGTTATAAATGGAGTAGCCAGCTGCCTCTATCCTGAGTGCGTCATAAATCAAGATTGTCCGAGAGACAAAGCTTGTTACGGTCAGAAATGCGGAGATCCTTGCTCATCTGCTTGCGGAATCAACGCTCTCTGCCAGGTAAGTCAATAATAATATTGAATTGTACAGTTGAGCTATCGTTTTAGTGCATAATACTCTGAGAAAAATTTGTACCCCAAAGAAATATATATTTTAGTATTGAATGAGGTAAAGATATTTAATACTTTTAATAAATATCCCAGGCAGCTTTTCAAACTCTACAAATTCCTTACAGGTTGTCAACCATAATGCAGTTTGTGTTTGCCCCGCTGGATTCACAGGATCTGCGCAGATCAGCTGTCATCCAATACTCAGTGAACCAGGTATAGATCATTACTCTTAATTTCTTTCTTGTGAGATTGAAATTCATAGTTATTGATTGACCCTAACTCGATCAAGATCTATAAATATTTTTATATAATTTGAAATGTTTTTCTAAATTTAATTTTGTTTTACAGAACCTAAACCAGAATGCGTCCAAGACAGTGAATGCTCAAATGACAAGTCTTGTATTAACCAACAATGTCGCAACCCATGTTCTTCCACTACATGTGGACAGAACGCAGCGTGCCGAGTACAATTGCACAGGCCTTTCTGCACTTGCCACGATGGTTACACTGGAAATGCTAATTCCATCTGCTATGAAAGTAAGAAAATTTTACTTGAATTATTTATCCTGTAATTGCTTTAGTTTGTCATGTAAAAGAAAAAAGTTTGTTTTATTTAGTAATATTTAAATTTCAATGCTTGCAATTCTCACCTTGAGGATTTCACATATCAATGAACTTTTGACTAGTAAGAAAACAAAGAGGAGACAAAATTGACATACAGCAAAAGAAACGTGAAAAACAGCACATACATCATATCAAAATTCATGTATTCTTGCATACGTATATCTCGAATACGTGGTCACCGTTTATTAAATAGTTTAAATAAACATGTTAATATATTGTGTATTTAATCTTTTCAGTTGGATGCCGTAGCGATTCAGAATGTCCACCGACTCAGGCGTGCATCAACAAAGAGTGCGTTGATCCATGTCAATTCACTCAATGCGGTTTGAACGCTATGTGCCGAGCAGAATTTAACCACAGAGCACGGTGCTATTGCCCGGAACTCTTCAAGGGTGACCCACTGGTGAGATGCCAGAGACCCGAATGCACTGCGGACATTGAATGCCCCTACAACTTGGCATGTCAAGATGAGAGATGCAGAGATCCTTGCAACTGTGCACCTGCTGCTCAGTGCCTTGTGAACAACCACCAGGCCACTTGCCGCTGTCCACCTGGATACACTGGAAATCCTTTGATTTCATGCCAACGTGGTATGTTCAATATTCAGTAGTAGTAAACTCTTTATTTCATACTGTGTGTTATATTTAAGCGTCCTTTTTCCATCATCCACTCAATCTCAATAATTTAATATTTAATCCGTACGTAAAGCTCTAGGAAACTTATTTTGTAATTTTAATTAAATTAGATTAAAAATGCACGAATTCATATTGATAATTTTTTTCCTTTAACAGTTGTAGCGGATATCGAACCGCAATGCAAAGTGGACGCAGACTGTTCCAGTAAACTCGCCTGCTTCAGTGGAGTTTGCAAGAATCCTTGCATTGAGACCAAGCCTTGTGGAAAGAATGCGGAATGTTCCGTGGTCGACACCCTTCCATTGAGAACTATGGCTTGTCTCTGTCCACCAGGATACGTAGGAGACGCCGACGTAGAATGCAAACTTGGTACGTTTAAAACTAAAATATGTATCATATTAAAATTTTCACAATCAAAATATTTTACAAAATAAAAGATAGCAATGAGTAAGCATATCATCAATATATTTCTTGATTTATTGATTTGCTTATAATATTTTTCCATACCAAGTTTGTCTACTAAATACTACAGTTCTTTCACTGCATAAATTCAGATTGAATTAAATATAATGATTTCTACATAATTGAATTTCATTAATAGTGTTGATGTCATCTATTGTCATAGATAACTTTTTAATCCTTTGATATACCTCTTGTTTTCATATTGCCATCATTTGTTTTTATTAGCTGCTCAAATGATCATCAAAGTGTAAGCCAGTATTAGGTATGTTCATACATATTTCCGGAAAGAATCCGAGTTATTTACAGCACGAAAATATTAAATTAAACACGTCTTGTACATATAATACTTTCCCCTTCTTGATTTCCTTCGACTGAAATGAACTATCCAGTATGTGTACATACATGACATCTGTTGCAATCGTGTATATAAATCTGTAAATACATTGACATGTGTGATGTGAATACAGAATATTCAATAAAAGAAATGTTTCTTATGTTACAGAGGACTTCTACTTGTTTTTTTAAATAAATATCGGCAATGATTACAAACAGCAACACACTAATATTTTTTTCCTAGCTCAAGCAACCCCCTTAATTTGTTTACAAATCTCTAAAGAAATCTTTGTTTCATTTTTAGCACCTCAATCATCACCAGGATGTTCAAGCAGTGAAGAATGTCAACAGACAGAAACTTGTTTGAACAGACAGTGTGTCAATCCATGTGTCGTCGGTAATCCTTGTGCCCCCAACGCCGAATGCCAAGCTGTCAACCATAAAGCATCATGCAAATGCGCCTCCGGTCTAATCGGAGATCCATTCATTAACTGTTATCCAGGTATGTCATACTTTCTAGTGCTTAATAAGGAAATATGAATTTTCAGTAGTTAAGGTTAATCCTTCATTCTTGAAGTCGGTCAGTATTTTTAATAGTTTAATAGTATAAAATTGTATGTATCAGTCGTAATATATTTAATTATTTTACAGTGCCGCAATCTCTGCCTGAATGCACTTCAGATTCGGATTGTGCATCAGATAAGGCTTGCATCAACCAGCGTTGCCAAGATCCATGCGCTGCGGCAAATCCTTGTGGAACGTATGCGGAATGTAAAACTTCACAGCACAGGCCGATCTGTAACTGTCCAGATGGATGGGGAGGAAATCCTCAAGTCCAATGCTACAAACGTGAGTATTTTCAATGGAATTACTTGAACTGTTTGAATTATGCTGTAAATTACTTTGCATGTCTAAATACATGAGTTTTCTTTTTTTTATAGCTGAATGTAAATCAGATAATGATTGTCCATTCGACAAAGCCTGTATCAACGAAAATTGCTTAAACCCATGTCGCAACGGCGGAAGCGTACAATGCGGACGCGGAGCTGAGTGCACCATACAATCTCACCGAGCTCAATGTATTTGCCCAGCTGGAACTCAAGGCAACCCGCTGATCTCTTGTATATCAGTCATATGTCAATACAACGAAGACTGCGCTGATCATGAAGCCTGCGATAGACTTAACAGAGTGTGCCGACCAGTGTGCGATGATGACACTTGCGCAGAAACGGCGGCTTGCATCGGCCGAGAACACCAAGCCAAGTGTGTCTGCCCACCTGGAATGTCTGGAAATCCTTACATCGAATGCGCTGGAAGCAGACAACCCGTCGAAGTCGATAAGCCCGAATGCAAAGTGGACGCGGATTGCCCGTCTATGAATGCCTGCATTAACTCCCGCTGCCAGAATCCTTGTACACTAGGCAACGTATGCTCTGTAGACCAAGAATGTAGAGTTTTGGATACTCTTCCTCTGAGGACTGTCATTTGCGAATGTCCTGTGGACACTGTCATCGACCACACCGGTCGCTGCAAACAGATCGTCCATGCGATATCACAATGCACATCCGATGCCGGATGTCCTGATACTGATAAATGCATTCGAGGATCTTGCTTGGAAGCTTGTAAAGTAGACGTTTGCGGAGTGAACGCTCAATGCTTACCCCAAGGACATCGGGGCATATGCTCGTGTGCTCCTGGATATGTTGGAAATCCTCACATTGAATGTACCAACAGTAAGTACAAAATTTTCAATATCCATTTTTTTTTAAACGTGTGTGCTGTCAATTCATTCCAATATTGAATATCAGAATTATATTAGAAGGCATAAATAATTCCATTTATTTTTACAAACCATTCAAACTTATTTCTTGAACATCTTCAGACAATTTTTTTTCTTTTGTGTATTTTTGTGCTTAAAAGCAAGCGCTTATCGCTATTTTTCTATCGAAAGTGTTGATAGCACCTGCTGTTTCTATTTGTAACAGTTTTTGAATTTCATATAATCATATTTTGATGTGTGCACCTTGAAATGTCAATCCGCATTGTACTAATGTAGTGATAAATGTTAATCTAGTGCCCAAGATCCCAGTATTACCACCGCAAGCTGAATGCTACAAGAATGATGACTGCCCTTATGATAGATTATGTATTAACGAATTGTGTGTCAACCCATGCATCATCAAAGAGCCGTGTGCTCGCGGCGCCTTCTGCTACATACAAAACCATGCACCTGTCTGCAAATGTCCAGCAGGATACAGCGGAGATCCTCGTACAGAATGCGTACCACGTAAGTGTCTATTTTTATGTTATTTACATTTTTTTTATTTACATTTAGTAACCAATTTTTTATGCTATTTTAATTTAATTTACACACTAATAAAAAAAATCTACTTCCAGCATTTTCCGCCACTGTTGGATGCACTTCTCATTCTGATTGCGCTTTGTCGGAGTCATGTATCAACAGATTGTGTACAAGCCCATGCAACTGCGGTCCAAACTCAGAATGTCACGTCAACAACCATTATCCGATTTGCTATTGCAAAGCCGGTTTCTCTGGAAACCCACAAAGTGGTTGCAAGAAAAGTGAGTCAATATTTCACCTTTGACTGAATGTATTGTTTCAACAATGTTTAGTTCATATCTGTATTTGTGTGAATTGTTTATTATAACGTTTCTTTGTTTTGATTTTCTAGTCGGTTGTCAATCTGATAATGAATGCGATAACAGCAAACAGTGCTACAACGGAGAATGTGTCAACCCATGCTTATTGGATACCCCATGCTCGATTCACGCGGAATGCTATGGCAAAAATCATCGTTCCGTGTGCAGATGTCCAGCAGGATTTATGGGTAACCCATACGACCGCTGTGAAAGAGAGGAATGCCGCATAGACAGCGACTGCCCATATGACAAGGCCTGCATCAACCATCAATGCATCAACCCTTGTGGAAGTGTGGATGTGCCGTGTGCTGAAAATGCTATCTGCTTTGTCCAGAACCACGCTGCTAGCTGCAAATGTCCTGAACATTTGCCTAGTGGTAACCCCATGTCATACTGTGAGCGTATTGTAATTGGCAGCAATGATGAACCGGAATGTAAAATGGATTACGACTGTCCCAGCAAGTTGGCTTGCATCAAAAATCAATGTGTTGATCCGTGCATAGAGCTTTCTCCTTGTACTAGCAGTGCCAAATGTAGCGTTCTAGATAGCGTTCCAGTGAGAACGATGGTTTGCACATGTCCAGACGGTTGGGTGCCTGACAATGCTGGAGAATGCAGAGCTGTCATTTTACCTGTTCCACCTGGTTGCACGGCCGACACAGACTGTCCGAGCCACGAATCATGCGTGAATCGCATCTGTCGCAATCCATGCAACTGTGGACTGCACGCCACCTGCTTTGTGCAAAACCACAGACCTATATGCTCATGCGAAGAAGGTTTCGAAGGCAATCCAAACATCGCTTGTCGCACTGTTGGATGCAGAATTGATTCTGAATGCGATTCCGGAAAAGCTTGCGTTAATGGAAACTGCATCAATCCTTGTCTGATTGACGATCCGTGTGGAGCCAACGCAGAGTGTTACGCCTTTGGTAATAAACCTGCCTGCAAATGCTTGAGTGGTTATCGAGGAAACCCTCACGACAGATGTTATGCTATTGGATGCCGCAGTAACAGCGAATGCCCAACCGACAGACAATGTATCAATGCTCAATGCATTAGTCCATGCCTATATGACAATCCTTGCTCTCAACGAGCAGAATGTCGTGTGCAGAACCACCTGCCTGTCTGCAAGTGCCCCACGGGTATGATAGGAAATCCTTACATCGAATGCAGAGTGGTACCTCCACCAGAATGTACTGTTGATGGAGATTGCACTTCGAGATTGGCTTGTCTGGGTAATAAATGCAAAAATCCATGTACAGTGTTGGAACCGTGCACCAGACCCTCAGAATGCGAAGTCGTTCCGTCATTACCAGTGAGAACTATGATCTGCGTATGCCCCAGTGGTTACGTCAGCAGCGGAAGCGGCACATGTAAGCCTACACCTCCGATCGCTACCATAGGAGGATGTATCACTGATGACGATTGCTCTCCAGCTACGTCTTGTATCAACAGTATTTGCCGAAATCCTTGCAATTGCGGACCTAACGCTGAATGCAGGATTAAGAACCACAAACCTGTATGCACTTGTAAACAAGGATACGACGGCAATCCAGATATTGAATGCGTTCAAGTTGGATGTCGTCAAGATTCTGAATGCTCAGGACAACACTCATGTGTCAACAGGCAATGTATCCCGGTTTGCGCAGCTGACGGATCTTCATGCGGAAATCTCGCCCAATGTTATGGTATTAATCATCGTGCAGTATGCGAATGTCCCCCGGGACTCATGGGCAATCCAAACAGCGCCTGCGTACTGGTCGGCTGCAGATCCAACGATGAGTGCCCATCCAACAAAGCCTGCGTCAACAACAAATGTGATGACCCTTGTGTTATAGGAAATCCATGTGAACCGTCAATGGAATGTAAGGTTTACAATCACAACGCCGAATGCTCATGTCCTATCGGTTTCAACGGAGACAGATCAGTCGGATGCAGCAAGGAAGTGGACACTAGGTGCCGAAGCGACTACGATTGCCCTTCAGGAACTGCATGTTTCACCGGAGAATGTGTGAACCCGTGCACGGAGACTAAGCCATGTGGCGTAAATGCTGTTTGCAAAGTCCTGAACACGTTACCTGTTCGTACAATGATTTGT
The DNA here is from genome assembly GCA_028555115.1 of Himalopsyche japonica. Taxonomy (NCBI): domain Eukaryota; kingdom Metazoa; phylum Arthropoda; class Insecta; order Trichoptera; family Rhyacophilidae; genus Himalopsyche; species Himalopsyche japonica. The sequence continues at coordinate 584,954 of JAHFWJ010000635.1, forward strand.
GAATGTTTACCTGGATATCAAGGAAATGCTGCTGTTCAATGCGACAAAAGTGAGTCCACAATTTAATCATTAATTATTTCCTCTTTAAAGTCAGCCTTACATTTACTTAGCTTCTTTTTCAGTTATTTGCTTAATTTTCTTTTAATTTGTAAGTTTGCTTAAAAATAATAATAAAGTACAGACTATAACACATCAAAAATTTTCTCAAAATTTTAATTCCAATTTAAATTCTAATGAATTATTAAAAATTGATAATTATGTGTTAATTTTAATATCTTAAATAATGATAACAATTTATCAAAATTTTAGTGTCTCTGTGCCGTGTGGACAAAGGATTCATAAGAGACGAATTCGGTAACTGCGTGTGCCCTCCGGGATCAGCCCTCAACGAAAACGGTGACTGTGCTCCTTGCTCGCCAGAGAAAGGTCTCAAAATAGACGAAAGGGGACGCTGCGTCTGCGACCTCGAACGGGGAATGATCATCGACGAACGCGGTAATTGCGTCTGCCCTGTTGAATACGGATACAGACTCGACGCGCGCGGTAACTGTGTCAGAGAATCAGAACCTGAATGTCAAAATGATGAAGACTGCCCAGATCACCGATACTGTAACAAAGAAACTGAAATGTGCGATGACCCTTGCAACATCAAGAGGTGTGGAGTGAATGCTTTATGCAATGCGACAAACCATCAAGCTATTTGCCAATGCATTACTGGGTACACAGGAAATCCAGAAGTATATTGCAGTAAGTTTCATAATTTTTCCACACTTTATTTATAAAAATCCAAAATTCGATAACTTCCATCAATGAATATGATAATATATTACACTATCCCAGTTCACAACTTATAAAATTAATCCATTAATGTTTCTTCCTCAGATCATACGTCACCATTCCGCACTGACTTCCCGCGTCCAGATATGGTTGTCGGATGCTTAGCCGACGGAGTGAGTGTCGAAATTCACATTGCCGAAAGTGGATTCAATGGAGTCCTCTACGTAAAGGGTCATAGCAAAGAAGGAAGATGTCGAAGAGTTGTCACTCTGCCTGCTGATTCTCCACCACGAACGGAAACTTTCAAAGTACACTTTGGAGAATGTGGCCTAGTCCATGTCAATGTAAGTGTGCCATTTTATTTAATCAGAAATTATAATAAACATATTGTATGTCTTTAAAACATATATTGTATTTATATAATAACAAAAAAAGGTACATACAGAAATTGTATAATAACATATCTTAATTTTAGGGTCAGGCTAGCTTCGTGCTGGTGATACAAAAACATCCAAAACTGGTGACGTACAAAGCTCAAGCGTATCACATCAAGTGCGTATACCAGACTGGGGAACAGAACGTCACTCTCGGGTTCAATGTCTCCATGCTCACGACAGCGGGAACAATTGCAAATACAGGTCCTCCACCGACGTGCTCAATGAGAATCGTCACTCACTCTGGACAAGAGATAAACTCTGCAGAGATAGGCGATAATCTCATGCTACAAGTGGACGTACAGCCATCGAGTAAGATTATACAATTATTTCAGCCATTGTTTTATAATATAAAGTAACGTTGTAAAACTCCTACATGTATCAAAAAGGTTCAGTACGTCTGTTCTTCAACACAGAATACATTGTTTCTAATTTTATGCCTATTTTTTTACAGCAATCTATGGTGGATTCGCTCGTAGCTGTGTTGCTAAAACAATGGAAGACAATGTCGAGAATGAATATATTGTAACCGATGAAGACGGCTGTGCAACAGATCCTACAATATTTGGAGAATGGGAGAGAAGTAGCGATATGCAATCGTTATTGGCAAGTTTCAACGCATTCAAGTTCCCAAGCAGTGACAATATCAGATTCCAATGTAACATCAGAGTCTGCTTTGGAAAATGTCAACCTGTAAGTAAATTTACCTCTATATTAGTATAACAAATTGAAATGTTTTTCTTATGATATAATTTAAAACCAGTATGGTATGGTATTAAAATGACTTTTTACTATCAAGGTCAATTGTCGAGGCTATGACGCCTTTGGACGCAGAAAACGTGCCATTGATGACCAGCAACAGCCAAATAAAACAGACCTCGCTTTGTCCGACTCACCATTCGATGGACAACTTCGAGAAGAAATCACGATTCAGTCAAACGCTATCCTCACATTCGAAAGGAGGGACCCGGCCAGAATATCTGACCCTACAGAAGGTGAGTTCTTGTTTACTTGATGTATTTCTATACAGGCATTGAAATTACTCTTTTCAAATTATAATTTACTGTTGTTTATTTCCTCTCGATTGCAGCTCCCTCAAGTGAACGCAACGAAGATATCTGCGTATCATTAGTGTGGCTGATAGTGGCTCTGGCATTGACAGCTCTGTTGGCTTTAGTGGCTGTTGCCGCGGCCGTATCATGTTGGCTGCTTGGATGGAGGCGCACGCGTGCTCCACCCGGACCGCTACCGCATCCCCCTGAATTTCCCAACCCTCTTTTTGTCCAGCCGCCACCTGCCAACTCAGACTACCACACCTTGCGGCCAGACAACTAGACATGTAAAACATTTTACAGCTGAACACCAACCTTTTCACACCCTGAGCCCCATGGCTACAGTACTATTTAAAAGTGCGACAAAGTGAAGTTGTTCAGTGAAACTAAACTTTAATAAGACAATATTTAAATAAAATGTGAAAATATAATGACACTGATATTCTTTAGTTTTAAATGAAATTTTTTCACTGCCTCTTATTCGAGTCCTAGTGACCGATCCGTCCAACTATTTTATAAAAAAAGAAGACGTTTTTATTCCTATCTGTATTTTTCGAAACTGAAACGACTCGTATGGAAGTTTTGAGACCCGGATTGTAGTTTTGCAGTCTCGTTCCAACTTTTATACGACGAATCATAATGTATTATTGCACATGTACAACGAAAAGCAATTATACTTGTGCAATTTTGGTGCTCTAATTGTTTATAATCGTTAATCGATTTTGTACTTTGTAGTTAAGTGAAGATTTTATAAAGAACACATCCCGAACCAAATCTCGATAAAATAGTCAAGTTTGTAGATACCGCTCGGTTCTGGATGTATTTTTATAACGCACATCTCCTCCGTTGGCTCGATATCGCGCAAAAATCATTAATAAAAATATCACGAATAAGACGAGGGAAAATCTCTTGGGTGGTGGGCCTCTTAGCTAACTCTTTAATAGTCTCTTATGTATTGATTTCTTCCTTCGCCATCCTCATAAAAAAGGTACGCTCGCTCGCATGACTCGTCGAGCTGACGATCACTGCCCTTAAATATACTATACAGCTGAAAAGTGTTCTTAGCTTTAATAGTGCAGAGCCTTCGGAGGACATTGTTTTTTTTTTAAATAATTGTTATATTCATTTTTATATTATTAATAAAATAATTATGTATTTTTATAATCATGTATAAAGAAGAGATGTGTAATATTTATGTTAGAACTACTAGAAGATTCTGAATGCACTCGGTGCTGCCCATCTGAGGACTTAACAAGTGAATATTTTTCCGAAACTTTGAATTAAAACTATTAACCCGTAGCGATGTCCTCGGCTAATCACATACTCAATTATTACAAAGTACTGTTTTTCTTTGTCTCAAGGAGACTTTACTCCGCCAAATATTGTTAATAAGCTATGAAAAATGTTGAATACTGAAAAAATGCTCAGCGATAAGACTGGCTTTACAATTCATTTTATACTTTGTATAATAATTTATTTTTCACTTCCTATTGAACTTTCTCAAATATTAGATATCTTTAGTAGCAATATTAAGAAAAATAAACATTTCTCAGAGATAGAAATTCAGACTAAAAACATATTCTAATGAAAATAATATCTTCCTTGTACAAATTAACAAATATTTTCTCTGAAAAAATAGGAAAATGTAATCTGCTCTGTTTATCTCTTTTGAGATATCGCTTTGTAATAAAAATAAATATCAAATAAAATTCATGTGTTTTCATTTTACCAAACAAAAATTACTTAATCCCAGTGGCAATCATTGCATTGAGTCTTGCAATTTCACATATCTTCATATATTCATCATAATTACAATTTTTCCTAAGATTAACCAGAAAACTAATGTCACACGTGTTGAAAATAAAACTTATTTTTAACATAGCACTTACATTAAATATTACATAAATTATTTTATTTATATTATTTATGTGGGGAAAAAAGTTATGAATAAAGGAAAAATAAATTTAATTAAAATACTATCCGAGCAGAATAATTGTATAGTGTGACATATTTACATTAAATAAATATATATTATTTAATTAAATATGTCTTAACTCATGACTGTTGGACAAAAGGACAAATCACACTAATAAATGGGCCCATCAAAATTCTGGAAGTCTTTCAAAAAGGCCCCTTCAGGTTTTTATTCGATATTGATATTTTATTCGACCATAAATATTAAAATATTCATATGTTACTCTATACTATAATTTGTGTGCATTATTTTTTTTTATATATTTAAAAACCTGATATAGTTATTAAGCATCAAAAGTAGCCCCATTTGTCAAAACAAGCTAAAGTCACGTCACAATAAATAAAGATGTTACAATTCATTATTACCTCAATATATGTAATAATTGACTTAAATGTCAGTGATGCATTTAATTATAATATTTCTTAATTAATATGACTATTGAATCATAGATGGCGTAATAAGAATAATAAATAAAACACTAAGATAAAAAGTGGGCGTGCTTTATATTTTTCTTTTTACACACTGATGAATTTCAATCAGCGAATCGTATTTATTTCAGAGCATACAATGTGTCGCTCGTTGCTCGCAATCACTCAGTGTGTCATTTGACGCTGTGTTAGTAGGTTGCGGTCAGTTTGCAACACCAGAGTCACGTCGGATTATTTTTACGTCACGCTATCTGTCAAACATGTAACAGATTACCGCAAATTCGTCCATATAAAACCGTCGTTAAGTGTAACAAAATTTCGCATTTATGAATTATTAGCCGCCAATATGAGTTGAATTACTACTTGATTTTAAAATTATCATCAATTGATACCGCGATAAAGAATAATAACGTGATTAAACTCTCGTACAAGTAAGTGTTTAACTTCGTTCAATTTGATGTTGATTTGAGTGACAAACAAGATGAGTGTGTCATCCAGTTTCAGCTCCGGCGACGAAAAACCGCAGTTGACAAGAAATATAAATTATCTTCATCGCAATGCATTAAATAATAGAACAAAAAATTCACTAGACGCGCTGAAAAATTATAAAAAAGACAACAATGAAGATGGCAGGCATCTTATCACACTCCACGGCAAAAAATTCAAAGTGATACCGGCACAAGACGGTAATGCACCGTCGAGTAATTTGAATAAGAATAGTTTAACAACCGACAACATTCAAAGTGATGGCGAAAGATCAAGAAAAGCGAACGGAAGCAGTAGTAATTCGAACGGAAATGAAGAAGGGATAACTTTAATTTTCAATAGCCCCAGAAACAACAGGCGAAATCTCGCACCGCCGGCAAAGCAATACTTGAGTATGAGGTCTCTGAAGCAGCCGGATGAACCGGCTCTCTCGGGCGTCTGCTCTCCATCAACCAGTTCTTCGATGGTAAGAACCGGCTCCGTGATATTATCAGACTGCGGCAGTCAATTTTCGCATAAGTTCAACGATGCGATGTCCGTCAGATCTCTGGCCTCAATCGGAATGGGGTCCACCGATGGCAGGAAGATGGTGATTCGGAGGGTGCCCACCTCGCCGAACGAGCTCCTCAACCTGGTCAATCCACCAACGTAAGTGCATTATTCTTATCCGCCGATTTATGAGGACTTCAAAGAGCACACGATTAACTTTTTGGCTATGGCACTAACTTTTTTTGTTCACTTACAAGATTACAGATAAGCGCTGTTAACATCCAAGAACATCATTTTTACTGAATATTATTTAACAAACGAATGATGATTTTGTGCCCAAAATTAACTTCCGAGAAACATCATCACATTGGTATTACAGTGGAACCTAGTATATCTTGCTGCCATTCGTCGTTTCCGTACATATCACATCTTCTTTTATAGTTCAACGACATTTAATACCGATTTCATCTTTCCCCGATTAATCGTTTTTCTATAAATTTACTATCACGAATCCGATCCAAAAAGTGGTCCGCAACCATAGCGATTATTTTACCTCTAGTATTATACTTTTACCCCTCTTATCTTTAAAAAATATAATACATGCCGACTAATATGCAATTCTCGTTGAAAAAACCTATGTGTGACCTTCATTATGACGCCATATGCTGGATATTGAGAACAGACATGCATTAAAAAATTCACAAGGAAAGTTTGTATGGACGTTATTTGAAAAAAATGTTTTTGGACTAAGTTTCAGCTAAGCCAATAGCAGTATCATGCAATTGTACATTATTTTTGGAGCCACTCCCGCTTCCTAAGAATTATATTTCAAAAGATTTCGTTTTAGTGAAACTACTTGTACTTCATTCCCTCAACTTTTTCTTGTTAGTATAGAGTATTTTTTTATAAAAATCAAATAATATTTACTACGTATATAATTTGTATAGAATATATCGGATTCTTGTTGGAATCACGATAGATTCTTAGCTTCTTTATATTTGCAAACTAAGAAACATCGAACAAAAAAAATATACATTCATAAATAATATATATACCAAATAACACATTATTCAAAATTATTGTATAATTTCTTTTCTGTGTAACTTATCGGTTGACCTACTTTAATAACATTTGAATATCACAATATCTAGTCGAATTTTATTGAAGTTTGTGACAATCTTTTTTATTCATTGATTATTTCACAATTTAGATTGGATTCCGAACCAAAAGTTCCTCACACGTGATATAAACCGCAAATTACATTATTGTAAGAACTGACTTTTAATTCACCGTCCTACAGTCGGGGTGTTCGCTGGGAAGGTTTACTGCATTATTTTTGTTGGCTTGCTTTATGCAGTGGCTCATAAACTGTCGACGATTTTTGATATTACATTGGTCTTTCAAAAATCGGATAGCGCTCAAAAGAAGAGAAAACTTTAAAAATATGCTCTGAAATAAATCGCTACAAAATATATCCTCACATCGTCAAATTCCCTTTTGAAAATTTAGATAATTGCACGCAAATACATGTGACATTTCACGTTCCATATTTAAATTTAATCAAAATTCCAAAACCATCTGCGAGTTATATTTCACTGTACTACCGAAGTGCATTAATTGTTTCGTAATTACACGCTACCGTGTTGCCCTAATCATTTTAGTATTCGCGAAATATTTAAATATTATTCGCACGCTCGTTTGCACAATGTGGCTTATTATGTCTGATTTTTTATCAATTTAAACAAATATAAACTATTGGTGCTATTATCAGTTATAAATAAAAACTAAACATAACGTAATGGATTAAAATATTTCTGAATTCAAACATTGTTCTGTTTTGCTAACCCAAGAGCGAAATTCACGAATGAACTAAAATCGAATTAGAAGATAATAATTTAAATTTCACAAATTTTGTATCGTTCCAATGGTATTGTACACCTGTATATCAGACTTACTCTTTTTTCTTTTGGACCACATACCGATTTTTTTTTACATCGTGTGGGCCGCAATTCATTTATAACACGCTAATAATATTTTTTGTAATCCATGTCCACTCCCAATGTGATGTATATGGCCTCTTAATAGAGGTATTTCTACAGAAGTATTTCTACGAGAACTTCTTATTAGTTAATTACTTAAACGCTCTTTTTTCGAAAAGAATATGGATAGAAACTATAGAATCAGCACAGGAACAGCTAATCGCTCCCGCCAACCCCCTATTTTAGGATTGGAGTAATTTACAAGACATTAAGGAAGTTAAGGAAGCCAATGGCTTGCTGACTGACTAATTTCATTCTAAAGCTTCAAAAACAATACCAGATGTTTGTGGAAGTGTCTGGTGACTATGAATGGGGCAATCATAAAAAAATGATTGGGCCACAGGTTGACTATCACTGCTCTATATCTACGAAAATACTGATACTTAGTTCCTTTACGGCTCGATGCTTCGAATTAATATGGCAGTAATCACGTGTGATGATTTTAAAAAACGTAACCGCTACTGATTTATTAAACAAATACGCTTATGAATAAATAGGATATCCCCTCACATAAATCAATTTATATGTATGCATCTTAGAATATATTAGACGCTAAGTATATCATATGACACCAGGGGTTGCAATGCATGCAAACTATTTCGAAACCGGGATTTTATAAAAAACATAATCCCGGGACTATTCGGGAAAATTGGTTGAATGTAGAGTTGCATCGTATTGTTGGAATCACATATTAATCAAGCCCAAATCATACAATTCTGATGTTAAAAAGCTATCATTCATTGTAAAATAACGTTCTGCGTATATTGGAAGAAGCTATTCGCGTCTATATTTCTTGACTTCCAAATATGAACTGTCTTAATCCATGTTTAGAAAAATGATAACCAAAACAAATAAACAGGTAAACTTCTCGGTGAACACCTGTATATGTTATATTAATACTTGAAAATTGAAAAAAGACGAAAAGTTAGATGTGAAGGAATGTGTTGTATATTATGTTGCTATTTTTATCATTTTTATGATTTTCGATTTCTTACTCTATGTATATAAAAATATACTCCATTTTGACACGTTTTAAATGATAATTGTCACAAAAATTCATCATGGTTTTAAAAGGAAAACATATTATATTACAAAAAAACAACTTTAATATGTACATAAATCATTACATATTGTCCTATGACACATTTTTAATATTGAATACCCTATGATTTATTTTTCAATCCCGAGTATTTGAGAACAAGATCGAGTTACCTAATTGTCAGCACTCAATAGAGACGAGCGTCTTTTTAGATTATAAGAAGTGGGCGATAAATAATAAGGGTCATCGCTTCGTGTGTTGGCAGATAATCATAGACTTTTTGTATACTTATTTTGCTCTTGTTAAAACTGAATTTAGAAAAATGACTATTTATCAGCAAGAGAATGTTATTTCTTTCGAATTTAAATAATATACCATTTACTGCAAAGACACGGATGAAATGTTTATAACTAAACAATGATAAATATAATTTTTTACATCAAAAATTAAAAGTCTTCAATGCTGACATATAATACATACATATGTATGTCAAGAAATTCCTACAAATAAATTCAACGAAATTTATTAAAAAAAAACTGGATCTAAACGATTATTTTTCAACAATGTCATGGCTCTTATATACTAACACAAACTGAAAAAAACTCAATGAAAAATATTTCCAATATAATGTTACTATGCGTACAAATATAATATTAAAAAGGAAGAGAGATATAAATTCAATATAAAGTTGGAATTGTTCACTCTTTTTACACGCAGGAAACGTTCCTTGAAAAACATACTTGTATAAAAACAGTGTACAAAAGATTGAGTCAAAGTTGATATTTAAAAGATAGACTGCATCTTAGTCTAGTTTTCTCAATTTTTATTTCATTAAAATATTTATATTTAAATTAAATTTCTGTTGTACAACATTGTCTTTTATCGTAACACTTTATTGCTTTTTGATATCGATTAATATTATTGTTTATTGCTTAAACGACAAAGTTTTATATAATTCAAAAATTTTATTGACATTCATATGTTCACATTTATATGCTAGTACATCTCAAAATAATGCCGGTTGGAAGACATCTTTCCACATTTCCCGGTCGGTATATGATCACCACGTACGGCTTAATTCTCTCTGATTTACATTACACTAAGTGCCAAAACGGAATCATTCATATTATTCGCGTAGAGAAGTTCACTGTCAGAGTATGGCCTAGGTACATTAATCGTATGTAACAACTGCTGATTAGAATATATCACTTTTCCGGCCACATTATCCGACACGTGACCTCTGCCAAGGTCGGCACAGCTCAAATCATTTTCAAACAGGATCATCCGATGGAACCATTATCGTCGAATCACCTTCTGATCCGTTTCATAAAATCATGAAGAGTCTAGCACACATTATAATATTACAATTACTATGTATATTCTGCGAACATCCATAACCACGCCACTAATTTGAAACCACTATAGGAAATTTTGTTATTAAAAACACCATTTAAATATACGTAAATTTTTAAGTCATATGTGTTGAAAATAAAACATAGTTAAAGTATATCAACGGCTTTTTTAATTAATGAAACTAGTCATAATATAATATAATATATTACACAAGCTTGCTTAAGATTTTGGGATTTCGGATTCAACAATTTTTCAAACCTGAAACAAGTCATTAAATGATTCATATTTCGGTATATCTTTATCAGTGGTTCAATTGAAATAATATTTTTTGTTCGTTAAAATGTTTTTTATTTTTATCGATTTATAACCGAACAGAAGAAATACATGTTGGTATAATAATCAAAGAAGATTTTTATTTTATAAATCTCAACTATCTAATCGATTCGTTTTGGCGAAGAGTATGTAAAAATCATTTTAAATTTGACTTCCGGCTCACATCTAAAGATAAAAACATCCATCCAAGATAGTTGCAATTATTTATGAATACATAAAAGCTAAACTATAAATTGTTCCTGTCTTCGGCTTTACGAAATATGAGAAGAATGACGATCATAATCCGTATTAGGTTATATGTATTAAAATAAACAAACTTAAATTCACGTTGCAGATGATCAAGAAGTATTTAATTTTTGTTTTTTACAGTTATAGTAAATCCCGGGAAATATTTATACGATCGGAAGCTATATTTCAAATATTCTAACGCATTAATATTGCTTATTTAATAACCTGTTTTACAGCTTAGTAAATAACTTGCGTTTGAATATTTGCTCATTTTTTTTTCAAATTTTGTTTACATCTTTACATTCATCCAGTCAATATAGTCATTTTCACTCTTTTGTTTAGTTCTAAAATGATGCAGATTTTAGATAATAAATGCTAATGTATCTAATAACTGGAATAATTTACTGGCTTTTGTGTAATCTATGTATAAATAAAGTTTCTTATGTCATCAATGTGTATTTAATAATGATAATCAAATGTTATTTTTTTTGTCTTCAATACTCATAAAATTGCATATATTTAAAATAATATTTGTAATGGGACAATATAAAAATTTTGAATTTTTTTATATTAATAAGATAGTCATTACGTGTAGGTTATATAAATATACGGCATACTTAAATTAAGACTATTAAAAATCAAAATGCTCCAGTAGGGCTGACATTACATATCGCAGATGTTCAACAAAAATAGTAATAAATTTACGTGTCTCTTTAATGAATTTAATTATATCCAAATTAAATATATCGTTTCCAAATACACTTATGAGCGATTTTACATATCTAAACACTGATGATAAGATAAGTTAAAACGACTAACTTATGGAAACATTAATTATAAATTTGAAAAAATGCTTTAGAATTTAACTTTACATTTGTTTTTCTGCTCTTGCACTATCGTCCTTTTGAACTTATACTCATAAGCCCGCGCAGTATATGTAGATATATAATCTGGTATTATTCGAAAAATACTTATTTAAAAAATCTACTGCACTAGTCACTTAATCTGTTTTTTAGAGAGGTGATGGCGCCGGATTCTTTTTCTAGTGGGTATCGTCGTTCACTTCGATATACTTAAAATAATTGCGAAAAATTTACTTCTTAATTGCATATATTGGGATTGCGTGATTGATTGCTTAATACTCCCGTAAGACTCTGCGACCAGAGGATAAAAAAATATTTTAAGCATGATACAAGTGTATAAAATGAATATTAATCAGAAAACGGTCAATTCATTCTTGGCATTTAAAGCAAACGAAACAAAATGTATTATATTACAATGGAACTCTAATATGGCAGACCACCTATGTGTTGATAGTTCAAAAATCGAATAATATTAAAGTATGGAAAACTTTCGCTAATCTACAAAAATATTTTTTGCATAAAAATATCACCTGGTATTATATCTTCTGAGAGAACGGTTGATTGCTAGACAAAAATGAATTGGGCAACATCTTTGCGTCCAGAAAACATAATGCATTCACGATAACTTTGTGTAAAATATTTGATTTGATAACACATTATAAAATATCTATATTATCTTTTCATTAACGAAATCTCTTGTCGCGAATATTCGATTTATCTTGTTTCCTTAGTATTGTTTACGATCATATTTCATGTTTTTTTTGACAAATACCCACTATTGCTGTCACATTGATATACAAACAGCTTGCAGCAACTGCTCTCAAATATGAAATCATAAGAATCTGGGTCCAGACCAGGGGTGGGGAACCTTTTTAATTCAAAAGGCCACATTCACTTATTTGATTCAAAATCAGGCCGCAGTAAAGAAAACATTGGCACCCCCCTCCCTATAAACTAAATATTTTAATTCACAATATATTATAAGTCAAAACGCAATTTATTATTAATATTATTATTAATATATAATTAGTAAAATGGTAATTTAAAAAATCTTTAGGAAAAAATACAAATCAACAAATCGAATTTATTATATTGTGTATTATTAAAAAAGTGTTATACATATGCATGTATTTAAAGGAATCATTCAAATTGGTATCAGTCAAAAAGCCGCAGGTTCCCCACGCCTAATGCAGACACTCGCATCCAGAGAGTCTAAAAAAATCGACACAATACTATAATGATTGTAATTTTCATTCCTGTTATTCGAGTTTATTTTACAGAAGTATCTGTATAATAAACTCGAAGAAAACAATTATCATTTTTTCTTTTAATTAAATAATAAACTTGGGAAACTTATATGTGACTTAAATTAGCCGCCAAATGAGGCCATGGTCACTGCCTTAAACTACCAGAAAATGACTAAAATAATTGTAAATACACACTTCAATTAAATTTTACTTACGTGTGCATTCATATTCTCCCGACTTGCCTACGAATACGTGAGGTCATCAATTTAATGGTCATTATGTTTATCAGTAGATTTGAAAGAAATATTTTACATTATATAGTAAGTAAAGATATTTTGAGGGTCAAATGTGCATACTAAAAAACAATAAAAAACATTGACTCGCTTCAATTGAGCAATAAATACACATTATATGCAAACATTTTCTCAAACTCTTGTGTATTTTATTCAGCGTTATTGTCACTTATTTTATTTATCAGTTGAAAATGCTTCGAATGAGCCATACCGGACCTGATTCTTTAATAATTCTATTGAAAAAAAATGTCTTCTATTTTTTTATCTGGTGTAAAAAATGTACGTAATATATGATATAATGACACATTTACATATAATACATTTTTTGTTCAATTTTTATGTGTTAACTGTCACTTTTTGGTGGAAATGCATGTTATTTGAAATAATAAATACACATTTTTGAGTGCTTATTTTCAAATTATATTTTATAATTTGGATGCTGGAGGATCGAGTGATCAGTTGATAATGTTCGCGATGAGCGAAACTGGAACTGATCATAAAATAAAATGTGGAAATAAGTGTTAAAAAAAAATATTCACAATATTCAATTGAGATAATTATGACGTTACCTAGATATTTCAAAAAAATTAATAACTTTTTCAAATAAATATATTCGAATTTCAGTTTATAGAACACTGGTTGATAATACATTAACCCATTGCGGTCGCGTATTGCGGTCAACATAAAACCAAGGACACTTGCCTACATTCGATGCCATGCATATTTCTCTTTTTAACAATTTCAACTTATTTTTCCAATGTCTTAACCTGGGTAATTCAACGTGCCAATTAATTAGCTATTCTGGCAACTAGAATGTATTTTAAATGATATTTAAATAATATAAAACACCTCATTTAAACTACGTCTGAAACATAATAAATAATCATTAAATATACTTGTTTACAATACACATTTTAAACGAGTTCTGAATAACTTTATATGTTTATTAGTTTTATATTTTACGAAATTATATTGTGAAGCATAGTTTATAATTTTATTAAGCAATTTTGAGTAAATGTAGGAAAAAAACAATAATATATTTTTCAATTTATCTGCAACATGTTATGCGATACCGGTTAGTTCACTCATCGAGATCAACTCTTTTCCATTTTTGAAAATTCTTATTATTGAAAATAGTTGTCGGCATCGTTTGAACCACGTACAACAAGTGTATTATTCAATGGCATTTAATATGTTAAAACCAAACTGCCCAGTGAGAATTTAATAATTAAATCTTCGTTATGAAATCATTTACCTTAACATAATAACGTCATCATCAGCATTGGCGATAAATATTATATAATATAATATATTATAACGTATGTTTTCGTGTCATTCGATAAACAAAAATGGAGTTATTTATGTTTGGAAATATTGACAGGGAAAACTGTCAGATTATTTGAATTTATTTTCATTTTAAAAACAATAATTGATATCATCGCAGTAAAAAAAAATTTACATGTTTTACGGATTTTTTGTATGAAGACATCTATCTATTTCTATTCCAAAGCATTTGCGACCGTGAAAACTTGCAAAACTAGACCTTATTAATGAAGTTTCTGAATAAATAATGATACATTAATATTTATGAGCTCTAAACCGCCTACTATATTGGCGCTTAAATATCCCTGCAATAAAAAATATTTTTCACAAAGAATGTTGACTTGTGGAAATTTTTACAGTGCAGTACCCACTTGAAACTCCAACGTACTGCATGTAAATAAGTATTATATACAAAAATGTTGAAAGCATAATATTATTCCGTGTTTTACGTTTGATTTTCATAGATTGTATGCATAAGTGTCCAATAAAATTCTAACAGCATTTCCCTTTTTTAAATCATTTTTCGGAAGGTTTTTTTCTCCGAATCCATTCACTAAAGAATTTTTTTAAATATAAGGGTGTATGACAACTTTTTGTTTATTAATTGCAATATATTTTGTATTGTGTATATTTTTTTTCTTTTAAATACAAAAAAAATGAAACGACTTTTTCAAAAAGCATTACCAAG